>JADRCH010000087.1:10074484-10107398 GCA_019843965.1 Rhynchomys soricoides
AGAAGCCAAAGGGGTGAAAAACCATGCTGGAAGAACAAAGACTTGTCCAGGGAAATGGACAGACTCAGAGAAGCATTTAAGCCAAGTAGAGAGAGAACTCACTAATTGTTAGGATCAGATGGAGTGCCTGGCGATCAGTGGACCAGAAAGCAGATCTGTTGCAGGTTCAGTGGGCAAGTGGGATTACAGTGTGGATAGACACCAAGAGAGCCCCCCAACCCCAGTTCATGGTACCAATGTTATAAAATATAATGTGGTGAGGGGGTACCTTTGACAGGGCTGAGCAAAGGTGTACCACTGGGAAATTATGTCATGCAACAGATCTGGTAAAGGATGTTTATTGGGGAGGGGGGCGGGGAGAGGAGTGAGGATAGAGGTAGCAAGAGAGTCATGAAGCTAGAGAGAAGGGAGGCAGAGAGGAGAGAGAGAGAGAAAGAGAGAGAGACAGAGAGACAGAGAGAGAGACAGAAGGAGGAGGGAGGGAAGGAGGGTGGGAGGGAGAGAGAAAAGAAAGGAGAGAGGGAGGGAAAACACATAGAACATCCAGAGAGAGGCGGAATGTGGTGGTCCTTTTAATCTGCAGCACAACTGGTAATCGCTAGGTCCCTGAGAACAGGCCAGCAGAACTACCTGTATAATAACAACTCCCAAATGTTGTAAGCTGTACTCTGATCTACACACACCAAGGCATGCATGCACCTGCGCATATACACATAAATAAATAAGTGAACAGGTAAGGGTAATAAATTTCCTAAATGATTTTTTCCTTCAGATTAACATATCCATGGGCAGTGCTGAGATTCTAGTTGCATCTTCTACTGCTGCTGCCTTCAGATTCTTGCTCTGTGCTCATCTCACCATAAATCTTATGCTAGTCCTCTCACTCTTGTGGTCATGTCATTTGTTCCTCTCTTAGCTTGTTATAATGCTCCTTTTCTCATTCTTTGAGGTTGAATTAAGGTGTCTCAAACACATTCCTCCATCCTTCCCTCCCTCCTTCCTTCCTTTCTTCTTTCCTTCCTTCCATCCTACAGAGAAACTTTGAGTTGGGCAAAGGAAAATAATGAGAAAGGAAGAATATTCCTTTGTTCTTTTAAACACTGTTGAGATATTTATGGATGTTTCCCACATGGCAGATCATAACGACAATAAATAACCTATAGTCTTTGCTCTCTCCTGAGGTGGGAAGGTTTGTGGTGAAGATTTATTTCAGAGGGAAACAGTGAAATTTCTAGATAAGGAATGGATACACAGGCCTATAGATGGATATAGAATCAGGGGAATTCTTCCTAGTGAGAGCAAACTCTGAACCAACTGGCCTGTTTCATAAGAATAAGAAGGATTTGAGGTGAGATAGAGCCTAAAGAGCTTAGATTTCTGAAGGAACAATGTGGTTGATGCACAGGCTGCAAGGGTGTGACAAGAAAAACAGAGCCTTACTCACAGGGGACGTTTGCTTCTGAGGGATATGTAGTGCTACACACAGAGATAACAAATTCCCTAGGAGACTGTATTGAGTAATGGACTGGCCTGGAAAGAAGGAAATGGATAAGAAGCAAAGACACTGGAAAAAGGTTTGGGCAGAAGACTGAGGATTAGTAACTAACTCAGTTGTGCAGTTAGTAGGCAGAAGGATATATCCATGGTCTCTGTTGCTCCAACAATAGGTGAATATTGAGTTTTATTTGTGTGCCATGGGAATAAATTGTGAGATAAGCATATATGGATCCAGAGTGTAGGAATGAAGATGCTGATGAACAATTGTCAACAGAATCTGGTGCAAGTGTGCAATTCCTTATCCACAATTCTAAGACTTAAAGGTTTTGAGAAGTGCTTCCAGTCTGGGTTGGTGCCCTGAGAAGACCTTGGGCATGAACTCCTCAGCCAGTCCCACAACACCCAGAGAAAGCTCAACTCCCAGGTGCTCTATCAAGCCCAAGATCCCAGGATCTCAGGATCTCAGGATCCCAGGAGCTTGGTCACACTAGGATCTCAGGATCACAGAATCCCAGAATCACAGGATCCCAGAGACAGCTGGTCTTTGATGAGTTCTGACACAACCAGGATCACAGCAAGGACAGGCTCCAGCCAAGTTAAGGGTCTGCAGGTAGCATTAGAGACAACCAGATGGCAGAGAGCAAGTGCAAGAACATAAGCAACAGAAACCAAGGTTACCTGTCATCATCAGAACCCAATTTCCCCACCATAGCAAGTCCTGGATACACCATCACACCAGAAAAGCAAGATTTGGATCTAAAATCACTTCTCACAATGATGATAGAGGACTGTAAAAGGGACATAAATAAGCCCTCTAAGGAAATACAGGAGAATATAGGTATAGAGCTACAAGCTCTTAAAGAGGAAACACAAAAATCCCTTAAAGAATTATAGGAAAACACAACCAAACAGGTGAAAGAAATGAACAAAACCATCCAGGATCTAAAAATGGAAACAGAAACTATTAAAAAAAAAAATCACAAAGGGAGACTGAAAACCTAGGAAAGAGATCAGGAGTCATAGATGCAAGCATCACCAACAGAATACAAGAGATAGAAGAGAGAATCTCAGGTGCAGGAGATATTATAGAAAACATTGACACAACAGTCAAAGAAAATACAAAATGCAAAATGCTCCTAACACAAAACATCCAGGAAATCCAGGAAACAATGAGAAGACCAAACCTAAGGATAATAGGTATAGAAGAGAGTGAAGATTCCCAACTTAAAGGGCTAGTAAATATCCTCAACAGAAATATAGAAGAAAACTTTCCTAACCAAAGAAAAAGATGCCCATGAACATAAAGGAAGCCCACAGAACTCCAAATAGAGTGGACCAAAAAAAGAAATTCCTCCTGTCACAAAATAATCAAAACACCAAATGCATTAAACAAGAAAGAATATTAAAAGCAGTAAGGAAAAAAGGTCAAGTAATATATAAAGGCAGACCGATCAGAATTACACCAGACTTCTCACCAGAGACTATGAAAGCTAGAAGATCCTGAGCAGATCTCATACAGACCCTAAGAGAACACAAATGCCAGCCCAGGCTACTATACTCAGCAAAATTCTCAATTACCATAGATGGAGAAAACAAGATATTCCATGACAAAACCAAATTTAAACAATATCTTTCCACAAATCCAGCCTTACAAAGGATAATAGATGGAAAACACCAACACAAGGAAGGAAACTACACCTAGTAAAAGCAAGAAAGTAATCTTCTTTCAACAAATCCAAAAGAAGATAGCCACACAAACATAAAAACAACATCAAAAATAATAGGAAGCAACAATCACTTTTCCTTAATATCTCTTAACATCAATGGACTCAATTCCCAAATAAAAAGCCATATACAAAGAGACTGGATATGTAAACAGGACCCAGCATTTTGCTACATACAAGAAACACACCTCAGTTACAAAGACAGATGCTACCTCAGAGTTTTAGGTTGAGAAACAGTATTCCAAGCAAATGGTCCTAAGAAACAAGCTAGAGTAGCCATTCTAATATCGAATAAAATCAACTTTCAACCAAAAGTTTTCAAAAAAGATAAGGAAGGGCACTTTGTACTCGTCAAATAGAAATATTTAAGGGGTAACTTCAGCAAGTGTTATAGGTATCTGATGAGCTTCAGTGTAATGGCCTTGGGAAATGCAAAGGAATGTTGCTCTTCAGAGTGAAGCTAACATATCTTCAAGGGAAAACATTGGAAGTATTTGAATTTTGTGGTCACATTGGGGAGGTAAGTCCTGTATATTTTAGAAGACTAATAATTTTTTTTCTCTAAATTTAGACAGGAGTTGTTAACTTATTTCTAGTTGAGTGTGACTATAGTAAGGTTTTCAAAACCTACTGAAAACAAATAACACTAAGCCTGTGATTTACGAGATTAGGTTGTGTGCTATTTTGACTGAAGTCAACTTTCCTTTGCCATTTCAAAGGAGAAAAAACTGAATGGCCATTAAAACTGTAGGAGTTGATCTGTCAGAAATAATTTCCAAGTGCATGATGTTTTACAAAGTGATTTAATTTATTTTTATCATATTTATAATGTGAAATTATAAGATGATGATAATATTGGCTTCTAAAGTTTTAGCCTAGAAATAGCATTTTAATTATTATAGAAATGTCTGCAAGTAATTTCATAATTTATTACTTCTGTATTTAATTTTGACATGCTTCTTATAATTCACCATTGTATATAATACTGTGATAGATATCCAAAAATACATATTTTTATCAACATAATTTCCTGGAAATAAGTTTACTAGATAAAATTTTATGCACAATTTAAAGAAAAATAAGCTTATCAATCTTATTCATAATTTCAACTCTTCCCATTGATACTCTGTACTCACAAAGACAACTGAGAGTTTACCAACCTTTGGCTAGAGAGTATCAATCAGTAAAAAGTTATCAGTTTGTCAACAGGAATGTGATTACCATTAGAAAACATTAAGCAAAAAAAGTTTAAGTATTTTATGTTTAACAAATTATATTGTATCCTCAGACAACTAGATGAAGAATAAACCTTCACAATAAGCTGACACCTAGTTGAAAGATTCACTGATAGGTTTTTTGTTGTTGCTTTGGTGTTTTTGTTTGGTTGTTCTTTTTGTTTTTGTTTGGTTTTTGCTGAATCTAATGGATAGTTTTCACCTGAACTCAATACAGCTACTCTTTGAAGGAAAAAAAAAAAAAAGCTTTGTAAAATGACTTGAAGTTTCATGCAATTGAAACAAAGACTGAGGGAAGGAGGGCTCCAGATGCAGGGACTGAGGAAAAGCCGGGAGGTAAGAGCCTGCCTGCTTCCACCTCTGGCCAGAGACCTCTGCCTGGGTCACCAGGCCTCCATAGACAAACAGCACAGGGAGAAAGTGACCCGCCCACTTGTGCTGAGGAGCCAGCGAAAGGAGGGCCCAGCGGAAGGAGGGCTCCAGACTTAGGGTCTGAGGGAGACCCCTGCCTGGCCACCAGGCCTCCATAGACAAACAGCACAGGGAGAAAGCAACCCACCCACTTGTGCTGAAGAGCCAGCGGAAGGAGGGCCCAGCGGAAGGAGGACTCCAGACTCAGGGACTGAGGAAAAGTTGGGAAGTAAGATCCTGCCTGTTTCCACCTGTGACAGGAGACCCCTGCCTGGGCTACCAGGTCTCCATAGACAAACAGCACAGAGAGAAAGCAAGCTGCCCATTTGTATGGAAAAGCCAGCAACAGGAGGACTCCAGACACAGGGTCTGAAGAACAGCCCGGAGAGAGAACTGGTCTCCCAGGAATATTGACATCTGGGCTTGAAGGAAAGACAAATCACAGTCAGAGAGAGAAAGACCAGCTAACACCAGAGATAACCAGATGGCAAAAGACAAGGGCAAGAACACAAGAAACAGAAACCAAGACAACTTGGCTTCATCAGAACCCAGCTCTCCCAACACAGCCAGCCCTGGATACCCCAACACACCAGAAAAGGAAGACTCAGACTTAAAATCACTTATCAAGAGGATGATAGAAGATTTTAAGAAGGAAATAAATAACTCCCTTAAAGAAATACAAGAGAACACAGGTAAACAACTGGAAGCTCTTAAAGAGGACACACAAAATCCCTTGAAGAATTACAGGAAAACACAATCAAAAAGATGAACAAAACCATTCAGGAATTGAAAACAGAAAAAGAAACAATAAAGAAATCACAAAGGGAGACAACCCTGGAGTTAGAGAACATAGGAAAGAAATCAGGAGTCATAGATGCAAGCATCACCAACAGAATACAAGAGATGGAAAAGAAAATCTCAGGTGCGGAAGATACCATAGAAAACATGGACACAACAGTCGAAGAAAACACAAAATCCAAAAAGCTCCTAACCCAAAACATCCAAGAGATGAAGGATGCAATGAGAAGACAGAACCTGAGGATAATAGATATAGAAGACAGCGAAGACTCCCAACTTAAAGGACCAGTAAATATCTTCAACAAAATTATAGAAGAAAACTTCCCTAACCTAAAGAAAGAGATGAACATAAATATACAAGAAGCCTACAGAACCCCAAATAAATTGGACCAGAAAAGAAATTCCTCCTGTCACATTATAGTCAAAACACCAAATACACAAAACAAGGAAAGAATATTAAAAGCAGTAAGGGAAAAAGGGCAAGTAATATATAAAAGCAGACCTACCAGAATTAAACCAGACTTCTCAACAGAAACTATGAAAGCTAGAAGATCCTGGGCAGATCTCATACAGACTCAAAACAACACAAATGCCAGCCCAGGCTGCTATACCCAGCAAAACTCTCAATAATCGTAGAGGGTGAAACCAAAATATTCTATGACAAATCCAAACTTGCACAGTATGTTTCCACAAACCCAGCCCTACAAAGAATAATACATGGAAAACGCCAACTCAAGGAGGGAAACTACACTCAAGAAAGAGTAAGAAAGTAATCTTTCAACATACTCAAAAGAAGATAGCTATACAAACAATATAAACAACATCAAAATAACAAGAAATAACAATCACTACTCCTTAATATCTCTTAACATCAACAGTCTCAATTCCCCAATAAAAAGACATAGACTGACAGACTGAATCCATAAACAGGATCCAGCATTTTGCTGCATCCAGGAAATGCACCTCTATGTTAAAGACAAACACTACCTCAGAGTAAAGGGCTGGAAAACAATTTTCCAAGCAAATGGCCCCAAGAAACAGGCTGGAGTAGCCATTCTAATATCGAATAAAATTGACTTTCAACCAAAAGTTATCAAAAAGGATGAGGAAGGACACTTCACACTCATCAAAGGAAAAATCTACCAGGAAGAACTCTCAATTCTGAACATCTATGCCCCAAATGCAAGAGCTCCCATGTTCATAAAAGAAGCTCTACTAAAGCTCAAAGCACACATTGTACCTTGCACAATAATAGTGGGAGACTTCAACACCCCACTATGAACAATGGACAGATCTTGGAAACATAAACTAAACAGAGACAAGGTGAAACTAACAGATGCTATGAACCAAATGGTTTTAACAGATATCTATAGAACATTTCATCCTGCATCAAAAGAATATACCATCTTTTCAGCACCTCATGATACATTCTCCAAAACTGATCATATAATTGGTCACAAAACAAACTTCAACAGATATAAGAAGATTGAAATAATCCCATGCCTCCTATTAGATCACTACGGATTAAGGTTGGTCTTCAATGGCAACACCAACAACAGAAAGCCCACATACACATGGAAGCTGAGCAATGCTCTGCTCAATGATAACTTGTTCAAGGAAGAAATAAAGAAGAAATGAAAGACTTCCTAGAATTCAATGAAAATGAAAGTACAACTTACCCAAATCTATGGGACACAATGAAAGCAGTGTTAAGAGGAAAACTCATAGCTCTGAATGCCTCCAAAAAGAAACTGGAGAGAGCATAAACTAACAGCTTAACAGTACATCTGAAAGTTATAGAACAAAAAGAAGTTAATACACCCAAGAGGAGTAGAAGGCAGGAAATAATCAAATTAAGGGCTGAAATCGACCAAGTGGAAACTAAAAGAACTATACAAAGAATCAACAAAACCAGGAGCTGGTTCTTTGAGAAAATCAACAAGATAGATAAACCCTTAGCCAGACTAACCAGAGGGCACAGAGATAGTATACAAATTAACAAAATTAGAAATGAAAACAGAGATACAGCAACAGACTCTGAGGAAATTAAAAAAATAATCAAATCTTACTACAAAAGCCTATATGCAACAAAATTGGAAAATCTGGAGGAAATGGACAAGTTTCTAGACAGATACCAATTACCAAAGTTAAATCAGGATCAGATAAACCATCTAAACAGTCCCATAACCCCCAAAGAAATAGAAGTAGTCGTTGACAGTCTCCCAACCAAAAAAAGCCCAGGACTAAATGGGTTCAGTGCAGAATTCTATCAGACCTTCAAGGAAGACCTAATACCAATACTCTTCAGTCTATTCCCCAAAATAGAAATGGAAGGAATACTACCCAGTTCATTCTATGAGGCCACAGTTACATTGATACCAAAGCCCCACAACGACCCAACAATAAAAGAAAACTTCAGACCAATTTCCCACATGAATATCGATGCAAAAATACTCAATAAAATTCTTTCAAAACGAATCCAAGAACACATCACAACAATCATTCACCATGATCAAGTAGGCTTCATCCCAGGGATGCAGGTATGGTTCAATACCAGGAAATCCATCAATGTAATCCACTACATAAACAAACTCAACGAAAAAAACAACATGGTTATTTCATTAGATGCTGAAAAAGCATTTGACAAAGTTCAACATCCCTTCATGATAAAAGTCTTGGAAAGATCCGGAATTCAAGGAGCATACTTAAACATAGTAAAAGCAACATACAGCAAACCAGTAGCCAATATCAAACTAAATGGAGAGAAACTTGAAGCAATCCCACTAAAATCAGGGACTAGACAAGGCTACCCTCTCTCTTCATACCTATTCATACTATATCATTCAAGTACCTATTCAAGTACTTCAATATAGTACTTGAAGTTCTAGCTAGAGCAATTAGACAACAAAAGGAGGCCGAAGGGATACAAATTGGAAAGGAAGAAATCAAAATATCACTATTTGCAGATGATATGATGGTATACTAATGTGACCCAAAAAACTCCACCAGAGATCCCCTACAGCTGATAAACAACTTCAGCAACATGGCCGGATACAAAATTAACTCAAGCAAATCAGTAGCCTTTCCATACTCAAAGGATAAACAGGCTGAGAAAGAAATTAGGAAAATAACACCCTCACAATTGTCACAAACAATATAAAATATCTTGGTGTGACTCTAACCAAGCATGTGAAAGATCTGTATGACAAGAACTTAAAGTCTCTGAAGAAAGAAATCAACGAAGACCTCAGAAAATGGAAAGATCTCCCATGCTCACGGATCGGCAGTATTAATATAGCTAAAATGGCCATCCTGCCAAAAACAATATACAGATTCAATGCAATCCCCATCAAAATCCCAACTCAATTCTTCATACACCTAGAAACAGCAATTCTCAAATTCATATGGAATAACAAAAACCCAGGGTATCAAAAACTATTCTCAACAATAAAAGGACTTCTGGGGGAATTAGCTTCCCTGAGTTCAAGCTGTACTACAGAGCAGTAGTGATAAAAACTGCATGGTATTGCTACAGTGACAGGCAGGTAGAGAATAGAATCGAAGACCCAGAAATGAACCCACACACTTCTGGTCACTTGATCTTCGACAAAGGAGCTAAAACCATACAGTGGAAAAAAAAAAGTATCTTCAACAAATGGTGCTGGTTCAACTGGTGGTCTACATGTAGAAGATTACAAATTGATCCATTCCTATCTCCCTGTGAAAAGCTCAAGTCCAAGTGGATCAAGGACCTTCACATAAAACCAGATACACTGAATCTAATAGAAAAGAAAGTGGGGAAGAGTCTCGAACACTTGGGCACAGGGGAAATGTTCTTGAACAGAACACCAATGGCTTGTGCTCTAAGATCAAGAATTGACAGATGGGACCTCATAAAATTACAAAGCTTCTGTAAGGCAAAGGACACTGTAAATAAGACAAAATGGCAACCTACAGATTGGGAAAAGATCTTTACCATTCCTACATCTGATAGAGGGCTAATATCCAATGTATACAAAGAACTCAAGAAGTTAGATTCCAGAGATCCAAATAACTCTATCAAAAAATGGGGAAGAGAGCTAAACAGGGTGTTCTCAACTGAGGAAACTCAAATGGCTGAGAAGCACCTAAAAAAATGTTCAACATTCTTAGTCATCAGGGAAGTGGCAAATCAAAACAACCCTGAGATTTTACCTCACACCAGTCAGAATGGATAAGATCATAAACTCAGGTGACAGCAGATTTTGGTGAGGATGTGGAGAAAGAGGAACCCTCCTCCATTGCTGGTGGGAATGCAGGTTAATACAACCTGTCGGGATATCAGTTTGGTGGACCCTCAGAAAAATGAACATAATACTACCTGGGGACCCAGCTATTCCACTCCTGGGCATATACCTAGAAGATGCTCCAACATGTAATAAAGACACATGTTCCACTATGTTCATAGCAGCCATATTTATAACAGCCAGAAGCTGGAATCGACCCAGATGTCGGTCCACAGAGGAATGGATACAGAAAATGTGGTACATTTACACTATGGAATACTACTCAGCTATTAAAAACAATAACTTTCTGAAATTCGCAGAGAAATGGATGGATCTTGAAAATATCATCCTGAACGAGGTAACGCAGTCACAAAAGAATGAACATGGTATGTACTCACTGTTAAATGGTTATTAGCCCCAAAGTTCGAAATACCCGAGAGTCACTTCTCAGCAACAGTAGGACTGAGTGTAAGGTCCCAGATGGAGGACTTGGAGATAGGACTGAAGGAGCTGAGGAAGTATGCAGCCCCAGCGAGGCAGCAACAGTGGCAACTGGCCTGACCCCCTGGTACTGCTGGAGACTGATCCACCAACCAAAGAATACACATGGAGGGACTCATGGTGCTGTCCACATATGCGGCAGAGGAGGGTCTTGTTATCCATCAGGGGGAGGCGAGGCCCTTGGACCTGAGGGTGTTAGATCCCCCAGTATAGGAGAATGAGAATGAGAGAAGACGAAAGTAGTTGGGTGGGTGGGTGGGTGAGTTGGTTGGAGAATATCCCCATAGTGGCAGGGGGAGGTTGGAGGGATTGGGGAGGTTCCAAAGGGGAGATCTGGAGAGGGGGAAACATTTGAAATGTAAATAAAATATGAAAAAAAAAAAGAAACAAAGACTGATACCAGTGTTTCAAACTGGTGCGTATGTATGTGTGTGTGTGTGCATGTGTCTGTGCCTGTATATATACATGCGCAAGTGTGGGTGAACATTTGAGTATTTACACGTGTAAAATAGGAGTTTATTACGAAAGGCTCTATTAGTGTTAAGGAAGAGGGACACATGCTTAAGACTAGGACAGAAGGAATACCTGAATGATGTGACATTTTTGTTTAAGCTAGGTTTTTTAGGCAGGTTTTCATGTAGCTCAGGTTGGAAAAAAAAAAAAAAAACCACTGACCTATTTTGGTTGTTTTGTTTTTGTTTTCTTCTTCTTTTTTTTTTTTAATAGAACTTATGATAGAAACTGGACAAATAGTGGGTTAACTTTTGTTTAATGTGTTAATGTTCTGAGTTGTCAGTGGTAGAATCCAACAGAAGACCTGCAAGCTCTGTATGTGTTCTCTCCTCACCCAGTTAGGGAGAAGAACATGTACTATGCACTCCTCATGTGTTTCCCTTCTATGTACCAGTATTTGAAGCCCACTCTGTTGATCTCTGACTTCTTTGTTGACTGCTGACGTTGACTGTGTACTAGCCATTAGCCCTGGCCATCATTGTTTTTGTTGACTTTATGGTCTGTCTTGCTGACTGTTAATTAAACTATTCTCTCTTTGTTCTCAAAGAGAACATTCATATGGCCACCTTGTAGTTTCACCATAGATCTGACTCCTGTCATAGCGAACAAGATAGAGTCACACAGTCTTTCTTGACTGCCTTATATTTAGCACCTGTCTATGGAGTATTCTCGGTGGCCTCCTTTCTGTTAGAATCCACCCTTTCCTGCAGTTTAGTCTGTTACAATTAGCAGCACTAAAAGTGAAGTTATATGCATGGCCACAGTTCCTTGCTTGTGTTTCACAGCGCTTTGTGAGGGCAGCTAGCTGGGTGGTCATTACTGTCTGTTCTTTCCAGAGCCCTGTCTTTCATTTACCTAATCAGTTTGGTTGTTTCATAACAAGCTGAGTATAAACAATGCTCTTATTTGTCTTTCTCAGTGCTCCTGGCTTCTCTGTTTTAACCCTAACCTTCCTAACCCTAGCATGATTTTCTACTGTACTATCTGGATCAACATGCAGCTTTCATCCTGGGCTCTTTTCTCATACTATCTGTGGACAGCTAGTTCCTGCCTCAATACATTTAAATATTTTAATAGAATCAGTATTTGCACCCAAATAAAATAATGGAAAATGTTACATCATCAAAAATATAACTAATATTGCTTTCCAAATGGAAGCTAACTGGCTACAAATACCTCAAAACAAAACAATATTTTGAAAGTCTAGCTTAAAAAATTGCTTTCATGCTACCAGGCCAAGACTGAGTTCTGGGTCTGGTGTATTATTGTTGTAAAACAGAAAATCTAGCAAACGTTAGAAAGATAGTTGATTTAGTTATATTTCTATTGTTTTGACAAACACTGTGACAACAGTGTTTATAAGACAACTTATAAAACCAAGATGGTCTTACCATTTCAGAGGGTTAAGGTTCATAATGACAGAGCACAGGCACTGTGAGAGTTCACAACACGATCCATATGAACAGGTGGCAGACAGAAACATTGAGAATGTGCAGTCTTTTGAAACCTCAAGCTAGCCCCAGTGACACATCTTCTTCAACAATGCTACCTCTTCTAATCCTTCCCAAGCAGTTCCACCAACTGGGGGCCAAGTGTTCAAACGTGAGATTATAGGAGGCATTTTAATTCAATGCCCCACAATTGGCAAGACATCCTAACATGGACCCAATCTCTGGTTGTAAGAAATGGAATTTTTAGAGTGTTCAATGGACTCATGTGTGATGAATTGGAGATTTTAGACCAAGTATGTCCATGGACTGACACATCATCTCATCAGTCCTCAGTGGCAGTGAATTCCAGCCATTCTTTGGAAAACACTGACATATTCTAATTACTGGCTTGTCTTAAACTGAGTCTTTGCAGCAAATTTAAGGCACAGGATTTGGAGCCTTATTTTGTTTTGACCAGCCCTGTAACCTGATCCTATGCTGAGGGGTCCAGTCCTGCTCTCGGGCTCCTTGCCAGTCCCCACTCCTCTCTTGTCATACTTTTCTTTTTGTTCTTTAAATTTTCATTTGACAATTTCATGCATGTTTTGTTGCTTAGTAGTTTCCTCTGAAATTAAAATATTCTATGCTGTAAGAAAGCTCCTTTAGCCAGAAAGTAGACAACTCAAAATTGCTCTAGGAAGTCCCTGGAACTGACCACATTTGCTAGGGTTCTCCAACACGATACAAACAGAAAAAGCTGACAAGAGTCATTCAGAGAAGCTGTGCTGCAAAAGAGACTCTGAGGCCAAACCAGATGCTTGGAAGAAGCAGAGACCAGCCAAGCTATGTGGAAAAGTTGTAGAGCAACTGAGTCACTTGGAACAGCCACTCTCCAACACATTGAGCTTCCTGCATGCTGTGCATTGTGTGCCAGGTTCCCATCTATTGTGAGCTGTCACCTGTGCTGGGGTGGGCTTTGGTGATGTAGCTGTCTTTGAGTCATATCTGCTTCTATAAGTAACCCATCATCTATAATCCTGAAAGTAACCCCAATAAAACTCATTACTCTACCAAACTGTACTTCAGTGGTATCCATATTTTGGTTGGTCATGGGTCCTTATCTGGGCTGAGTAGATGTGCTATTGCATTTCCCCAGAAAAGTCCTGTCATGCAGCTTACATACATTATATTGTGACATCTCCCACCCCTCCCATTCGCGCTGAATCTCTTCTTATTTTCAACTAGTCCTCTTCTTGTGTGTCTTTTATTTTTGTGGCATTGGATTTAATTAGGTTTGTTTGTATAAATATAGGTGGCATGCTATTTATTAGAGCATGTATAATTTATTAGTGGCTACTCCCCTGGAGAAAATTATTTTCCTCTCGTGGTAACCATTATCTGTTTTAAAAGTATCTCAAGGAGGTAAGGAGCCCCATAAGTTTCTCCATCTGGGCTGGAATGTTGGTGTTGAAGTGCTGATCTTGTTCAGGTAACACCTGGTGCTTTGAGTTCATTACAGTAGGGACTTACATCTTCCTGTGAGCTCTGCTAGTAGCCATTGGCACAAGAGTACCTAATTAGTCATTAAACAATCACTATGCACACATGTTTTCTAATGGTTTATTATATTTTCAACTGCTTAAGAAAACCAAGCAACAAGACATCATTGTTAAACCTAAATAGTATGTTCTTCTTAGTAGAATTGCTCCTAGCTTAAGGAATTACTACTTTTGAACATTAATTTTGCAGCAATTATAATGTATCTTGTAAAATGGAAATAGTAAGTATATAATAAACTACTTTCCATTTGGGTACTGAACACCCAGAATAGTATTGGATTCCACCAGAGGCTCTTCATCTCTTAATAACTTTCAACTCTTTCATTATTTGTAAATTATAGACAGCTAAAAACACTGGAAATACCTTTTGGCTATAGCCATTCAAGCAAATTCTGTCTGATAAAGAAAACGCACTATTATCTATTTCAGCATTCTTTTATTCCATGTAAATGAGAATTGGTTGACTCTTTATTTTTTTATTTTTCATACTATATTTACAATTCAAATGCTTCCCCCTATCCAGATCTCTCCTTTGGAACCTCCCCATTTCCTCCCCTCCTCCCCCTACCACTATGGAGGTATTCTCCCACCCACCCATCCACTCACTCTCATCTTCCCTCATTGGCATTCTCCTATACTGGGGATCTAACACTCTCAGGCCCAAGGGCCTCTCCTCCCCCTTGATGGCTAACAAGACCCTCCTCTGCCGCATTTGTGGACAGCACCATGGGTCCCTCCATGTGTATTCTTTGGTTGGTGGATCAGTCTCCAGGAGTATCAGGGGGTCAGGCCAGTAACCACTGTTGCTGACTCCCTGGGGATGCAAACACCCTTAGCTCCTTCAGTCCCTTCTCCAAGTCCTCCATCTGGGACCTCACATTCAGTCCTATTGTTGCTGTGAAGTGACTCTTGGGTATTTTGAACTTTTGGGCTAATAACCACTTAACAGTGAGTACCCAAACCTATGGGACACAATGAAAGCAGTGTTATGAGGAAAACTCATAGCTCTGAATGCCTCCAAAAAGAAATTGGAGAGAGCATATACTAACAGCTTAACAGCACACCTGAAAGTTTTTGAACAAAAAGAAGCTAATACACCCAAGAGGAGTAGAAGGCAGGAAATAATCAAATTAAGGGCTGAAATCAACCAAGTGGAAACTAAAAGAACTATACAAAGAATCAACAAAACCAGGAGCTGGTTCTTTGAGAAAATCAACAAGATAGATAAACCCTTAGCCAGACTAACCAGAGGGCACAGAGATAGTATGCAAATTAACAAAATTAGAAATGAAAAGGGAGATATAACAACAGGTTCTGAGGAAATTAAAAAAAAAAAAAACATCAGATCCTACTACAAAAGCCTATATGCAACAAAATTGGAAAATCTAGAGGAAATGGACAAGTTTCTAGACAGATACCAATTGCAGAAGTTAAATCAGGATCAGATAAACCATCTAAACAGTCCCATAACTCCTAAAGAAATAGAAGCAGTCATTAAAAGTCTCCCAACCAAAAAAAGCCCAGGACCAGATGGGTTCAGTGCAGAATTCTATCAGACCTTCAAAGAAGACCTAATACCAATACTCTTCAATCTATTCCACAAAATAGAAACGGAAGGAACACTACCCAATTATTCTATGAGGCCACAGTTACACTGATACCAAAACTCCACAAAGACCCAACAATAAAGGAAAACTTCAGGCTCTTTCTCTAAAAGTATTTCAATACTGCTCTGATTCTTGAATGAATTAATGGGTCAAACAACGTCTGTGGTGTTTTCACTTTATATATATCTTAGAGTCATGATTAGAGTCTTCTAAATTTGTCTTTTAGCTCTCTGGTACAGTATTCTGAAGTTGAAATTTAAATTTTTACAGACTTTTACTGGCATGAGAATTTTTTCCCTCTTGACTTGCAGTAATTTTAAAAGTCAATTGCTAGTACCTACTTAAATCTATTATAATTATTGGTGGGATTAAGCATTCTCAAAGAACTCTGACTTAGCCTGCTGAGACACAAAGACTAATTCTCTCAAATCATTCATACTTTGAGGAATATAATGTTAGAAGTAAGAGAGTCCTTATTTCCATTTTGGCTGTTGGCATTCTGCGAGTAACTTCTTTGTTGTTCTAATAGAATCCACAAACTTGGTGAGAGTGCCTCTCATCTGTGAAATTTACAGTTGTACATTGGAGGACTAAAATACTAAATCTGGTTAAACACAAGTTTACATATGCAGAATTTTATATAAATCTTTGAAAGCACAGAAATCTGTAACCTGTTGCTTATATTGCAGAAGGGAAGCTGAGGAGAGTCTACAGACAGTTTCATGATGTGTTGAATTGAATGAGATTGTGCCATTAACAAGGATAATGGTTCAGGCTCAATGCTAGTAAAGTCATGGTTAATGGTGGAGCAATAACAACCATTAGTAAGCCTGTATAATTTGTAATACCTATTTATAAATATTTGCTCTTGTACCCACAGATAAATGTAGTCCTCACTCCTCTTTAAAGAAACTTCTCTTTGGAATAGACAGAGACCACTCCAGAAAACCACAGTCAATCAGTACGCAGAGTTATGGTGTCCAGTGTCACTAGAAACATGTATAAAACACTTCCACACCTAAGACTGAGGAAACCTGGAAAAAAGGAGGAAAAATGATGATACCTACTAGAGGATCAGGACCTTTGGTGTGAGACTCCTAGTAATGTCGGATGCTACCTCTATAAAGCCTCACCAGCATGATTGCCCAAATGTGAGCTGAACAAGAGGGACACCAATGAACATGCCAAACTGCATGGGGGAAAGCCATGAGGCCTCAACCCTCCACAAAAGTCTATCGGCTACTGAGGAAAGCAGGAAATGGGAGAGGTGGCCCTCCCAATGGAAGAACACATGAGTTGGTTGTTCAGTGCCAAACAGCCCTGAAAACACACATGTACTTAGCATTATATGAATGGAACATGTTATTTTTGGGAACATATCTGTGTGTGTGTGTGTGTGTGTGTGTATGTGCGCGCACGCGTGCGTGCAGCTAATGGACAAAAGAGGCCAGGGATTTGAAGGCTAGTGAGGAGGCACATGTGATAAGTAGATGGAGGAAAGGAAAGGAGAACATGTTGTAATTAAATTATAATTTCAAAAGTAAAATATGACACTTAAATAACAGCTGCAATAATGATAATTACTTATAAAAATAATGATATTGATTCAGAATTAGACAGGTCAGTGCTTTCCCTCACTCACTGCCAGTGAAAGAGACTAAAATAGCCTCAGTTTCTTTCAGATCTCCTGATGGGGGCCTATTAATATTTCCAATGCAATTTCTTAAGCCTGGTACAAAGAATCAAGTGAGCTACTTGACACGCAAAACTAAATTGCTTCTTTTCTTCTCTAGTAGTCCACCTTTGTACAAAGCCTTTATATTGGCAAGTTGATTCTCTTGTGTTTTTAGTGTGCCCATTCAGTCCCAGTTCAAGTACCCCTCTCTGTAAAGTGAGAGTAGAACAAAGAACTAGTGTTTCCAGCAGGTCCTGGCCATGGTTTCCAGCTGATGTCCTGTACTTTACTGGAATCCTCCCAGGCCTTTGTCATACCTTTAGGAATCTTTGCTCTTCTGACTGTAAGAAAATTATCAAATTCATCACTTCCTTATAAACTCATCACATTCTTCTGCACTGTTATTTTTGGTTTTTATAATTATACTGCTACCAAAGAATAACACCTTTTAAGATACTTTTTTCTTTGTTTTTTTCCTGTTCCTTTCTTTATTTTTTAAAATTTTTTTCTACTTTATTTACATTTCAAATGTTTTCCCCTTTCCAGATTTCCCCTTTGGAACCTCCCTATTTCCTCCCCCCTCCCCTGCTTCTATGGGGGTATTCCCCCCCCCCATCCACTCTTGTCTTGCCTCCTTGGCATTCTCCTACACTAGGGGATCTAATACCCTGAGGCCCAAAGGCCTCTCCTCCCCCCTGATGGCTAACAAGACCCTCTTGCATGTGCGGCCAGCACCATGGGTCACTCCATGTGTATTCTTTGGTTGGTGGATCAGTTTCCAGGAGTATTAGGGAGTCAGGCCAGTTGCCACTGTTGCTGCCTTTCTGGGGATGCAAACTCCCTTAGCTCCTTCAGTCCCTTCTCCAAGTCCTCCATCTGGGACCTCCCACTCCGCCCTACTGTTGCTGTGAAGTGACTCTCGGGTATTTTGAACTTTTGGGTTAATAACCACTTAAAAGTGAGTACATACCATGTTCATTCTTTTTGTGACTGCATTATCTCACTCAGGATGATATTTTCAAGATCCATCCATTTGTCTGTGAATTTCATGAAGTCATTGTTTTTAATTGCTGAGTAGTACTCCATTGTGTAAATGTACCACATTTTCTGTATCCATTCCTCTGTGGACAGACATCTAGGTTGTTTCTAGTTTCTGGCTATTATAAATATGGCTGCTACGAACATAGTGGAACATGTGTCTTTATTACATGTTGGAGCATCTTCTGGGTATATGCCCAGGAGTGGAATAGCTGGGTCCTCAGGTAGTATTATGTTCATTTTTCTGAGGGTCCTCCAGACTGATTTCCCGAGAGGTTGTATCAACCTGAATTCCCACCAGCAATGGAGGAGTGTTCCTCTTTCTCCACATCCTTGCCAACATCTGCTGTCACCTGAGTTTTTGATCTTAGCCATTCTGACTGGTGTGAGGTGAAATCTCAGGGTTGTTTTGATTTGCATTTCCCTGATGACTAAGGATGTTGAACATTTCTTTAGGTGCTTCTCGGCCATTTGAGTTTCCTCAGTTGAGAATTCTCTGTTAAGCTCTTTTCCCCATTTTTTGATAGGGTTATTTGGATCTCTGGAGTCTAGCTTCTTGAGTTCTTTATATACATTGGATATTAGCCCTCTATTGGATATAGGATTGGTAAAGATCTTTTCCCAATCTGTAGGTTGCCGTTTTTTCATTCAGTCGATTGATTTATTGTGAGAAGAATGTGTGCTCATGCTGTAGTGCATGCATAGAACCAAGGGGGAGCACAGGGTCAGTTCTCTTCTTCACTATGCGGGACCCAAGGGTCTGCTGAGCTGTTTCACCAGTGCAAATATTTTTCTTTAATATTTTTTGATTATTTAATAATCTTACATTCCTCCACACAAATGCACTTTGCTCCTTTTAAAAATCAACCTCTCATCTCTATGAACCCCTTTTTCTTCACAAGGACCTCTTCCTACTTTCATTGATTTTGTTGTTTTGTTTTAGCATTTTTCATGATCTACTACATTTAATTAGGATTGCTTGAGAGAGCATAGATGTATAGTTATTTACTAGTATACTAGAGACTACATCATTTAGAAAATTATTCCTTCTCCTATAGCAGCTATTTTCTTCTTATAGTTTCTTGGGAAAGAATGGAGCCTTTTGAGCCCATCTTGCATCCATGATGAAATATCGATGGGGAAGTTTCATGCAGGTAACCACAGTTTCCATGATCCATAAACACAATGACCATGCCATGTCCAGAACAGTATTCCATGGCATTTCTTCATAACCTCTGACTTCCACATTCTTTGAGTCTACTCTTTTGTGATGTTCTCTGAGCCATGGAGGGTGTGATGCAGAGGTCCTATGTAGGGATTAAACACTCAGCATCTACTTATTTTCTACATTTTGTTCAGTTATGAGTGTCTGCAAGTAATTGCTCCATCGCTTCCTACTACATGCAGAATCTTCTCTAACTACAATGGAAAGCCTAACTAACCTAAGCATGTGAGTGCAAACACACAATGGAAGCATGAAAGTATGTTAATTTAGAAAAACAGCATTAGGGGAGCAGAGAACCAACATGGGACTCGATCTTACACAGCCCAAACCCCAGTTGCAGCTTGACCCCTCAGGTATTCTGACATGTCCAGCTCCACAGGTTAGACTTTAAACCCCACCCCAAGACACAGTATACCAGGACTCCTGAGACCTGGAGAAGCAGATTCCCTGCCTACCCAGACCAGATCCCACACAGCCCTCACCCTAGTTGCAGTTCATCTCCCCAGAATCACAGGATCACAGAATTGTAGGATCATAGACTCACAGGAAAGACAAACTCAAGTCAGAGACAGGGAGGCCATATAACACCAGAGATAACCAGATGACAAGAGGCAAGCATGAGAAAGAACATAAGCACCAGAAACCAACTTGACTTGGCAACTTCAGAACACAGTTCTCACAACACAGCAAGTACTAGATACCCCACCATACCCTTAAAACAATATTCAGATCTAAACTCTCATTTCATGAAGATGATAGAGGACTTGAAGAAGGACATAAATAACTCCCTTAAAGAAATACAGGAGAATACAAGTAAACAAGTAGAAACCCTTAAAGAGGAAACACATAAATCCCTTAAAGGAAAACACAATCAAACATGTGAAGAAATTGAACAAAACCATCCAGGATCTAAAAATAGAAATAGAATTATTAAAGAAAACTCAAAGGGAGACAGTCTTGGAGATGGAAAACCTAGGAAAGAGAACATGAGTCACAGATGCAAGCATCACCAACAGAATACAAGAGATAGAAGAGAGAATCTCAGTGGCAGAAGATACAATAGAAGGCATCAACACAACAGTCAAGGAAAATGCAAAAGGCAAAAATCTCCTATCTTGAAACATTCAAGAAATCCAGGACACAATGAAAAGACTGAACCTGAGATAATAGGTGTAGAAGAGTGAAGATTTCCAACTCATAGGGTCAGCAAACACCAACAAAATTATAGAAGAAAGCTTTCCAAATCTAAAGAATGAAATGCCCATAAACATATAAGAAGGTTATAGAACACCAAACCAATGGGACCAGAAAAGAAATTCCTCTCATCATATAATAGTCAAAACACCAAATGCACACAACAAAGAAAGAATAGTGAAAGCAGTAAGGGAAAAAGGTCAAGTAACATATAAAGGCAGACCTATTAGAATCAAACCAGACTTCTCAACAGAGACTATTAAAGCCAGAAGATCCTGGGCAGATGTCATACAGACCCTTAGAGAACAAAAATGCCAGGCCAGGCTACTATACCATAGATGAAAAAAAAAAAAAAAACCAAAGTATTCCAAGACAAAACTAAATTTAAACAATATCTTTCCACCATATATTAATCCATCCATATAGAGGATATTAGAAGAAAAAGTCCAACACAAGGAGGGAAACTAACTAACCCAAGAAAAAGCAAGAAATTAACCTTTTCACAACAAACCCAGAAGAAGAGTAGCACAAAAATATAATTCCACCTCTAACAATAAAACCAACAGGAACCAACGATCATTGGTTGCTAATATCTCTCAACATCAATGAACTCAATTTCTCAATAAAAAGACAGAGGCTAACAGACTGAATTCGTAAACAAGACCCAGCATTTTGCTGCATACAGGAAATACACCTCTGATTCAAAGACAGACATTCCCTCAAAATAAAAGCATGGGACAAAATTCAAGCAAATGGTTCTAAGAAACAAGCTAGAGTATCCATTCTAATATCAAACAAGATAGACTTTCAACCAAAAGTTATCAAAAAGATGGGGAAGAACACTACATACTCATCAAAGGAAAACTCCACCAAGATGAACTCTCTATTCTTAACATCTATGCCCCAAATGCAAGGGCACCCACATTTGTAAAAGACAAAAAATACTAAAGCTCAAAATGCACATTGAACCTCACAAAATAATAGTAGGAGATTTCAACACCTTACTCACAGCAATGGACAGATCATGGAAACAGAAATTAAACACAGACTCAGTGAAACTAAAAGAAGTTATTAGCCAAATGGATTTAACAGATATCTACAGAACATTTAGCCCTAAAACAAAAGAATATACCTTCTTCCCAGCACCTCATGGCACCTTCTCTAAAATCAACCATATACTTGGGCACAAAACAAACCTCAACAGATACAAGAACACTGAATTAACCCCATGTATTCTATTGGACCACCTCGGATTAAGGCTGGTCTTCAATAGCAACAAAAACAACTGAAAGCCTTACATACACATAGAAACTGAATAACTATCTATTCAATGATAACTTGGTCAGGGAATAAAGAAAGAAAGAAATTAAAGACTTTTTAGAATTTAATGAAATTGAAGGCATTATGGGGCACAATGAAATCAGTGCTAAGACAAAAACTCATAGCTCTGAGGGTCTCTATAAAGAAATTGGAGAGATCATACACCAGCAGCTTAAAACTTCATCTGAAAAGTTCTAGAACAAAAAGAAGCAAATACACGTAGGAGGAGTAGAATGCAGGAAATAATCAAACTCAGGGCTGAAATCAACCAAGTAGAAACAAAAAGAACTATATAGAGAATCAACAAAACCAGGAGTTGGTTCTTTGAGAAAATCAACAAGCTAGACAAACCCTTAGCCAGACTAACCAGAGGGCATGGAGACAGTATCCAAATTAATACAATAAGAAATGAAAAGGGAGACTTAACAACAGAAACAGTGGAAATTCAAAAAACCATCAGATCCTACAACAAAAGCCTATACTCAACAAAACTAGAAAACTTGGATGAAATGGATGATTTTCTACACAGATATCACCGATAAACCATCTAAATACCCCCATAACCCCCAAGGAAATAATAACAGTCATTAAAAGTTTCCCAACCCAAAAAAAAAAAAAAAAAAAAAAAAACCTCAGGGTTAGATAGTTTTAGTGCAGAATTCTATCAGACCTTCAAAGAAGATCTAATACCAATACTCCCCAAACTATTCCATAAAATAGAAACAGAAGGAACACTGTCCAGTTTTTTCCATGAAGCCACAGTTACACTGATACCTAAACCACAAAAAGACCCAAAGGATCATCCACCACGATCAAGTAGGCTTCATCCCAGGGATGCAGGGATGGTTCAGTATACAGAGATCCATCAATGTAATCCACTATATGAACAAACTCAAAAAAAAAAAAAGAAAAACCCCACACATAATCATCTCCTTAGATGCAGAAAAATCCTTTGACAAAATACAACACCCATTCATGTTAAAAGTATTGGGGAGAGCAGGAATTCAAGGTGCATACCTAAGTATAATAAAAGCAATATACAGCAAATCAATAGCCAATGTCAAACTAAATGGAGAGAAACTCAAAACAATCCCATCAGGACAAGACAAGGCTGCCCACTCTCTCCCTACCTATTCAATATAGTACTCGAAGTTCTAGACAGAGCAATTAGACAACAGAAAGAGTTCAAAGGGATACAAATTGGAAGGGAGGAAGTAAAAATATCACTATTTGAAGATGATATGATAGTATACATAATTGACCCCAAAATTCTACCAGAGAGCTCCTACAGCTGAAAAACAACTTCCACAAAGTGGCTGGATATAAAATTAACTCAAACAAATCCAATACTCAAAGGATAAAAGGGCTGAGAAAGAAATTAGGGAAACAACACCCTTCACAATAGTAATAAATGATACAAAATATCTTTGTGTGACTCTAACCAAACAAGTGAAAGATCTGTATGACAAGAACTTCAAGTCTCTGAAGAAAGAAATGGAAATATCTCCCATGCTCATGGATTGGCAGGATTAATAGAGTAAAAATGGTCATCTTGCTAAAAGCTATATACAGATGCAATGCAATCCCCATCAAAATTCCAACTCAATTCTTTATAGAGTTAGAAAGAGCAATTCTCAAATTCATTTGGAATAACAAAAAACCTAGGATAGTGAAAACTATTCTCAACAATAAAAGAATTTCTGGGAGAATAACCATCCCTGACCTCAAGCTATAATATTGAGCAATAGCGATAAAAAACTGCATTGTATTGGCACAGAAACAGGCAAGTAGATCAATGGAATAGAATTGAAGACCCGTAAATGAACCCACACACTTGATCTTTGATAAAGAAGCTAAAACCATCCAGTGGAAAAAAGACAGCATTTTCAACAAATGGTGCTGGTTCAACTGGCGGTCTGCATGTAGAAGAACGCAAATTGATCAGTTCCTATCTCTTTACACAAAGCTCAAGTCCAAGTGGATCAAGCACCCCCACTTAAAACCAGATATGCTGAATCTAATGGTAGAGGAAGTTGGGAAGAACCTTGAATACATGGGCATAGGGGAAATCTTTCTTAACAGAACACCAATGGCTTATGCTTTAAGAGCAACAATCAACAAATGGGACCTCATAAAATTGCAAAGCTTCTGTAAAGCAAAGGACACTATCAATAGGACAAAACAGCAACTCACAGACTGGGAAAAGATATTTACCAACCCTACATCTGATAGAGGGCTAATATCCAAAATATACAAAGAATTCAAGAAGGTAGACTCCAGAGAACCAAATAACCCTATTAAAAAGTGAAGTACAGAGCTAAATAGAGAATTCTCAACTGAGGAATCATGAATGGTTGAGAAGCACTTAAAGCAATGTTCAACATCCTTAGTCATCCGGGAAATGCAAATCAAAACGACCCTGAGGTTCCACCTCACACCAGTCAGAATGACTATCAGCAGCAACTCAGGTGACAGCAGATGTTTGAGAGGATGTGAAGAAAGAGGAACACTCCTCCTTTGCTGGTGGGACTGCAAGCTAATAAAACCACTTTGGAAATCAGTCTGGTGGTTCCTGAGAAAATTGGACGTAGTACTACCTGAAGACCTAGCTATACCACTTCCTCATATAACATGGACACATGCTCCACTATGTTCATAGCATCCTTATTTATAATAGCCAGAAGCTGGAAACAACGCAGATGTCTCTCAACAGAAGAATGGATACAGAAAATGTGGTACATATACACAATGGAGTACTATGCAGTGATAAAAAGCAATGACTTCATGAAATTCTCAGGCAAATGGATGGTACTGGAAAATATCATCCTGAATGAGGTAACCCAGACACAAAAATACATACATGGTATGTACTCACTAATAAGTGGATACTAGCCCAAAAGCTCACAATGGCTGTAATACAACCTGCAGACCATATGGAGTGTAGAAGGAAGGATAACCAGAGGGGTAAATTCTTCAGTCCTGCACTGGAGGCTTGGGGGGTAAGATGATTGTGGGAGGTAGAAGGAGAGGGGGACAAGGAAGGGAGAGAGGAAGGGGAAGAAATAAGGGTTGCAGTATCAGAAACTGGAGGAGATGTGAGAGAGGTACAGAGGGTCAGGAAATTGAACAAAAATAGTTAGCAGGTGGGATGAGGTACTGAGTATAGCCACTGGAGGGTTCCAGACACCAGAGAAACGTGAGGCTCCTAGGACCTAACGGGATTGACTTTAGCCGTAATGCTCAAAGAATGGGTAGATAGAACCTGTGGAGACCACCTTCAGTAGATAGGCATGGACCCTGATCAAGAGATGGGACTACCCACACATCTCAAAGTTTTTAAACTATGAAATGTTCCTGTCCAAATGAAGAATAGAGACAAAAAAATGGAACAGAGACTGAACGAAGGGCCAGCCGGGAACAGAGCCTACCTGGGGATCCATCATGTTTGCATACACCAAATCCAACACTGTTGCTGAGGTCAAGAGGCACTTGCTGACAGGAACCTAGTGAGGTAGTTCCTTGGGAGGTCCAGCTAGCAACTGAGCAATGCAGATGAAGATGCTTGGAGCCAACCATCAGACTGAACTCAGGAAAACTGGTGGGGGAGCTGGCAGAATGACTGGAGGAGCAGAGGGAAATTGCACCCCCATTGGAAGAACAACATAGGCTGGCCTCATTACCCAGTTCTCCCAAAGTCTAGACCACCAACCAAGGAGTGTACCTGGAGGGATCCATGGCTCCAGATACACATGTAGCAGAGGATGGCCTTGCCTGACAGCAAAGGGGGGGGAGGCCTTTGGTCTTGGGGAGGTTTGATGCCCCAGAGTAGGAGGATGGAGCAGTGGGGCAGGAGAGTGTGTTGTGGGAGCAATCTCATACAGGCAAAAGGGAGGAGAGAGGGCAGGCGTGGGATGGGGTGGGGGGGTTAATGGAGGGGTAACCAGGAAGTGAGATATCATGGGATGGGAGGTTGGTGGAGGGGATAACTGGGAAGTGGGATATAATTTGAGATGTAAACAAATGGAATGATTAATAAAACAAAACAAAAACAGCATTAGAAAATTCTCTGTAACACTTTCAGCTATAGGCTTTTGACAAGGTTTACAGTACCAGGCATGAATACTATTTTGTAAAATGGGCCTCATATCCAATTTTTAAAAGGTTGATTGCCAGCCCAATCGTCATTCTCCTACTGTATCAGTAGGTACATCTTTGCTGGAGGGTTGGCATTGTAGCTCACAAGGCTCACAGATGGATTTTCTTTTTCAGAAGCCCAAATAGCACTTTGGGTCACTATAAAAGCTAGCCAGCAGAGAGGAAGCTTCTGTCTCAGTTTCAGCTGCACTTCTTAATTTCCCATAAGTGAATATGTAATCTTTGCCAGCAGTCTTAAACTTAAGTGCCATGAGCAGTAGCAATTGCTTGTGTCATTTGGAGAGGGGCTCTGTTACCTCCTTGACCAATAACACAAAGGGAGTCATTTCACAACTGGATTGGAATTTTTTTTAATAATAATATTTTATATGGCTTCTGGGAGTAGCATTATCAACTCATGCAGGACATGTATGTCTATTCCAACTCTTCTAAAAATTGTTATTTGAGTGATCATATGAAAGAATTGGTTCCCATGTTGTGCTGGCTAGTCTTATTTTTATTTATTTTTTAATTGACACAAACAAGAGTCATCTGAAAGGAGGAAACCTCAATTGAGAAAAATGCCTCAAATAATTGGCACACAGGCAAGTCTGTGAAGGTCTTTTTTTTTTTTTTTTTTTTTTTTAAATTAATGATTGATGTGGAAGGGCCCAACCCATTGCAGATGGTACTATGCCTAGGTAGGTGATGGTCCTAGAGGGCATAAGAAAGCAATCTGAGTAAGCCATGGGAAACAAAATAGTAAACAGCATCCTCTCACTTTCCTCCTCCTCATCATGGCCTCTGCATCCGATTCCTGACTTCCAGTTCTAACCTGAGTGCCTGCCTTGTCTTCTCTAGATGATGGACTACAAGCCATAGCTGAAATAAATCCTCTCCTCCCCATGTTGATTTTCATCATGGCATTTTACCATAGCAATAGAAACCTTGACTTATGTGGTTTTAGTTCATACATCCATGACCTGGTTGATTCCTCCTCCATCCCTGCCTTATTCTGGGTGCTCCCACTCAACTTTCATATCAATTGATCTATTATTCCTTTCTTTTAAGTGCTCCCTTCCCACCCACAGAGTGGTTGCATTCTTTCTTTTAGCTTCTAGAGACCTTTCACATTAAAACATACAAATCTAAAACATTGAGACTACTATCGTCATATGAGCCTAGTTACCTCATTCAGAATAATGTTCTTCAGTTCCATCATTTTCTTACAGTTTCCACTTTTTCTTCCAGCAGAATGAAATCCCACAGTGCATGGAAACCTCACTATCACTATTCATCCTTCTGTTCATGGACATCTAGACTGGTATGATCAGGATGACAATGAACAGACATGCAAGAATCTCTGTCATACCACATAAAGTCTGTAGGGATCTGACCAGGAGTGGTATAGATAGGTCATATGGTAGTCCTGAGGTTTTGCTTTTGGAGAAATGTCCACACTGATTTCCATAGTATACTCACAACACCAGTGGATAAGGCTTTCTCTTTCCGTACAAGGACACCAGCACTTGCTGCGTACGTTTTCTTGATGGTAGACAGTCTTGAGAGGGGTGGGATATAGGTGCAAAGCTGTTTAATTTTTCATTTTTCTGATGGTTAAAGATGTTAACAAATACAGTTTATGTGTGGATGGTTTTTTTTTAAAGATACATTTATTATTTATCTATCTATCTATCTATCTATCTATTTATTTATACTTTATTTACATTTCAAATGTTTTCCCCTTTCCAGATCTCCCCTTTGAAATCTCCGTATTCCCTCCCCTCTCCCCTGCCTCTATTGGGGTATTCCCCCACCCACCCACTCTCATCTTCCCTCCTTGGCATTCTCCTATACTGGGGGATCTAATACCCTCAGGCCCAAAGGCCTCTCCTCCCCCTGATGGATAACAAGACCCTCCTCTGCTGCATATGTGGACAGCACCATGGGTCTCTCCATGTGTATTCTTTGGTTGGTGGATCAGTCTCCAGGAGTATCAGGGGGTCAGGCCAGTTGCCACTGTTGCTGCCTCGCTGGGGTTGCACACTCCCTCAGCTCCTTCAGTCTCTTCTCCAAGTCCTCTATCTGGGACCTCCCACTCCGCCCTACTGTTGCTGTAGTGACTCTTGGGTATTTCGAACTTTTGGGCTAATAACCACTTAACAGTGAGTACATACCATGTTCATTCTTTTGTGATTGCGTTACCTCGCTCAGGATGATATTTTCAAGATCCGTCCATTTGCCTGTGAATTTCATGAAGTCATTGTTTTTAATTTTATTAACCGCCCTACTGTTGCTGTGAAGTGACTCTTGGGTATTTCGAACTTTTGGGCTAATAACCACTTAACAGTGAGTACATACCATGTTCATTCTTTTGTGATTGCATTACCTCGCTCAGGATGATATTTTCAAGATCCATCCATTTGCCTGTGAATTTCATGAAGTCATTGTTTTTAATTTTATTAATTTGCACACTGTCTCTGTGCCCTCTGGTTAGTCTGGCTAACCAGAGTTTATCTATCTTGTTGATTTTCTCAAAGAACCAGCTCCTGGTTTTGTTGATTCTTTGTATAGTTCTTTTAGTTTCCACTTGGTTGATTTCAGCCCTTAATTTGATTATTTCCTGCCTTCTACTCCTCTTGGGTGTATTAACTTCTTTTTGTTATAGAACTTTCAGGTGTGCTGTTAGGCTGTTAGTATATGCTTTCTCCAGTTTCTTTTTGGAGGCATTCAGAGCTATGAGTTTTCCTCTTAACACTGCTTTTATTGTGTCCCATAGGATTGGGTAACTTGTACTTTCATTTTCATTAAATTCTAGGAAGTCTTTAATTTCCTTCTTTATTTCTTCCTTGACCATGTTATCATTGAGCAGAGCATTGTTCAGCTTCCATGTGTATGTGGGCTTTGTGTTGTTGTTGTTGCCATTGAAGACCAACCTTAATCCATGGTGATCTGATAGGAGGCATGGGATTATTTCAATTTTCTTGTATCTGTTCAGGTTTGTTTTGTGACCAATTATATGATCAATTTTGGAGAAGGTACCATGAGGTGCTGAGAAGGTACATTCTTTTGATGTAGGATGAAATGTTCTATAGATATCTGTTAAATCCATTTGGTTCATAGCATCTGTTAGCTTCACTGTGTCTCTGTTTAGTTTATGTTTCCAAGATCTGTCCATTGTTGATAGTGGGGTGTTGAAGTCTCCCACTATTGTTGTGTGAGGTACAATATGTGCTTTGAGCTTTAGTAGAGTATCTTTTATGAATGTGGGAGCCCTTGCATTCGGGGCATAGATGTTCAGAATTGAGAGTTCTAATTGGTAGATTTTTCCTTTGATGAGTATGAATTGCCCTTCTTTATCTTTTTTGATGACTTTTGGTTGAAAGTCAATTTTATTCGATATTAGAATGGCTACTCCAGCCTGTTTCTTGGGGCCATTTGCCTGGAAAATTGTTTTCCAGCCCTTTACTCTGAGGTAGTGTTTGTCTTTAACAGGGAGGTGCATTTCCTGGATGCAGCAAAATGCTGGGTCCTGTTTATGGATCCAGTCTGTCAGTCTATGTCTTTTTATTGGGGAGTTGAGACCATTGATGTTAAGAGATATTAAAGAATAGTGATTGTTGTTTCCTGTTATTTTTGATGTTGTTTATGTGGCTATCTTCTTTTGAGTTTGTTGAAAGGTTACTTTCTTGCTTTTTCATGAGTGTAGTTTCTCTCCTTGAGTTGGCGTTTTTCATGTATTATTCTTTGTAGGGCTGGGTTTGTGGAAAAATACTGTGCAAATTTGGATTTGTTATAGAATATTTTGGTTTCCCCATCTATGATTATTGAGAGTTTTGCTGGGTATAGCAGCCTAGGCTGGCATTTGTGTTCTCTTAGGGTCTATATGAGATCTGCCCAGGATCTTCTAGTTTTCATAGTCTCTGGTGAGAAGTCTGGTGTAATTCTGATAGGTCTGCCTTTATATATTACTTGCCCTTTTTCCCTTACTGCTTTTAATATTCTTTCCTTGTTTTGTGTATTTGGTGTTTTGACTATAATGTGACGGGAGGAATTTCTTTTCTGGTCCAGTCTATTTGGTGTTCTGTAGGTTTCTTGTATATTTGTGTTCATCTCTTTCTTCAGGTTAGGGAAATTTTCTTCTATAATTTTCTTGAACATATTTACTGGTCCTTTAAGTTGGGAATCTTCACTCTCTTCTCTACCTATTATCCTCAGGTTCTGTCTTCTCATTGTATCCTGGATATCCTGGATGTTTTGGGTTAGGAGCGTTTTGGATTTTGTGTTTTCTTTGACTGTTGTGTCCATGTTTTCTATGGTATCTTCCCCACCTGAGATTCTCTTTTCCATCTCTTGTATTCTGTTGGTGATGCTTGCATCTATGACTCCTGATTTCTTTCCTATGTTCTCTAAATCCAGGGTTGTCGCCCTTTGTGATTTCTTTATTGTTTCTTTTTCTGTTTTCAATTCCTGAATGGTTTTGTTCATTTGTTTGATTCTGTTTTCCTGTAATTCTGCCTGTTTTGATTGTGTTTTCCTGTAATTCTTCAAGGGATTTCTGTGTGTCCTCTGTAAGGGTTTCCAGCTGTTTGCCTGTGTTCTTTTGTATTTCTTTAAGGGAGTTATATATTTCCTTCTTAAAGTCTTCTATCATACTCTTGATAAGTGATTAAGTCTGAGTCTTCCTTTTCTGGTGTGTTGGGGTATCCAGGGCTGGCTGTGGTGGGAGAGCTGGATTCAGCTGAAGCCAAGTAGTCTTGGTTTCTGTTCCTTGTGTTCTTGCCCTTGCCTTTCGCCATCTGGTTATCTCTGGTGTTAGCTAGTTTTTCTCTCTCTGACTGTGGCTTGTCTTTCCTACAGGCCCAGGTGTCAGTGTTCCTTGGAGACCAGTTCTCTTTCCTGGCTGTTCCTCAGTCCCTGTGTCTGGAGCCCTCCTTCTGCTGGCTTTTCTGCACAAGTGGGCGGGTCACTTTCTCCCTGTGCTGGTTGGCAATGGAAGCCTGGTTGCCCAGGCAGATGTTTCCCGCCACAGGTGGAAGCCGACAGGTTCTTACCTTGTGCGTGGATGTTTTATCTGCATGTTCCTGTGCGTTTGCATGCTTGGTGCTTGTGAAGACCAGAGGAGGGTATCAGATCTCTTGGGCCTGGAGTTATAGATATTTGCTAGCCACCATGTGGATGCTGAAAATCATACTCAGGTCTCTAGAAGAGCACCCACTGCTCTTAACTGCTGAGCTATCTCTTTAACACTGTTGAGCACTTTGAAAAATGTGTATTCACTATTTATATTTCTGTATAGATAAAAGATTATTGTTATTATTCTGTACATATTAATTAATGCTGGAAATTAATATATTCTTAACCAGCTTTTCCCTAAATAATCACACAAAGACCTTTTAATATTTCAAAGCCTTAGGCCTTAGTTGGGCAGACGCTAAACTAGCTTATCTAAGTTAACTCAATTACCTTGCCCCATTCAGCCATGTGACTAGTAGCTATGTCTTCCAGGCCTATAGTCACGTGCATCTCCTCTGATGTCTCCTGGCAAAAATCCTTTTCTAATTCTCTTTCCCAGAGTTCCTTTCTCCTTCACAGGAAGCCCAACTTCCACTTCCTGCACAGCTAATTTGCCATTAGATTTTTATTAAAGCCAATCAGAGAATGCCTTAGGTAGGTGAGGAGAGACAGAGACACAATCTCACACACAGTACCCCAACATTTGTGCATTTGAGAACTCTGTTTAGCTTCTTTGTACATTTGATAGAGTGCTTTGTTTTCTTGATGTTATTTTTTTGAGGTTTTATTTTTATGTGTATGTTTGTTTGACTGAGTGTATATATGTGTACCCAGAGGCCAGAAAAGGGTGTTGGGTACTCTGACACTGGAGTTACAAAGAGTTGTGAGCTGCCATGTGGGTCCTAGGAATTGAACCCTGCTCTACTGGAAAAGCAGCCATTGCTTTTAACCAATGAGCCATATTTACAACCCCTTTGATTTTTTTTTAAAAACTGATTATATATTCTAGGTACTAAGTCACTGAATGTCTGGAAATATTTTTTTTCCTGAGGAATTTTTTTGTCTATTCTTGGTCTTTTGTGTTTCCATATAAATTTAAAGATTATTTTTACTATTTCTATGACGAATGGGGTTGGAAGTTTGGTAGGGATTGCATTTATTCTGTGCATTTATTCTTTTCATGGGATTGGAATTTTGACAATATTAACTCTTCGAATCTTTGTTGGGAAGAAGAATTAAAGGAACAAAAGAGAAAAGCTCACTAAATGAACGTATGACATTGTGAAGAATTAAACAATTTCTAAACATATATTAATTCTTCTTTTATGAAACATTGTCTAAATGTATACTCACACACAATGGAAAGAGAAAAGCAGTAAGGAATCACTAGAGAACACAATCGGAATATATAATTCAGAAGACAACTGATTAAACATAAGCATGTTTTACTGATTTTAAATATTTTCAAATGATAAACTTGAATATAATTCCTTAGGTGCTACTCACCTTGACTTGTATTTTTAATTATGTGTGTGTTTATATGTATGTATGGGTATATGCCACTTGTGTGTGGGTGTCCACAGAAGCCAGAAGAGAGCATCAGATGCCCTGCCACTGGGTTTACATGGGTTATGATCCATCTGATGTGGATGCTGAGAACTGAACTTGTGTCTTCTGGTAAAGCACCAAGTTCTCTTAACCATCTCTACAGCCACCCCTCTACACACACACACACACACACACACACACACACACACACACACAAACACACA
>JADRCH010000087.1:10107408-10170474 GCA_019843965.1 Rhynchomys soricoides
AAAAAAAAAAAAAAAGGAGGATTCCTAGTCTATAAACTCAAGATGATTAAATCATAAAGAAGTGGAAAACCTAGGTAGACCAATAATGAAGAACAAGGTCGGGTATGGGCATTGTCTTAATTTTTTATTTATTTATTTTTAACCAAAGTTAATAAAAATAAGTTAGTAATTTGATAGTTATTTCTTTTTTTCTCTAGGTAGACCCAATAGATAGATAGATAGACCCAAAAGAAATTAATTATTCCTGTAAAGACAAAATTGGCATTTGATCTTATTTTAATATTATATCTTTGGCTTCTCAAACATTTGAATCATTAATCATGAGTTTTTTATCGATTCTAAATCCCTTGTGTAAGAACTTCAGAGATTACATAATCAGAGCGATTAACATTTTCCCACTAAGCAAAGTGTGATTTATTCTGATTGCTTGCCTTTTAATTACTTTCAATATATGGGGACTATACTAGAACACTTATTAATCAATCTTCTAGAAACGTGATTCATTTATCAAAACATTTTTAAAATTTTTAATTGACATACAGTGATGCTACATACCCATAGGGTAAAGAGTTCTGTCTCACTACCAGTATGTGATGTAGAATGATTAAATGTGTGCATTCAGATGATCACCTCCTCAAACATTAGTCATTTCTTTACGGGAAACATTCAGAAACTTTCCTAATAGAGTTTCTAAGTATACCTCATATTGTTAGCTAGAACCAGTCCTTACAATAAAGCACTAAAATTTACTCTGCGGCTTTGTAACTATGTTAGGTTACAAACAAAGTCTTACTAAATATAAGTCTGAAATTATTTTCCACTATCTTCTCCACACACAATGCTATAGCACTAACTCAACAACAGATGACCTTCAGAAATTTTCCAAGCACAGAGAGTTAGTGTGAACCGAGAACAGTGAAAAGAGAAAGTAAGAAATTGTGGAAGAAAGGCAGAATAAATCTAAGAGTTAAAGGTCAGGACACCCTCCCCCTGACACCCCACCTTGCCCTCTGTAAATTCTCCAGAAAAGGCACCATCATTTCTAGGGCCAAATGAATTTGTATATTTTTGTTATTATATAGTCAAAGGTCAGAATCCTCCATAGTTATTTAGCATGAGAAATAACATCCACACAGTCCACACACGAGTCTTTGAGAATCATTTCTGTCTCAGCAGAGTCCCTGGGCTCTGCACCAAGCTCTGAGCATCCATCTCTCTGCCCAGTGCTCCCTGTCAGATATTACTTGTTTTGATTCTAATTGCTTTTCAGTTTGTTTGTGTGGGCAGGCATTTTGTTACTTTCTGACATAAGCGACTCAACATTTTGAACCCAAAGCCTATTCAAACTGGAGTTGAAGTGGACACTGAGCTTTGTACCAAAGTTTCTGAGACAGAATAAACCTCCGGTTGCTACTTAAATGTCTCAGGAGGAAATATTCTTTCCTAAAGTGGAGAAAGCAAAAGTGTGGGTCTTGGGCTGCCTGAAACCCGTGGACATGCATGATATTATTAAAATCTATCTGTAGCATTTATATAAAAATTGCTTATAAAGATTTAAGCTTATCATTGGGGTCTGGGGAGACCGCAGTTGATACCAGGAGCCTATATTTTTCCTTCCAAATCAGAGTACCCACTGGTGTGTGGGCAGCAGTTACAAACCCTGATTTATTGGGCTCATCTTAGTTCTGAATCTTTTTCTATTTATCAGCAGTATACATATCAAAACAAACAAAAATCCAGCCAGGGCCAATTCATCTGTAGTGAGATTCATGCAGTGTTGTCATAGGCTAATTGGTGTGACCAGATCAAACTGAAGCTTTTAATGTCAGGTCTAGTTGTACCCCATGCTGACTCGTCCTTAAGTGTTTCATTCTGTAACCTTGAGGCTGCTGGTCTAGGTTGGAATAAAAACATTAATTTCTTTTTACATAAAGGAAAGAAGACTGTTTTTGCAATGCTCCAATCATGGGTGAAAGGAAACCACTGAGGTGCAAAAACACACTGTGAATACATGTTCTCTCTTTTAGGAAAGTCTTTGCAAAACAAATAAAAACATTGCCCTTACAAAAATATTTAAGCCTCCCCAAACATTTCTGAGATATTTAGGTAACAGGGGTGACAAATAGGACTTTATTTTGAAATATTTACCTTGTTTTTCTTTTACTTTCAAGGAGAAGGTCAACACCAAATAGTTAAGGTAATTGATTTACTTGGAAAAAAAGTAACATCAAAATTAAATTTATAGTAACAAAGAAAAATCAGCTTCAATTTAGCACATGTCTACAGCCATTCCCAAATCCTTTGTCACTTCCTCCTTTGGGAAAGCATTCTTTTATTCATTCATAAAATATATTTTCGAAGTACCTAAAATCTTTGAAAAGTCTGGTATGGGTTACAAGCAAACCAGACATAAAGAAGACACAGCTGAGATCTTTACCCTAGTGACTTATGAATGAGACTTAGTGAATAGAAGACACTAGACTCACCTGGAGGATGGCAGTCTGATTTCTGTTACTACAGCAGATTATCTAAGACTGGGTAATTTTCGAGGGATGGTGTCTTAGTTAGGGTTTTACTGCTGTGAACAGACACCACTACCAAAGCAACTTTTAAAAATGACAACATTTAATTGGGGCTATCTTAGAGGTTCAGTCCATTATCCTCAAGCAGGAACATGGAAGCATCCAGGCAGGCATGGTAAAGGAGGAGCTGAGAGTTCTACATCTTCATCTGAAGGCTGTTAACAGAATACTAGCATCCAGGCAGCTAGGATGAGGGTCTTAAAGGCCTCATCCACAGTGACACACCTACTCCAACAAAGCCACACCTACTTCAACAGGGCCACAACTTATAATAGTGTCATTCCCTGGGATAAGCATATAGAAACCATCAGAGACAGGATTGCTTTCATCTCAGAATTCTGAACTCTAGACCTTCAAGATTATGCAACAGTATCTGCCCAGCTACTCACTAGCATCTAGTGTCACTTCAATTCCTGGTATAAAAAAGAAGGTCAAACAAGTACAAGAGGAAGAAGAGAGGCTAGACACAAAGAATGGCTAAGCCACTCCAGTGAAAAAGCATTTATGAGGACCCTGCCCTAGTTACTACAAGACCAGACTCAGCTATATCTCCCCTATACTGCCACATTGAGGAGCAAGTATTCTGAGATAACAAGCCACAGCAGAGGTTTTTGCTGAGGACTTCGGGCTTTAACTTTGAAGGAAAGCATTTAGCAGGATTTAGGGGGCAGAGAGACAATCCTCTTTATATTTTGAAAAGCAACATCAGTTGCTAGGTTGTAGGAAGAACTGATCATAAAGAAACATAAACAGCACGCACACCACATACACTAAATTGTTGCAAACGTTTAGACAAGAGGCCATGGTGACTTGGACTGGACTAGGGGATATAATGATGGTGGAGAATGATGGGACCAGGAATATTGGAAGTAGAGCTCAATGGTTGTGTTGTGGGTTGAATGATGACCCTTAAAAGACGTATGTTCTTCCTTATCTTATCACCTGGGACCCTTGAATATGATCTTATTTGAACAATGAAGATTTAATCAAGTTCAAATTTTCTAGATGATATTATCCTGGATTATCTAAATGGGACCTAAATTCAATGATGAATTTCTTTATAAGAGAAGAAGACACACTCATAAAAGGGAAAAACTTTAATTTAATATAAAGCTATTTCAGGTATTATAGGAAGAGTATTTGAAAGGGTTGAATAAGTGTGAAGTAGATCCCCCAAGGGGCTCCTGAATTTCTGATTTTTTTTTAAATGGAAAAAACTAAAATTTGAAGGTTTTAAAATTATTAATATCAACACTATTTTCTCAGTAGCTATTTTAACACAAAATGTACTTTGTTATTCTAGATTTAAAGAAAATAGCCAAGAAAGAGGAAGAAACCTCTTGTGGCAGCTGGTTGCAGGCTCTTGAGCACTCTTCTGCAAAGACCCTTAGAAATTCTGACTCCTGTGTTAACTTGGATGGTCACAGTATATTGTCATATTAATAGGGATGAAAACTTAAAGCCACAAATAAGAAGGTGTCTGTGGCTCCTGTTACCCAGAGCACTGGCCTCCTGGGCACTGCTTTGCTGTTCACCAGCCAGGTGTATCTGAGGCTTTCAGGACACCATGCACCAACATGCCCTTCTTAGACAGCTCCAGACATCAGATCCCATCAAAATCAAGGCTGGTAACTAGCAGACAATTTTGGCAGGGTGTGACTGTGTGTGTGTGTGTGTGTGTGTGTGTGTGTGTGTATCCATGTACTTTATATTCCAGGCTGTAGATGCCAGTGAACGTAATCATCATCTATTTGTGGCACAAACCCCTGAAACACTGGTACCCTGTAGCCACAACCAACATTTTTTTTCTGATACTGAATACTGGCTGGCCAAGACTCAAATTAAAATAACCATCTCTGCCCTGGAATTATCAAATCCAGAAAAACTAGGGATGTAAACATTTCTGCAATTTCATGGCCAACCACTATTCTAAACCTGGGACTTTAAAAATCCCTAAATAAAGAAGCCAAATGAGTAATGTAGCAAACCAGCTGTCCCACTGAATTGGTAGAAACACTGGGTACCCTTTGCCTCTTATTTACTATCTGTTAGTTTAGAAATCTAACAGAGTTGATTTATACTCTTTTTCCAAATATAAGAAAATACTAAGCAAATGATAGCTTTCCCATCTTTGATGGCATCTTTGTCAGTAGAAATCTTCCTGATTGGCTTTTGTTAAGATGGTTTCTGTCCAGGAGGAAGTATTCCTAGTAGGAGCTCTCTGAAAGAAGACTGCTTATCTTATTTTCTCCCCCTCAAAATGCACAGTTGGGAGTCTGATTATCAGAGAGACTCTCTGTGCCTCTGGCTCTACACATGACAAAGTAAGAAGAAATATTGAATTGGAGAAGCTGTGAGTAATATCTAAAAAGCATTTCTAGTCATATGCATTCCATTGCTTTTGATTTTCCACCTCTCTTAAAATCATTTCTTCCTTCTCCAATCTCTTTTCTAATTACAAAACACGTGCACATGTACACACACATCCGCATCCGCATACACACACACACACAGAGACACAGCTGCAGCCCCTCCACACCCCTGTGCAGTTGTAGATACATTTTAAATCACTAATTTTAAATCTAGGGTCCACATAAAAGGGGAAAATGTGTTATCTGGTTTTCTGAATCCAACTCTTCCCACTTGACACTGTGATCTCCAGTTCTATCCATTTTCTGCAAATGTCATGCTTTTATTTTCCGTTACCTACTCATAGTTCACTCATCGATGGATGACTGCCTAGGCTGGTTCTATTTCCTGGCCTGTACGGATGTGTAAGTGTGTGCTCTATTGTATTGTGGGTGTACTCAAGAGTAGCACAGGATGATACTGATGTCCTTCCTCCCTTCCTTCCTTTCTGCTTGCCTTCTTTACTTCCTTCCCTCCTTCCCCTTCCTTCCCTTCTTCCCCTTCCTTCCCTCCCTCCCTCTCTCCCTTCTTCCCTTCCTTCCTTCTTTCTGTGAGGAACGTCCATACTGATCTCCTCAGAGGCTGCAGCTGTTCACATCTATCCTCACAGAGAGCATGGAGTCTTTCAGGTTCACATCCTCCCCAGCCTTTCTTGTCATTTGTTTTCTTAATGGTAGCCATTCTGATTGGAGTGGGAGGGTGTTTCAAAGAAGTTTTAATATGTATGACCATGTCATGCTGAAACCCACTACTCTGTGTGCTTATTTAAAACTTAAAAAGGAAAAAGCATTCTTCAGCAATGTGAAAAGTATTAAGTGATTTGTAAGTCTAGATTTGTTTAAACTATAAACATCACTTGAGAGGAAGAAGTTTAACATCCTCTATGTGTAAAGGACGCTTGGTATAATCCTACTGGACAAAGAATGTTTCCTTCCTGTCTAGTGAATGCAGTGGTTACTCCTCACTTTAGACTTAACAAAAACAAATTATAGAAATCTTTCTGCTTATAGTCCCACAATTTGTTTTTAAGTAGTATATGATTTCTTAACAAATAGTTGGTTCTATCCAAAACACTGCAACAGATTCTGGCTGTGTGCCTAGCTAATCTCAGGGAGTATGCTGGTGTGTGCTCTACATGGAACGGTCTGTTTTCAGGGCTAATCGGTGGTGCTGGTCTCTCTCTAATCAGATTCAGCTGTCATAATGGGCAAAACATTTTTCTTTCATTTGGACAATAGAACTATTGACTATTTAGACTCCAAATTGGAAATAGACCTCTTATTTAATGACATTCAGCATTTTATGGAAAATGTAGCATTAATAACTATTTTTGTAGCAGTGCTTCCAAAATGTCAGTAAGGAAGAATTTCTGGTTAAGCCAATAGAGTGTAGGCTATGCTCGCCTAGGGATATCAGCAGTGATATGGTGTCCTCATGGTAAGGCAACCCAGAGGAATAATAACAGCTTATGATTATAATCTTTGCATGAGGGTACACACATTCTGAATAGAGCAGACTTACCCCCTGTGGTTTCCATGACATAGTATCAGCTGTTGCTTTGCTCCAATGCATTGGCCATTATCTATTAGTTAACACAGTTTTGTGGTTATTCCCATGAATTCATCAAACAAGCATTATTGATTCAATTCTATCACAACCTAAATTGAAGCCACAAAACTGCTTCCTCCCAATTGGTGGTATATCGGAAGTTTGTTTAGGTGTCATTAGTGAGCAGATTAAACTCATCTATCACTTCATTATACAATTGCCTGTTGAATCAACAATACCCCTTTATTACTAAAATCAAGGGAGTCATTGTTTATATAAGTGATTCTCAAACTTGATTACCCATGTGTCGTCATCAGGGGGAGCCTGATGTCCACACTCATCCATATTGGATACATTAGTATCTCAGAGGGTGGGATCCTGACTCAATATGCATTAACATTTCTCAGGTGATTCTAACATGTAGCTGAAATTGAGAAATACTTGACACAAACAGATTGTTAAAATGACAATGTAATTTAATAATATTTATAATAATAAGGAATACAAGGTTCCTGCTATGTATCATGCAACAGTCTCCTGTTGTCATAAATTATTTCAATATTATCTGCTTTTTACCAATATTATTCATGTTCCTATGATACTATTCAGATCTTTATGTTAGAGCTGCCAAAACAAGGCACAGAAATTAGCTTGGTTGAAGTGGAACACATTTTAAGTGACAGTCATGATTTTTTTGTTTTTTGTTTTTGCTCCATCAGCTTGGCTGTTGTGGTTGTGGTGACAGCAGGTAATCCTGGAACATGTGCATCAGAGGTTTGTTCCTTGGTGCTTCATACACAGAAATGAGTGGCAAATACGGGAAGCCATCTGCAACAAGCAGCTCTGATTAGAAACTGCTTGGCCTAATACCATTTAGAAAGTGTTATGCTCTGTGAATAAACCTCTTCACTCCTCACCTACAATCTCAGGGTCACAGAAATCCTAAATTGCTTCCTAGGAAAGATATTTGTCACTACTAGCATGCTTTCTCATACACTAATTGAAAATTGCCTTTCCAACATTCTCCACTGGCCTCTATCTGTTTCCTTGACCACTGAGCCTTGAGACACAGAAAACTAGCTTTTAAAAATACCCTGATATGTGGAATGAAACAGAAAAAGGCCCTCCTAGTTGTAGACTTAATAAGTGGGCACTCTGACTGCCATTTCTGCTTGGAATCTATAGACCTCTTTATTCTAGGAAGATGCTACATTCCTATAAGCCCTTTGTAAGTTCACAACATTGCATTCAATATGCCTCCTAGATGCCACTGGTTAGTAAGGCAGAAAACCGTAGAGAAAGGGTTGTTAATTCCCTAAATTATGAATCTCATGAGGAGCCTTGACTTACTCCACTGCCTGGGAAGACAGCACCACATGTTGCCGGCAAGGGAAATAAAATACTGTCTTATCTAATGGAACTTGCTTTCTCACATCAGGGCAACTGTGTGCAGAGACTGATTGTGTAGCCACGGTATCTTATGAGTGACCTGCTGGCTTCCTAGTGTGAGGTCCCTTCTGAGGACCTCAGCTGATGCCACTGAGCTGCTGCTGAGCTGCTGCCAGCAGAACCTAGCTGTGATACCTGGAGTGAGTCTTCTGTGAGGCACCCAGAACAGTTACTTGGCACATACACTATGCCATTCTTGATGGTTCTTTTACTCTACTACCAAGTGGTTTGTTAATGTGTTTCATTGCTATACTTTATATTTCAGTTTTAAGAACTGGGCCTCTGTTTCCATTTTCTTTATACTTACCTTCAAAGCCAAGAATATGACATACCCCTTACTCAAGGCAATAGTCCTTCCTTATTTTCTTAAGTCCCATTGGATTCTTTTGTCCAAGTCCACAATTCTAGCTCCCAGTCTTGAGTTTCCTACTGCTACCTGGGGCCTATGATATCCATTTTTTCATGGCCCCATATAGGATAGCCATTGTCTTATGGCCCTGTTCCTGTTGCTGTGAATGGCATTGTTTCATGGTCCTACATCTATTTCTAGGCTGTTGTGATCATCGGAGACCTTCTGGATAGTTTTTACTTTATTGTTTCCTGCTGTGATTTCTTGCTCTGACTCAGTTTATTTTGAGATTCTGGGATATTTCCAAATGTTGGTGTTCTCTATCCAGATCCATCCTGTGGGCCGGTCACTTCAGTCTGAAGTTTAGTAGGACATCTCTGCACTTACCCTAAGATCTGTAATAAATTATTTACAGTCATATACAATTTTGTTTTTACTGAGCTATGTCACATACTTTTAGCTATTTTCTCTGCTTGTATGAGGGCAATAGATATAGCTGATTCTTTATTTAAGGGTCCAAGTCTTATTTAGTAAATCATATAGACATCTTTTTTTTTTTTTAAATTTAAGGAATGTGAAAAATATGTGCATTATGTTCTATTTTCTGAATTTTGATGGAGAAAGTACATTTGCCATTTGTTTTTTTCCTACTTTCTTTACATTTCAAATGTTTTCCCCTTTCCAGATCTCCCCTTTGGAACTTCCCCATTCCCTCCTCCCTCCCCCTGCCACTATGGGGGGCATTCCCCCATCCACCCAACCATTCTTGTCTTACCTCCTTGGCATTATCCTATACTGGGGGATCTAACACCCTCAGGTCCAAGGGCCTTTGCTCCCCCTGATGTCTAACAAGACCCTCCTCTGCTGCATATGTGGCCAGCACCATGGGTCCCTCCATGTGTATTCCTTGGTTGGTGATCCAGCCTCCGGGAGCATCAAGGGGTCAGGCCAGTTGCCACTGTTGCTCCCTCCCTGGGGCTGCAAACTCCCTCAGCTCCTTCAGTCCCTTCTCCAAGTCCTCATCTGAGACCTCACACTTGGCCCTATGGTTGCTGCGAAGTGACTCTTGGATATTTCGAACTTTTGGACTAATAACCACTTATCAGTGAGTACATACCATGTTCATTCTTTTGTGACTGTGTTACCTCACTCAGGATGATATTTTTTTCTTTCTTTTTTTTCCCATACTTTATTTACATTTCAAATGTTTCCTTCTTTCCAGATCTCCCCTTTAGAACCTCCCCATTCCCTCCTCCCTCCCCTTTTGTGACTGGGTTAACTCGCTCAGAATGATATTTTCAAGTTCCATCCATTTGCCTGCAAATTTCATGAAGTCATTGTTTTTAATAGCTGAGTAGTATTCCATTGTGTAAATGTACCCCATTTTCTGTATCCATTCCTCTGTGAAGGGACATTTGGGTTGTTTCCAGTTTCTGGCTATTATAAATATGGCTGCTATGAACATAGCGGAGCATGTGTCTTTGTTACATATTGGAGCATCTTCTGGGTATATACCCAGGAGTGGAATAGCTGGGTCTTCAGGTAGTATTATGTTCATTTTTCTGAGGGTCTGCCAAATTGATTTCCAGAGAGGTTGTATCAGCTTGACATCTTATTTAAAATAAGAAAATATGAGCAACTAAAATAGCTCAGTGAGTAAAAGGACTTGCAGAAAAAAACCATGGCAACCTTAAGTTTAGTACCCAGAACCTGGAACGAACTGTGGAAAGACAGAACCAACTCATGACTCTGACCTCCGTATGTGCTGCCTGTGGCATGCTTAAGCTCACATGAAAGAAAAAATTAGAGAGCAAATCTGCAGGCATACAATAATCTTTAGGGTACCGATACCACATATCAACACTTCCCAAGCACACTATATTCCTTATCCTCTCCAGGATCACCGATGAGCCTTTGATATAATACAGATTCATTATTCACTTTACCATGTGACCCCCCCCATACTTGGTGTCTTTGTCAAGGTCACTTTCTAAACAGTATTCATTCTTGAGGTTGTGGCTGAGAACTAGGGTCACACCTGGTTCATTGTAAGTTAAATCCAAATGCAGCAGGAGAGATTGGACATTGATCGAATGATTCTAACGAACCGTTCGGCTTTGTAATCTTGAATTTAGGAACATTCAGGCTTCCTGATTTCACAGGAATGTAAAAAAAAAAAAAAGAAAAAAAAAAGGTCCCGCTACCTAGAATTATCCAGAGTATCCTGTTATTCCTAACATATAACATTCTATGTGCCATATTTTGGGAATACTCATAGAAGACAAGAAATTACTACAGGTCCATGGAGAGGGGCTTTAACAGGAGCAGAGAAAGAATGCAGAGATATAAGGAATTAACAGTGAGGCATAAATTGTTTTAGGGTGGTAGAGGGCTGGAAAGAAGAGGGGAACAGGGAAGGATAAATAGAGCGCTCTCTTTCTCTCTCTCTCTCTCTCTCTCTCTGTGTGTGTGTGTGTGTGTGTGTGTGTGTGAGTGTGTGAGTGTGTTTATGTGTTCTCTGCAGATATTGGGGCCACCAGAGTGTCAATCCACATGAGGCAAAAAAGGAAATCTGATTCAACACATCTCAGTAACCAATGTTGGTTCACACGTCAAAATGTGAAAACAGACCATTTATTTTAGGCAACATTAAGCACAGCACAATACTGGAGAAACGTTTTCTGATGATAACTCAAACCTGTCTGTACAACAGTGCTTGAGCGTTTTTACATTGAAACTCTTTAAGTACATATGACCTCTCCCATAAAGATGGATTCTATTGACTGAGAAACAATTCTCAAGACAAGGTTCTGGGGTGAATGACCAAGATAAACATAAAAGTCTGTGGGAGTTAGGTGTAAACTGACCCCACAAATAGCAGAGAGGGCATTTGGACTCTGTTTCATTTGTAAAGTATGTGTGATATCTCCCATAAAGAAGTGTTCTATTGACTGAAAAACAATACTCAAGATAAAAGTCTAGGATGCAAAAATCTGGGGTAAATATAAAAGTTTGGGGAATTCAGGTGTTGCCTGACCCTACAGATAGCATAGGTCACCAGGCTACTAACTATATCCTCAGAGCCTTCTGAGTGGAAAGCAGGTTATAAATCTCTTCTGTTGAAGAGATTACTCTTGTGTGTTTAACATTTCTTTTTTCTCTAGAGCTTATCTGTGAGAAAAAGGATCTTGTGCCCTCTGCATAGAGACTTTTCAAAAAAGCTGTATGGAAACCTACACCAAAGAAGCTTCCTAAAGTATATCTACACACATACAAAAATATTAAAAATGAAATTATCCAATAATGAAGCAACAATGTCCCTACTAGATACCAGAAACTAGCACGTAAAAGGCCCAGTCCCAGGAATGTATTACTCTTTTGGACTTACTGGCCAAAAAGATCCCACTGACCTCCAAATATTAGAGGCCACTGCCAATGCTCCTGGTTGCCCTCCAAATTTTTTTTTTTTTGGTTTTTTGAGACAGGGTTTCTCTGTGTAGCCCTGGCTGTCCTGGAACTCAACTCTGTAGACCAGGCTAGCCTCGAACTCAGAAATCCACCTGCCTCTGCCTCCCGAGTGCTGGGATTAAAGGCATGCACCACCACTGCCCGGCTGCCCTCCAGAATTTGACAGTAAATTCTTCCTGCTGAAGATCCCATGTACACGAGTAATAGAACATGGAGAAATCAAGCTGCTACTAACCTAGGGGCTAGGTCAGTACTAGTCCTTACTAGCTAGGTCTCATGGTATTGGAAGGTGTGGTGCACACTAATGGAGAGAGGGGGGAGGAAAGGGAGAGAAGGAGGAGAAAGGGAGAGAAAGAGAGAGGGAGGAGGACAGGGTGAGGGAGAGGGAGAGGAGAGGGATAGAAGAAGGGGGAATGGAGAGGAAAAGGGAGGACAGAGGGAGGAGAGAGGAGGAGAGAAAGGGATGGAGGAAAAGAGGGAGGGAGAAGGGCAGACGAAGAGTGGGAGGGAAGGGGAGAGAGAGGGATGGGGAGAGTGAGAGCAGGAGGGAGAGCTAGAGAACAAGAGAGAGCAAGGGCAAGAGCGAGGGAGAAGGAGAGGGAAAGAGATTTCTGGGAAAAAATGTCACTTGGTCCTTCAGTTAATGTGATATAGATCAATCTATTAGAGTTTATCTCAAGCTCATGGTTTTAAAATACCTATTATATTTTTTTTAGGAGAATTGAAAAGTCTCACACAGACTCATGCATTTGAACACTTAGTTTTCATCTGGTGGCAATGCTTTAGAAGGTTATGCAACCTTTAGGAGGCAGAGCCTTACTGGAGAAAGTGAGTCCTTAGAGCTAGACCTGGAGGTTTTATACTTGACCCCATTTCCTATCTACTCTCTGCTTCCTAACTATGTATGCAACTAATGCAACTAATGCAACTAACTATCCACATTAGGCTCCTACTAAGATGACGACCTGTATCTTTCCAAAGGAAGCACTTCTTCCTTTAAGTTGCTACTTGGGTATTTATTTGTTCACTGGGAGAAGGAAGTAATTACTGCAGCTACTTCATGTTATTCTGGTTCTCCAAAGAAATACTTTTTCAGACGTATGATTGGAATTAGGCCATCAGCTTACAACACAGCATGTTTACTCTTAGAAATGACCAATGTAGAATCTTCAGTCCTGTTATGTACTTCACAGTTTCGTACACAAAAACTAACAAGGTAAATTCCTTCCAGAGGTCAGAGTTAGAAAAGCCCATCTCCTCTGGCATGCCGGTTTGTCTCCTCAGTTTTCATACAGTGAAACCTGTGCTGTTTCTTTATATTTCCCTCTTGGTCTTGAATCTTCATCAGGAGTTGGGAGCTGTTGTATGCTGTGTTCTCCCCATTTGTAATGTCCCCTCCAAACTTCCGCTGGGAGGGAAGGACATGCTGTGCTAATCTCAGGAGGTAAGCAAAAGGTCACACATACAGGAGAATAAAAACTTGGAAGATTCTCAAAGGGTCCTACCAAAAGTATAAAAAAAGTTAAACAGTTGCTTGTGGTGGAGACTCTGATCAGCTGAATTTAAGGAAGAATAGATGCTGGGACTGCTGAGCTCTCTAAATGCTGTATGAAGTTGAAGTGTTCAGTCTGCAGGTTGCAGTCACTGGTTTTGGATGGGTTTTCTGGTGATTCTTGCTCCTAGTAAGTAACAAGGCGCCCATATTCCTGTTAGTAACCACAATAAAATAATCATTGATTCACAAAATTGGACAGTAGCTGAAATCACTACTGTGGCCTGTCACAGGTTCTGTTTCTGGGCGAGAGTAGACTGTGTATTGTGTCACCCAGGAAAGGGCTGTCACCCAATGATAACTCAGTTGTTATAGCTGCCTATAATCGACATTTACAGATAGAATTGCCTACTTGGCTTTTGGACCAATCTCATGTCATCTTCCTCCTTTTATTCCCTTGTTTTTTCCTCTTGTGTTTTTAAAATACTTTCTTAGAAGTCAAGACAGTGTGGGCTGCATTCGTAAAGGATGAATTACCTGCTCTTTCCTGTATCGCCTGAAATAAATTCCAGTTGAACTCTGTGTTTTATCTGTAAGATGAAACCTTTTCATCTGTAAGATAAGAATGGGAAAAGCTCATTTTCCCTCCTCAATGTTTCTTCTTCATTTTTTTCTCATTTACTTCCAACCTTGGTGTTTAATTGATTCCATTTTTACTTCAATTAAATAGTCTCATAATTACTCTTTTGAATTCATCTTCTTGGATTGCACCTAAGTCACTCTCATTAGAATTAGTTACTATGGAACTGGTATTTGGTGTGGTTTGTTTGTTTGTTTGTTTATTGTGTCTCTTCTCTGGGGCTTGCACATCTGGGATTATCACACTGGGTTGATGTTTTTATAGTCAACTGTCTCATATAATTGAGGTACTTGTAATTTTCATTTTAAATTATATTGAAGTGGTGTTGAAGTGTCACTCCCTCCAGATAATCTAGAATATTGAAGAAAGAAAACTAAATTAAAGGATGAATTTGGGATATTGTTGTGATCAACAGTGATTAAAGAATATGAAAGTTATTAAAAGTCATATTTTTTAAAAAAAATGTTCATTTTCACAGGGCTCTGGTGGTCTCTATCTGTGTTCACCTCCACAATCATCATTCAATCTAGTTTCAGATCAGGCCCATTTGGATGCAATGTAATGTCATGAACCTATTTCTTAGCTTCTTCATTGTTTTTATTACTAGCTCAAGCCAAGGTGAGGCTTCCTGGGATATTACTCCAGGTGTCTGAGAAGAATCTTCCCTCCAGGCTCATGGATCACACTTTCAGCCTTACCTCTACACTGGCGCTGATCCTGTGTTTCTCTGAAGACAGTGGCTTATTTGTCTAGAACCAGATCAATCTCTCTTTAACTTACTCTTCCTGTAAAGCTTGTGTCCAAGAGAGAGGGGTCAGAGTCTCCCAGGCACTTCCTGTTGATCTCAGCCTGAGCTCTGTAATGCACATGGGCACTGGTTTGCTCCTTGTCCAGTCTCCTCCTTTGTAGATATGTTACCTGGCCTATGCTTGGTTTTCAGCTATATTTTACAGGAACCTAGAGACTGTTCTGCATCATGCCGACAGATTTACTCATGGCATCATGGCATGCAGGGGCTTCTGCCCTACCATCTTACCCACAAGTCCTATTTTAACCTGTTGACAATAGTAAATCTAATCCATGAATACAAAGTATCCTGTCACTTGTCTCTTTAACATCTTTCAATAAAAGTTCGTAGTTTTCTGTACAGATCATTATGTCCTTGGTAAAATATATTCATTATTCAGCTCATGCATTACAGAAGTCAAGAGTTTCTTTTCCATTTTTCAGTCTAAAATGTATTTGAAAGAATCAAGAATCATTGATCATAACCAACAGAATATCCAAGCTTATTTATTAATGATGTGACACTGGTTGCTACCTTAAAAATTTCAAAACCAAAGATTAAAGGTAAAACAAATAAAGTAAACTTCAATTTATAATGTAAGCTGAAAGCTTAAAGGTTAATATAATTTTTATACAATTATATGATTTGAAAACTCTTCTAGAAATGCTTGCTTAAATTAGCTTTTATACACCTGAACTTATCAATATTGGTAGATATTTTCCTTCCCTACAATAGTGACAACTGATGAATATTTTCATGTCCCATGTGACATATGCATGTTTTTCAAGATGATAAATACATATTTTCTTATCTTTTATTAGTTCTCTGAAGATTTCATACATAATGGGTAAGTTTAGGTCTGATTAGCATATTTCATCTCTCAGGAGGACCAAGGTCTTTAAAATGAATGAAGATAATATCTAATCCCCAGAGGTTTTGCTGTAGCTTGAGGTATCTGGAAAATCAAGGAAGACTATGAACACTTTGATGAGATCTTTGGAGGCCAAATGGAGGAATATTGATGTGACGTACAGCATGAATAGCTTTAGCAGCTTAAAAAAAAAGCTACAATAATCATGTTTCTAGTTCTCCGGTTCTCAGGGTTACTTTATGGTATAAGACCTGATAATATTTCATTTAAATAGGGTGAGAAACTAGATGGGCTCAGAATATGATTCTGGACTTTATATGATTGCTAGCTAAGACACCATAGGTACGGCTGGATGCTGTAGAAATATACTAGCTACTTTAAAAAAATTCAATAATGGCTGTCATAGTACTAAGATTCTAAGTTACTTTCCAATTGCTATATAGACACCATGACTAAGGCAAGTTATAGAAGGAAGAGTAATTGGGACTTGCCATTTCAGAGTGTTAGTTAGAGTCCATGACCATTATGCCAAGGAACATTGAGGCAGGCAAGCATGGCACTGGTGCAGTAACTGAGAGCTTATATCCTGATCCACTGAGAGATAGCTACCTGGGAAATGGTGCAGGTTTTAATGTGCACTGGTTAGAATACAACCTCTGTTGTCTCCTGGGCCTCTCTTGCCAAAAGGATGGTGACTTACTGGCTTCTAGAACCATTTTAGAAAGGCCCTATTATCCTTTAGAACTGGTAACTGAGAGCCTAGTCCAAAATATTGGTGCTCTTTTAGCTTTTATCTTCAGAAAGATGTTGACCTCCAAGCATGGTTACTAAACATCCAGAAGGCAGATTTTCCTGTCCTGAAGAAGGAGTGGTAGCTTTCAATTTTAGGAGTGCAGCATTTAGCAAAAGCTTGACAAAAATCAGTGGCTTTTACAAAAGATTTATCTTTATTTTGCATGTATGTATGGTGTGCCTGCATGTATGTATGTACACTGCATGCATGCCTAGTGCTCAAAGATGCCAGAAGAGTGTCCTGTACTGTAGTTGCAGAAGGTTGTGAGCCTCCTGTGGGTACTGGGACCTGAACCTGGGTCCTCTGTAAATATAGCAAGTACTCTTAACTATTGAGCCATCTCTCCAGCCTGAAAATAGCCTTTAAAATACAGCTTGACTCTGTGAAAACTCAGGGTTTTTAGTGGTTAAGTCTATCAAACTCAGGAGGAAAAAAAAGTGATTATTTTGAAAAAAAAAAAACAAAAAACCAAGATCATTGAGTTTTTAAATTTTAAATTTTTTTCTGTGTTTTTTCTTTTTGTGATTTTGTTTTGTTCTGTTTTGGTTTTTGTTTTTTTGTAAATGTCATTAAGAGTGGATCAATATTTTTGGAAAATATCACCGTAAACAGACAGTTTTGTTTCAGGGAATCAAATGTCCATTTATCATATTTTAACATGAGAAATTTTAAGTAGCAGTCTTATTATAATTCATAGCAACTTTGTATTTATGCCATCTTTCACAGCCTTTAGTTTGTTTTTTGTTTTTGTTTTTGTTTGTTTGTTTGTTTGTTTTTTCTCTGTCTAATACTCCTGGCTGTCCTGGAACTTGTTTTCTAGACCAGGTTGGCCTCAAACTCACAGAGATCTGCCTGCCTCTATCTCCCAAGTGTTGGGATTAAAGGCGTGGCCACCAGATCCTACCAGAAACTTTAAAAAAGAAAAACAAAACATATTTTGATCTTGTGACTTGTTCTAATTTCTATTTCCATTTTGGAGTATTCATTGACTTGTAGAACAAAACTATATTTTACAGTGTAAAAAATTTTATAACAAAGCAATTTTTAAACCAGAAATGTATCTATATAGCTTTAATTATTTAATCTTGTTTTAATATTTGTTGGTTTCTTTATGACTTTCCTTTACAATATTTTTTGTGTAAGTTGAGTTTTTAAAACCACCAGAACCTATACATAGGGCATGTCTGACCACTTTTTTTTCCCATTTAGCTACAGAATCACACAAAATTTTAAAATATCATTTATCAGGATTACTCTAACACATAGCTGTCATTACCTGGCCAAATCGTCCATAATCATCAGGAACTTTCACATTACTTGAGATAATTTGTTCAGTAACTTACAAAAGGGATAAAAATAACAACTTTTCAGGTCAGTTAACTAGTTTTGCTTTTAAACTTTAGAATCAAAATTGTCTTAATGATGGAGGATACTTACGAATGGTGAATTAATGGGCATCAAAGGATAGTTAACAATCTAGGAGAGAAAGACAAGGTGCTCATGGAGAAGACAAGCAGGTAACCTAGGGCACATCTGAGGCACATAAAGACAAATATAGTAAAGAGGGAGAGAAATCATAGCTAGGTGGAGAAATTCATACACAAAGGATATTATAAGCTTAAAGGGACAGAAAATTGCATTGCCTCACCCCAAAGAAGGGGAGACTATAGCATGATAAATACAGAAAAGCTATGGCCAGAACAGGGAAGAGGCTCCAATAGGTGTTGCTGGGGCCTTGTTCTGCCCTCCTCTTGGCTCTTTGCTCTTTGCCTCTTCATGAACTATCTGCAGACAAAAAAACACAGTGCTGATGTAAAAGTAAACAGAATCTATTGTAATGTAGTGCCAAGTGTATGCTCAGTGGCTGATATTGGATAATGCCCAATGAAACATTGTACTAATCTATGTTCTAGACAAATATAGGAAAATTTCTAAATTCTTTAGTTCAAGAAGTCTTTTCTGGGGGACTTTGTCTTGTCTAGGTAATGGACAGGCCCATTTGATTTGACTTTTACAGGAGGGGCACTGTTATGTCCTTAGCAGAAAGCTTCCTGGTCAATATCATGTAAGGCCCAGGGCTCCTGGAATCAGGTATAGAGAATTTTTTGATTTTAGTTTTTATTTTTTTTTACCAATGATTCTCCAGTCAGTTCAAGATGCCACACCTTTTCCCAGAAGCAGAAAGAGGTTCCTGTAACCAATAATGAGGATCCCACTGTTTCAGTCCTTGATTATGAAAGAGGGACCCATCCCCATGTCCTCCAAGCCTGATAATATCCAATAGCTAGCAAGCTACAGTTGCATCACCAATTCTTTATGTGCTGATCAGGATTCAGAGCAGAGAACTCATTCTTCTATAGGAAGTTTACTCAGTCTTCCCCTTAGACCAATTTATATTATACTCTGCTATATCTAAGAACCATTTATAGTTTTGATTGGTTTGGATTCTTAGAACACACCTTCTCTGATTACACATTGAGCTAAGGATATTAATATCGATACATGACAACTCTGCCATACTGACAGGATCAGAAGCTGATAAAATGTTTCCTGTAAAGTATCAAATAGGAAATATTTTCTGCTTCGGGGCTCTTTCACAAATGGGCAACTGATATGCAACTATTGTAAAAGAGCAGTGTACATAATGTATGAACCAATGAACAAGGTTCGTTTTAATAAAAAATTAAAAGTTTTGTAGATAATGAAATTTGAGTTTTATGAAACAACAGAGAGAAATTGGTCTCCACAATCCCAAAACTGGATGGAGAATTAGATCCCTCTAGGACTATAACAAGACGTGACCTTTATATCACCATGAAACCAGATCGGCAAAGAGTTATTTATACCCAAGAAACTAAGGAAACTGAAGATTTATCTTGGCACCTGTGCTTCCCAATAGTCAGAATGCCCTCTTTTGGGTAAATACTCTGGGAGCTGCAGTTAAATCTTCACAGTATCAATCTTAAGTGCTAGGAGAATTTCCTCAGTTGCTAAACATGCACATCAATTTAGACTTTGCAGACACAGAAAAACTAGCTTGCTCTTTGTATGTATGTATGTATATATGTATGTATGTATGTATGTACTTATGTATTTTGATTTTTTGAGACAGAGTTTCTACATGTCACCCTGGCAGTCTTAGAACTCACTTTGTAGCCCAGGATGACCTTGAACTCAAGAGATATGCTTGCCTCTGCCTCTGCCTCTGCCTCTGCCTCTGCCTCTGCCTCTGCCTCTGCCTCTGTTCTGGGATCAAAGGTGAGCTCTATGTGCTTGTTGCTAAGCTTTATTAGAACTTCATTTGCATTGTGAGTTCTGATCTGCCTCAGGATAATTTCTAGTGAGATATTGGGGAAAAGTACTCTGAAAGGGAGAACTAATCCATGATTGGGGTGGATAAGCCATCTCATAAATAATCATTAAACACTCTCTTTTAACAATAGCTGTCTGAGATTTCATACTGATACCCACCCTGGCTCAGCTGTCTAGAGTATATTATCGCTTTGCCGAATGAAGTTCTGCTTAAAATGTCTGTTTCTCAACTGGATTCTTACCTTCAAGAAGATAATAAGAGAAAAACTGCAGCCCTCCAGCATTCAAAGTCAAGGGGAGGAGAAAGAAGACAGGGCTTAAAAAAGGAATATGGAGGGCTGGAGAACTAGCTCAACAGTCAAGAAAACTCATTGCTCTTGCAGAGGACCAGGGTTTGGTTGCCAGCCCCCACATGGTGGTTTACAACCATCTGTATCTCTAGGATCAGTGGATCCCACTCCCTCTTCTGACCTTCACTGGCACTTATATAGTTCACATACATACATGCAGACAAAGCATTCATTCACATAAAGTACAATTAATAAATCTAATAGAAATGTAAAGAATTTGAAGTAATAAAGGCTAAAATGTCCCAGATATAGTAAAAGATAGGAGTTCTAAATTCAAGAGCCTCAGGAAATCCAAAATAAGATAACCTAAAGAAGTCAGTGTGAAGACACATGCCCTATAAGTGCTGTGACAGGGATGGAGATATTTTACAGAGACACTCAAGCTGGCTATCAGATTACCAAAACAATGGGCATCAGGAAACTAGAATTTCTCCAGCAGTCTCTTGCTGGGAAAAGAGAAAAACCAAAATCTTGAGCTAGCTAGAGATTGACAACTTGGTGACAACCTTCCACAGAGACAAAGATGCTCAATGGAGGTCAGGACAATGTGTGGACTAGAGGCCTTTTAGCTATGCTTTACTCTGTCTTCAACATCTCATCAGGGTCCTGAGCATAGACTGGGGCTTCATTTTCCTTCTTCACAATTGGGTGCATTGACTAACTCTCCCTTCTGCTTTTCACTATTATTTGACTTACTTAATTAATTTATCTAGGACAGGTGGTTGAACCTGGCTTTTTGGGGCACAGAGTATGACCCCAAGTCTGGTAATACCAGCAAAGCTTATGAAAGAAAAGGACAATAAAGTCTTAAAATAACACCTGCAGGAAGAAACAATCTAAGTAACAATAGGTTTCAACTTAGAGACCACAGAAAACATACCAAAGTAATAAAGTCTTTTACAAATGCTGGGAAAAGATAAAAAAACCCTTCCAACTCAGACATAGCCACAGAAAATGTCCTTCGTACACAAAGGGGAAAATTGGGGCATTCCTTACTAAAGAAAATCAACGAGATTTTGATTCTAGCATTCTTAAAATAGACAACAAAAGAATGTCTCCTAAGCACAAAGAAAATAATAAGAAAAATAATTATCTAGAGCTAATTGGGAAGATCTAAAGGCCCAATGACCCAAGTCTGATCCCCAGATTCCACAAGGTGGAACAGACTCTTGAAAGTTGTCCTCTAACCTCCGTGTGTGAGTGTGTGTGTGTGTATGTGTGTGTGTGTACGTATGTATATATGTATGTGTATTGTGGGTCTGCATGTGTACATCTGTGCATACATATATGTTTGTGTGTGTTTGTGTATGTGTATATATGTATGTATGTGCATTGTGGGTCTGCATGTGTACATGTGTGCACGCATACACGTTTGTGTGTGTGTGCACATGCGTGCGCACATGTGAATTTTAAAAGGAAAAGAATTATTCAATAGGAAATTCTGGCATAACAAGAAGGAACAGTAGAAATAAGAAGAGTGGGAGTAAATTCAATAGTTTTTCCATTTCCTCTTAAGGATCTTGAATTTTTTAACAGGTGACGAAAAAATTACTACAATAATGGGCCATTCTAAATGTCCATAGAAGAAATATGTAAGACAGTTATATTTGGAGAAAGCTAAAGGGACATAAAAAACCTGAAATTTTTATACTTGGCTCAAAGTGGTACCCTGACATCAGCAGAGTGTGGGGAGTTATTATATATAAATATACAACTATTATACATATTATATATAAATATACAACTATTGATACACTTTTGGATCCTCTACACAGTCCCATCAGAGGGGTACCCCAACTTCAACACTCAGCTACTCCGCTCAGCTTTAAAAAGCCGGATAAATCAGCATTGCACTTTCTTAAATGGGAGTCAGCGTCAGAAAGGAGAAGGCTGAGAACAGGGCGTGGCAGTCAGTCAGGCAGTTAGTGTAGAGACCCCAAAGCAGCACTGTCAGAAAAGTCCCTGGGTCTCTAGTCAGCAGTCAGGAGCTCTGTCTTCTGGATGAGAAAACTGTCCAAAGACTTTGTGTGAGAGTGGGGACTAGAATGTCAGTCCAGTCACCAAACTTCTCTACTGAAAAATGTTGGACTAGATCTTTAAGTTTTTCATGGCAAAATAAGTTGTATCTTCCCCAATTTGGGGTCATTTTCTAAATAATTTTAGGATTCACTGTGTGTGTGTGTGTGTGTGTGTGTGTGTGTGTGCGCGCGTGTGCGCGCACACGCGTGCACATGTGCATGTGTTACAGTAGCATTAAAATTTTATTTTAAACTATAGGGCTCCCAGAGCTTCCTTCTGGGTTTCTTCTTATCTTCTTTTCATGAGGCTAGAACACAAGTGTCGATCCCCATTTCAGTGGTCCAGAATCACCCCAGTAGCTGTAAAACATCAGGGCCAAAAGCAACTTGGGGAGAAAGAGATTTATTTTAGCTTACGATTCTCAAGTCACACTCCATCAGTAAGGGAAGCCAGGGCAGGAACTCAAGGCAGAAGCCTGAAGGCAGAAACTGGAACAAGGGCATAAAGCAGTACTGCTTACTGGCTTGCTCTCTCATGGCTTGCTCAGCCTGATTTCTTATATGTCCAGAATCACCTGCCTGTGTTGTCGCTCCCACATCAGTCTTTAACCAAGAAAACACTCCCCAGACTTGCCTGTAGGCCAACTGATATACTCATTTTTTCAACTTCGGTTTCCTCTTCTCTTGTGCTAAGCTGATAAGAAACTCTACCTTGTGCTAAGCTGATAAAACAACAAACCAAAACAAGACAATTAGCCAGAACAACATCACAGACTAGACAAACTTCTTGATGCTTCCCATAATTAAAGTGCAAACTATAGCCATACAGAAACCAGTCCATGTTTCTTCATAGCAGTTTCATGGCCCCAAACTGGAGACACCCCAATTGTTTTACAAGGAGTGAACAGTTAAATAAACCAATATATGTCAGCAATACGCCCTACAACTTGGACAGATTTACAATACACTTCGCAACTTGGATAGCTTTACAAAACATCTCACAACCTGGATAGGTTTACAGCATATTGTGACAAGGAGGAAGAGATCATATACACTTAAGTATATATTATCTGATTCTGTTGATATTATACTCTTGACAAATGTGCAGATATGACTAGAGGTTAGAGATGATGGAGGGAGGAACGTGGCCATGAAGAAGTCCCAGAGTAAGATCTGGGTGGTGATGGAGTTTTGTATCTTGATTTAGGTGCCAGTTTTAGGAATCTGATCCTGTTGATCACAGTGTCTGTCTTTCTGTCTGTCTCTGTCTTTCTCTTTCCGTACCCCTTCCATTTCCATTCTCCTTTTCTTTTGTTTTACACACACACACGCACACACGGTATCTACGTCAAATTTTTAGGTTTGTACTATGTCATACACAGTTAAGACACAACAGAGAAAACAGAGTATACAGGAGACTCTCTTTTTTATGATTGAAACTTCTCTTCTGTAATTATTATTTCAATGCTGAAAAGACTTAAACCCCATTTTGCCATGGGTAGTTGTGGTCCATACATGATTTTACAAGAGGAGAACCAAGTGGCTTTCCAAATCGCAACAGCAGTTTTTGTTTTAGCATCATCTGCCTGGGCTGGGGCTGCAGGGTTCGGGGTGGCTCCAGCAAGGCAGGAAGCTCCATGCTGGGTGCTTTGCTGCAGGAGGCGGCCCTCCAGGGGCTGAGGTGTGGGCGGAGGGGCGGGGTTCAGCGCCACTAAGGTCCAGAAAACTGGACACTGAGCCTCTCGTGGCGCTTTGAGGTTTCTGAGGATCGCAGCGCCTGGCTGGTAACTTTCTTAGAACTGCAGTTTGGCGGCTCTGACTTTGCTCTGGTCACTGTTAGCCTCTCTCTCGCGGCTCGCACCGCGCCGCGGCTTCTGGCATCTCTCCTATACCTCCTGGTCCTCGGACGGCCCCACGCGCGGACGAGGCGCCTCCGGAGCCCAGCATGTCGTGGAATTTGACCGCGGAGCAGCTCTCGGCGCTGCTTCGGCTGCACAACCTGACACGCGCGCAGTTCATCGCGCACTATGGGCTGCGGCCACTGGTGCTCACCCCGCAGCTGCCCGCGCGTGCCAGGCTGGCCCTCCTGCTCGCCGGCCTGCTCATCTTCGTCCTGGCGCTCTTTGGCAACGCCCTGGTAGTTTATGTGGTGACCCGCAGTAAGGCCATGCGCACCGTCACCAATATTTTCATCTGCTCCCTGGCACTCAGCGACCTGCTCATCCTCTTCTTCTGCATCCCGGTCACCATGCTCCAGAACGTCTCAGACACTTGGCTCGGGGGTAAGGAGGTCCCCGCTAGGCATTCTCCTTTCTGGTCGCCTTTTGTTTCTCCATCAAGAGAAACCCCTGAAGTCTTGGAACTTCTCTGCAGGGCTTACTTGCTGAGGGGGCGTTGTTTCTTTGTTTTATTTTCTTTGCGCTTCTGCTTAGGGCCAGCATCCCTCCTTGTCCCATTAAGTATATACATTGATTGTGGTAAGATTTAAGTACAGTTCAGGGCAGCGTGATTCTTCACTCATTTCAGGCTCTCACCATAATTACACCACCCACCCCCGGCTGTTTAAAGTAAACCTTGCAATTTTAGGATAACCTTTCAAAAAATAAAACATTTCAAAGGTCGTTTTTTTCTCTCCTTTCCCCCAACTTCCAGGCTTCCTTCCTAGTTACTTATATGGCTTCCAAACACGTTTTTAGATTATTAATTAATAACACACAGACTTAAAACCTTTTTTTTTTTCATATTTTATTTACATTTCAAATGTTTCCCCCTTTCCAGATCTCCCCTTTGGAACCTCCCCATTCCCTCCGCCCTCCCCCTGCCTCTCTGGGGATATTCTCCAACCCACCTCCCCACCCCACCCCCACCCACTCTCATCTTCCTTCCTTGACATTCTCCTATACTGGGGGATATAACACCCTCAGGCCCAAGGGCCTCTCCTCCCCCTGAAGGGTAACAAGACTCTCCTCTGCAGTCTTTGTGGCCAGCACTATGGGTCCCTCCATGTGTATTCTTTAGTTGGTGGATCAGTCTCCAGAAGTATGGGGGGTCAGGCCAGTTGCCAGTGTTGCTACCTCCCTGGGGCTGCACACTCCCTCAGCTCCTTCAGTCCTTTCTCCAAGCCTTCCATTTGGGACCTCGTACTCAGTACTAATGTTCCTGAGAAGTGACTCTTGGGTATTTCAAACTTTTAGGCTAATAACCACTTAACAGTGAGTACATACCATGTTTATTCTTTTGTGACTGCGTTACCTGGCTCAGGACGATATTTTCAAGATCCATCCATTTGTCTACGAATTTCATGAAGTCATTGTTTTTAATTGCTGAGTAGTATTCCATTGTGTAAATGTACCACATTTTCTGTATCCATTCTTCTGTGGAGGGACATCTGGGTTGTTTCCAGCTTCTGGCTATTATAAATATGGCTGCTAAGAACATAGTGGAACATGTGTTTTTATTACATGTTGGAGCATCTTCTGGGTATATGCCCAGGAGTGGAATAGCTGGGTCCTCAGGTAGTATTATGTCCAATTTTCTGAGGGTCCACCAAACTGATTTCCAGACAGGTTGTATCAACTTGTATTCCCACCAGCAATGGAGGAATGTTCCTCTTTCTCCACATCCTCGCCAACATCTGCTGTCACCTGAGTTTTTGATCTTAGCCATTCTGACTGGTGGAAGGTGAAATCTCAGGGTTGTTTTGATTTGCATTTCCCTGATGACTAAGGATGTTGAACATTTCTTTAGGTGCTTCTTGGCCATTCGAGTTTCCTCAGTTGAGAATTCTCTGTTTAGCTCACTTCCCCATTTTTTGATAGGGTTATTTGTATCTCTGGAGTCTAGCTTCTTGAGTTCTTTGTATACATTGGATATTGGCCCTCTATCAGATGTAGGATTGGTAAAGATCTTTTCCCAATCTGTAAGTTGCTGTTTTGCCCTAATTACAGTGTCCTTTGCCTTACAGAAGCTTTGTAATCTTATGAGGTCCCATCTGTCAATTCTTGACCTTAGAGCACAAGCCATTTATTCAAGAACATTTCCCCTGTGCCCAAGTGTTCGAGACTCTTCCCTACTTTCTCTTCTATTAGATTCAGTGTATCTGGTTTTATGTGAAGGTCCTTGATCCACTTGGACTTGAGCTTTGTGCAGGGAGATAGGAATGGATCAATTCGAAATCTTCTACATGTAGACCACCAGTTGATCCAGCACCATTTGTTGAAGATGCTGTCTTTTTTTCCACTGTATGGTTTTAGCTCCTTTGTCGAAGATCAAGTGACCATATGTGTGTGGATTCATTTCTGGGTCTTCAATTCTATTCCATTGATCAACCTGCCTGTCACCGTACCAATACCATTCAGTTTTTATCACTACTATCTGTAGTACAGCTTGAGGTCAGGGAGGCTGATTCTGCCAGAAGTCCTTTTATTGTTGAGGATAGTTTTTGCTATCCTGGGTTTTTTGTTATTCCATATGAATTTGAGAATTGCTCTTTCTAGGTCTACAAAGAATTGAGTTGGGATTTTGATGGGGATAGCATTGAATCTGTATATTGCTTTCAGCAGGATGGCCATTTTAACTATGTTAATCCTGCCTATCCATGAGCATGGGAGATCTTTCCATCTTCTGAGGTCTTCTTTGATTTCTCTCTTCAGAGACTTGAAGTTCTTGTCATACAGATCTTTCACTTGTTTGGTTAGAGTCACACCAAGATATTTTATATTGTTTGTGACAATTGTGAAGGGTGTCATTTCCCTAATTTGTTTCTCAGCCTATTTATCCTTCGAGTATAGGAAGGCTACTGATTTGCTTGAGTTAATTTTGTATCCAGCCACTTTGCTGAAGTTGTTTATCAGCTGTAGCAGATCTCTAGTGGAGTTTTTCAGGTCACTTAAGTATATCATCATATCATCTGCAAATAGTGATATTTTGATTTCTTCCTTTCCAATTTGTATCCCTTTGATTTCCTTTTGTTGCCTGATTGCTCTAGCTAGAACTTCAAGTACTATGTTGAATAGATAGGGAGAGAGAGGGCAGCCTTGTCTATTCCCTGATTTTAGTGGGATTGCTTCAAGTTTCTCTCCATTTACTTTGATGTTGGCCACTGGTTTGCTGTATATTGCTTTTACTAAGTTTAGGTATGCTCCTTGAATTCCTGATCTATCCAAGACTTTTATCATGAAGGGATGTTGAATTTTGTCAAATGCTTTTTCAGCATCTAATGAGATGACCATGTGGTTTTTTTCTTTGAGTTTGTTTATGTAGTGGATTACATTAATGGATTTCCGGACATTGAACCATCCCTGCATCCCTGAGATGATGCCTACTTGATCATGGTGAATGATTGTCTTGATGTGTTCTTGGATTCGGTTTGCAAGAATTTTATTGAGTATTTTTGCATCAATATTCATAAGGGAAATTGGTCTGAAGTTTTCTTTTATTGTTGGGTCTTTGTGGGGCTTTGGTATCAGTGTAACTGTGGCCTCATAGAATGAATTGGGTAGAGTTCCTTCTGTTTCTATTTTATGGAATAGCTTGAAGAGTATTGGTATTAGGTCTTCTTTGAAGGTCGGATAGAATTCTGCACTGAACCCATCTGGTCCTAGGCTTTTTTTGGTTGGGAGACTTTTAATGACTGCTTCTATTTCTTTAGGAGTTATGGGACTGTTTAGATGGTTTATCTGATCCTGATTTAACTTTGGTAACTGGTATCTGTCTAGAAACTTGTCTATTTCCTCCAGATTTTCCAATTTTGTTGCATATAGGCTTTTGTTGTAGGATCTGATGGTTTTTTTAATTTCCTCAGAGTCTGCTGTTATATCTCCGTTTTCATTTCTAATTTTGTTAATTTGTATACTGTCTCTGTGCCCTCTGGTTAGTTTGGCTAAGGGTTTATCTATCTTGCTGATTTTCTCAAAGAACCAGCTCTTGGTTTTGTTGATTCTTCGTATAGCTCTTTTAGTTTCCACTTTGTTGATTTCAGCCCTTAATTTGATTATTTCTTGCCTTCTACTCCTCTTGGGTGTATTAGCTTCTTTTTGTTCTAGAACTTTCAGATGTGCTGTTAAGCTGTTAGTGTTTGCTCTCTCCAGTTTCTTTTTGGAGGCATTCAGAGCTATGAGTTTTCCTCTTAACACTGCTTTCATTGTGTCCCATAGGTTTGGGTAAGTTGTACTTTCATTTTTATTGAATTCTAGGAAGCCTTTAATTTCCTTCTTTATTGCTTCCTTGACCAACTTATCATTAAGCAGTGCATTGTTCTGCTTCCATGTGTATGTGGGCTTTGTGTTGTTGTTGTTGCCATTGAAGACCAACCTTAATCCGTGGTCATCTGATAGGAGGCATTGGATTATTTCAATCTTCTTATATCTGTTGAGGTTTGTTTTGTGACCAATTATATGATCAATTTTGGAGACGGTACCATGAGGTGCTGAGAAGAAGTTATATTCTTTTGATGCAGGATGAAATGTTCTATAGATATCTGTTAAACCCATTTGGTTCATAGCATCTGTTAGTTTCACTGTGTCTCTGTTTAGTTTATGTTTCCAAGATCTGTCCATTGTTGATAGTGAGGTGTTGAAGTATCCCACTATTATTGTGTGAGGTGCAATGTGTGCTTTGAGCTTTAGTAGAGTTTTTTTTATGAAAGTGGGAGCTCTTGCATTCGGGGCATAGATGTTCAGAATTGAGAGTTCTTCTTGGTAGATTTTTCCTTTGATAAGTAAGAAGTGTCCTTCCTCATCCTTTTTGATGACTTTTGGTTGAAAGTCAATTTTATCCAATATTAGAATGGCTACTCCAGCCTGTTTCTTGGGGCCATTTGCCTGGAAAATTGTTTTCCAGCCCTTTACTCTGAGGTAGTGTTTGTCTTTAATACAGAGGTGCGTTTCCTGGATGCAGCAAAATGCTGGGTCCTGTTTATGGATCCAGTCTGTCAGTCTATGTCTTTTTATTGGGGAGTTGAAATCATTGATGTTAAGAGTTATTAAAGAATAGTGATTGTTATTCCCTGTTATTTTTTATGTTGTTTATATTGTTTGTGTGGCTATCTTCTTTTGAGTTTGTTGAAAGATTACTTTCTTGCTTTTTCTAGGGGGTAGTTTCCCTCTTTGCGTTGGCATTTCCCATGGCTGGGTTTGTGGAAACATACTGTGCAAATTTGGATTTGTCGTAGAATATTTTGGTTTCACCATCTATGATTATTGACAGTTTTGTTGGGTATAGCAGCCTGGGCTGGCATTTGTGTTCTTTTAGAGTCTGTATGAACTCTGCCCAGGATCTTCTAGCTTTCATTGTCTCTGATGAGAAGTCTGGTGTAATTCTGATAGGTCTGCCTTTATATGTTACTTGCCCCTTTTCCCTTACTGCTTTTAATATTCTTTCCTTGTTTTGTGTATTTGGTGTTTTGACTATAATGTGACGGGAGGAATTTCTTTTCTGGTCCAGTCTATTGGAGTTCTGTAGGCTTCTTGTATATTTATGTTCATCTCTTTCTTTAGGTTAGGGAAGTTTTCTTCTATAATTTTGTTGAAGATATTTACTGGTCCTTTAAGTTGGGAGTCTTCACTCTCTTCTATACCTATTATCCTCAGGTTCTGTCTTCTCATTGCATCCTGGATATCTTGGATGTTTTGGTTTAGGAGTTTTTTGGATTTTGTGTTTTCTTTGACTGTTGTGTCCATGTTTTCTATGTTATCTTCCGCATCTGAGATTCTCTCTTCCATCTCTTGTATTCTCTTGGTGATGCTTGCATCTATGACTCCTGATATCTTTCCTATGATCTCTAATTCCGGGGTTGCCTCTGTTTGTGATTTCTTTATTGTTTCTATTCCTGTTTTTAATTCCTGAATGGTTTTGTTCATTTGATTGATTGTGTTTTCCTGTATTTCTGCCCGTTTGATTGTGTTTTCCTGTAATTCTTCAAGGGATTTTTGTGTGTTCTCTTTAAGGGCTTCCAGTTGTTTACCTGTGTTCTCTTGTATTTCTTTAAGGGAGTTATTTATTTCCTTCTTAAAATCTTCTATCATCCTCTTGATTAGTGATTTTAAGTCTGAGTCTTCCTTTTCTGGTGTGTTGGGGTATCCAGGGCTGGCTGTGTTGGGAGAGCTGGGTTCAGCTGAAGCCAAGTAGTCTTGGTTTCTGTTCCTTGTGTTCTTGCCCTTGTCTTTTGCCATCTGGTTATCTCTGGAGTTAGCTGGTCTTTCTCCCTCTGACTGTGGCTTGTCTTTCCTTCAAGCTCAGATGTCAATATTCCTGGGAGACCAGTTCTCTCTCCGGGCTGTTCTTCAGACCCTGTGTCTGGAGTCCTCCTGTTTCTGGCTCCTCAGCCCAAGTGGGCATGTAGCTTTCTCCCTGAGCTACTTGTATATGGAGAGGCCTGTTGGCCCAGGTGGGGTTTCTGGCCACAGGTGGAAGCAGGCAGGCTCTTACCTTCTGGCTTTTCCTCAGTCCCTGCGTCTGGAGCACCTCCTTCTGCTGCCTCCTCAGCACAAGTCCAGACTTAAATCCTTTGACAACAAATAAACACTGGAACAAAAATGTCTTGGTTTAGTAATTTTAAGTAAACATGTTCCTTCTTCATTTCTAAAGGACAGGTGAAATTTCTCTTTATTAGAGCAAGGGATAGGACTGGCAAAGAAATCACAGAGACTGGAGGCAATGAGAGAGGCAGTGCTGGACTAGAAGAAAGGTGGACGCTGGGTTCCAGGGGCCTCTGGACCAGTGATAATGTTCTCCCCACTGCTTCCAGAGCACCTTGGGTAGGAAGTAACAATTCTATCCCTGCTTCCCGGAGTTCTGTATCCTGTAGGTACATTGATATTCTTAGAAAGTGGTTGTAAATGCATGAGAAATGGATCACTATGCCTTCTTCCCCTGCCGTTTCTGTCAGTAGACTAATTTATTTAAACTACTGGAGGCTCTTTTATCCCACTTTGCCTGCCACCACTAGGGGATTGCCAGTCAATACTTTCAATATTGCTGTTTTTCATGAACTTGAGTTGCATTAACTCAGCAGTTGTTGGAGATAAGGATACTAAATTGCTGTCATTTCATCTATGACATATTTTCTAAAAAACATCAAATATTAAGTACATAGCTTTGGCTTGAAAGTGACCCAGGATATATAGATCAATATAAATAGATTATAGGTTTGAAACATTTTATGTTCTCTGACAAAATATTTGCATTTGGACATTCTAGAGTTACCTAAGACAGCTAATTCCATCTATTTAATGGAGGGTTTTGGATTATCAAATATTAGATTTTGAGGAGAAAGTCATAAGAGTTCCTAGCTTTCCTGCTCATATATGTATTTAGAAAAGTATTTGTTCTGCCAAGTGGTTACATCATCATTGTGACACTGACCACAAGCATTGAGGATGTCTGCTGGCTGTGGAAGACTAGGTTTACTACTTTGCTCTAACACGGGCTAGTTGAACATGTCTAGGCCCTGATTTTGAAATAACAGGTTAAAATTTGGAGAGGTTTGCAATGGGAGTGAGGCAGATCTTCTGTCCCATGTCAGGTTGAGGCGTGGCGCTCAGGAAGATCTTCCCTAAAAGGGAAGTCTGAAGATTCTCTCAATCTTTCTGCTCTCCTCCTACTCTGGGAAAAAGATGTCATTCTAGCATCCAACTATTAACCAGGGGTCATATGTTATATTTTATAGAGATGGTGTAAGAATAAAGTGTGCCAGAAAAAGTGGTTTGTAAAAGGTGATTATCCCTGGTTCTGTAGAACATACTTCTAATCCTAGTGCTGAGGGAGGTAAAGAGACAGGAGGATTTTATGTTTCTGGCCAGTTTGGGCAGCTTGGTGAAACTCTGTCTCAAAACCCAGAAACAAACCAAAAATGTTGTCATATCATGGAAGTACAAGGTATTAAGAAATATTATAGATAGCCTCTTCTTACTTGTCTAGGATAAGACTGTGGAAAAAATAATACTCCCTATACTGAGTGACCAACAATAAAACTTTAGAGGAGAAGAAATGGTCTACAGAGGGACTAAACAAGGAAATGAAAGAGAAGTAACTTATGTATTACAGGTTAGGACAGTATTGTGAAATCCCTTTGATAAATTAACACAGGTTAACCCAAATTAATGGGAGCTAAAAACGAACTCTTAATTTATTCATTTGATAAAGTGACTAAGATGCTGCTATATGTATAGCAAAGGATTTTTCCCTTAAGATCATAAAAACAAATAAGCTTATATTATCCCTTGTGGGACCTCAGAGAATAGAATGTAGCCCAAGTGAGCCAAGACAGATCCAGTTTGCTCTTGGACCATGGGGGAGTTGGAAAGGCTTTCTGAGGCTATGTTGTTTGAACTGGGTCTTGAAGAATGATCCAGATAATTTTCCACAAAGGAGAATAGACTATGCTGTAGGAGCCTGGTCCATCCACAGTTTGGGGGAGAAAAAGGTCTGATGTTTTAAGAACACCATGTAAGATGTTTCAGAAATACACAGCTGATATGTGGGTAATGATGGTAGGAAAGAAGAAAAGAAGGCTACTGGAGCTACGAGAAAAATGTTACATAAAAGCTTAAAATATAAACACCTCTCAGATGCCACCAGGGATAAAGTGGGCCAGACAATGGCAGGATGGAGGCTGCCTCCTGGATGGGCAATGTAGCCTCTTCCAGAGCTGTGAGCAGGGCTGTCATATTTTCTAGTGTAGTTGCTATTTCCAATTCTTTTCCCCCTTTCTTTTCCTAAGAGAAACCATGAATATAGATTTTTTTTTTTTTTAAAAAAAAATGATACTGGCATCTAACTCAGATTTAATAAGGAAAATGCATTTGAGTAAAATAACTCACCTGTATAGCCTTGGTCACACATAACCCGTAAGTTCTCTGTTAATGAATTTTCCAAACATTTCTCTTCTAAACATTTTTAACAGCGGTAGCCTGTAAACGACTGCCTTTCCTTCTAGTTCACTTCTCTCTTGTCCTAGTTTGCTTTCCATTGCTGGATAAAGCACCATGATCAAAAGCAACTTGGAGAGGAAAGAGTTTATTTGTCTTACATATCTGGGTCTTGGTCCACCATAAAGGGAAGTTGGGACTGGAACTCAAGGCCGGAGCTTTGGAGGAAGGAGCTGAAGCAGTACACAGAGAAGAATACTGTTTGTTCCTAATAGGCTTGCCCTCTCTATTTGCTTATACCTCCTAAGAACATCTTTCCAGGGGTGGCACAGCCCCTAGTGGGTTGAGACCTCACATCTGTCATTAATCAAGAAAATACCCTGCAGACTTGCCAGCAGGCAGTCTGATGGAAGCATTTTTTTAAATCAAGGTTTCTTTTGCCCAGACAACTTCAGCTTACATCAAGTTGACACAGAACTAAGCTCGTATCTCCCTTCCTAGTGATCTCAGCACCTACTGAATGAGGCCTTTCCCAAGATCCTCAGGTGATGTCTGTGTGGCTGTAAATGACACTGTATGCAGCTATTCTGAGACCTGCCTGTGTAGAGACTCTGGAGGGCTCTTAGAAACTGCTTTTGTGAGTCCAAGTCTAGACAGTAACTCTCAGCTCAGATCCAGCTTGCTCTGACTTTTGGAGGCAGGGATTGTGTCAAGATGTCATGTTGTGGGCCTAAAATTATCCCTAGTGGGAGTATTTACACCATAGAAATCAACAGCTGTAAATTAGGCCTGCAAAACAAAGAGCCAAATAAATAAAAACACCAATTGGCCTCTTCTATGGAACCATGTCACAAAGATAATGTGTTCTTTTTGGTATTACCAGTGACAGCTGAGTCACTAAATCTGTAAACATGAGATAATTTGCCTGAATTTTATTCCTTAGGAGATCGCCTGCTTTGCAGCGGTTACATTTACTGTTCAGCAGGAGGTGAGCTAGTGTGTACTTCCTTCTACCAAACCAAGTCCCATGCTGTTGTCTTTGGCTCACTCATCACCACTTAACCCCCCCCCCCCCCCCCCAATTCTCTGAGCCAGTAGGAGAGGAGCTTCTCTGCCTGGGGTACCTTCAACAGCATGTTCTTACCTTCTTTACACTTGATGTTAGTTTAGGATAAGGGTGTTCTGAAATGGTTCCTAGGATGTTCCGTCTGCTTTCCATTGGGTCTGTTTAGTCAGATGTCAAGGTTGAATTGGCCTGGGACTGGCCTGGGACTATGACATTTATCTGACCTCCTTTCAAGACTCTTCACATCACCTCTTCCTTCCCTTTGAATCTTGCTTTAGGATGTGTTAAAGATCCCTCTAGTTTCACTGACCAAAAGTATTTTGTTTCTAGATAAATGCAGAATAACTGATTTTGCTCTCACCAATTCTCCGGGGCCCGTTCCTCAAGCTTTCATTAACTCCTGTATTCCTACTATCCCGTCTGCATCTCTACACCTCCTTTACTCCTCACACCCCTGTCTTTTCTTTTTTTACAAATATTTTTGATTTTATTTAATTTTTAACAGTACATAAGACAACAAAGAAATTATCTAAAATTTTGCAATGTTTGACACTTAAGACTCAATGCACAAAACAAGATATTGTTTTAAAACTATCAAAATGACTTAAAGAAGCTGATGACACTAATTGTTACCATAAATGACCACCAAATGAATAAGACTCTATGCTGATACTAACTTTCCAAATACATACTTCCTAGAAACAGACTAAGGAAATACACAAGAAGTTAACATTGCTATTTTTAAGTAAGGCATTATAGGCATCTTTTTGCCTTCTTTTCTTTTTTCTTTTTTGATACTTTATTTATATTTCAAATGTTTTCCCCTTTCCAGATCTGCCCTTTGGAACCTCCCTATTCCCTCCCCCTCCCCCTGCCTCTATGGTGGTATTCACCCACCCACCCACTCACTCTTGTCTTCCCTCCTTGGCATTCTCCTATATTGGGGCATCTAACACTCTCAGGCCCACGGGCCTCTCCTCCCCCTGATGGCTAACAAGACCCTCCTCTGTCGCATATGTGGCCAGCACCATGGTTTCCTCCATGTGTATTCTTTGGTTGGTGATTCAGTCTCCGGGAGTGTCAGGAGGTCAGGCCAATTGACACTGTTGCTCCAAACTCCCTCAACTCCTTCAGTCCCTTCTCCAAGTCCACCATCTGGTACCTCACACTCAGCTCTATGGTGGCTGTGAAGTGACTCTTGGGTATTTCGAACTTTTGGGTTAATAACCACTTATCAGTGAGTACATGCCATATTCATTCTTTTGTGATTGTGTTAACCTCGCTCAGGATGAAATTTTCAAGTTCTATCCATTTGCCTACGAATTTCATGAAGTCATTGTTTTTAATAGCTGAGTAGTATTCCATTGTGTAAATGTACCACATTTTCTGTATCCATTCCTCTGTGGAGGGACATCTGGGTTGTTTACAGTTTCTGGCTATTATAAATATGTCTGCTATGAACATAGTGGAACATGTGTCTTTATTACCTGTTGGAGCATCTTCTGGGTATATGCCCAGGAGTGGAATAGCTGGGTCCTCAGGTAGTATTATGTTCATTTTTATGAGGGCTGCCAAACTGATTTCCAGAGAGGTTGTATCCGCTTGCATTCTCACCAGCAATGGAGGTGTGTTCCTCTTTCTCCACATCCTCGCCAACATCTGCTGTCACCTGAGTTTTTTATCTTAGCCATTCTGTCTGGTATGAGGTGGAATCTCAAGGTTGTTTTGATTTGCATTTCCCTGATGACCCCTGTCTTAATGCATGAGCATGGAATCAGGGTGCAATCTCTTCCTTTGTGATTCATTTCTGTGTAGAGGTTACTGTCTCGAGTCAGTTCTGGCAGACTGTACGCTCTGTGCTAATCATTCCTTCAGGTATGTACCTGATCTGCAACAGAGGCTGTTACAATAGGACATCAGCAGCAACATGAGGAATGCCCTCCTCATATCTTGTACTTCTGCCCAGTCTCAACAGTGGCTGGAAAACCAACCAAAATCAATTTCAAAAATGAAGATGTTCCAAAAATATCCGAAGTGATGGTGGCAAGCTCAAGAGTACTTGTCACAGATGGTTTCCTTTTGAAGAGTGCTCCTAGGGAATGGACAGGTAGGACATTGAATTTCCCATGCCTGATCTGAGAATTCTCACACAAGGAATGGTTCTTACTCTTAACAACACATAGAGCCCCTTGAGTTTGTTCCCACCCCTACACATACTGAATGAATTGGTGTGAGTGTGGACACTGCTACTATGCTTTCAAAGATCCAGAGATCAGGAAGCATTATGATTTACAGCTAAGGCTGAGAATCACAGAGACAGCGTAAATGCCTATAGCACCAACACTGCTAAATAATGAAACGATAGATGCAGTGCTTTAAATAGCACTGTCCTGTCCACATGTACCAGCTAAATTCTGATTTTAATTTACTTAAGGAATAGAATTTAAGAGTGCTTACGAAAATGCAGGGAGTGGTGTATAAAGGATTTCAACAGAGATTCATGGCAATTGAATTACATGCAGTCTGTTATACCTTAAGGAGGCTCATAACCTTTTTGGAGTCGTTCAAGATAACTTTAGAACACTCAACTCAATCTCTGACCCACACGCATACACACACAGATGAGCATATTCCTGTGCACACATGTACATTCATACTACACTACCACACATACATCATATACACGTACCATGTGCCATATATACCTCAGCACATACACATGCACACACACACATACACACACACACGTGTGCACACACACATAAGTGCTCACACCCTCTTCTGGCTTCCAAGTACACACACACACACACACACACACACACACACACACGATTAAAAATGAAAATAAATCTTAAAGGATTATTTGAATTTTTCACCTATAAAGCTCCTTCAAACCAGACCTGATGGTTCATGCTTTCAATTCAGTACTTGGGAGGCTGAGGCAGCAAGATTGATGCAAATTTGACCTGCTCTTGAGTTACTGGGCGACACGTTGTCTAAGTAAATGGGGGGGGGGATATTCAGTATATGATCAAAAAGAGAGCAATATTTTAAAAAAATACTTGTGGCTTTTACAATCTGTTAACAATATAACTTGGCAAAAAAATCATGTTTGACATTGAGGTAACTATTTAAATTTTCTTTTTTAAAAATATGTCTTTATCTGTACTCTAAAACGTATGCACTTGGAAGACTGATATGAGAGTAAAGGATCTCATGCATTAAGAGGGCTGAGCACTTATGAAGACCTCACTGACAGCAGACTAGAATTACAAAGTCAAACTGTTACTTTGTATCTATTTAGTACATTTGTGTGTAGAATAGATTTTTATCAAATAGAAATGATATTTAAAAAAAAAAAAACTGGGGGAGAGGATGAAGCTCAGTTGCTAGAACAATTTTCCAGGATGCTTAAGGCACTGGGTTTGACCACAGCAACACATAAACCAGGTATACTGGTATACACTCATAATCCTAGGAGGATCAGAAGCCAAGGTCATTCTCAACAACATAATGATGCCAAGAACCATCTCAAAGACTAAACCAAAGTGGCATAAGAAATGGCTCTGTAGTTAAGAGCACTGAAGTCCAGAAGAACCAGAATCAATTGGAGCACCCACACAGTGACTAACTCCAGTAACTCCACTTCTAGGGGATTCAACAGTCCCCTTTCACTTTCCTGAACACTGCACGATATACTGCACAGAAAAACATGTGGGCAAAACACCCATACACATAAAAAGAAACCTAAGATAAAATAAAGTGACAAGAAATTTTTAAAAAGCTGTCACTATGTTGTTAGTAGTATCTTAAATACATAGAGTATATATTTGTACAAAATAATTGCTTTAATCCTATCCATTTACAGATAATTTATGTTAACATATTGAGTAGTTATATATGATTATCCCTTCTATTCTAAAAGTATTAGGATCCAGACTGGTCCATTTTATTTAGAAAAAAAGAGCATCGTCTGCTTTCATTTACTGCAGAGGTAAGGACAGATCCCCAGGGGAGGGACTGTGAAGACTTTGTTGGGGTTCACGTTGCTTTGGTAATACCTGCAAGGCTTCTGTGACTTTACAGCCTGTAATGATAATGTTGACACCTCAGATGAGCATACAGTGACCCTGTTGACTTGTTCCCCACCTATTTAATCAAGGGAATTCACTTGTGACAACACTGTCCCCTCCACCCCCACCACACACACTAAATCTCCTTTCATTATAAATGCACATGGTCTTTTTTCTGTGAATGTCCTTGCTGTCTGATTCATGGCCTGGAAAGGAGAGTAAGGTCTGCTGTCTGACCAGCAGGTCAAGTGAAACAGTGACACTAGTTCCATGATGTTGACTGCTTCTCCCCACAGTGCATGGATTTTCTCCATCTGGACAGTCATGAAGTGCCTGACTATGCACTTCAGAGCAGAGATAATAAAAACAGTAAAAAGAATACCCAGCTCTGAGCAGAGCACTTACCGTGCACTAGGTACATTATCTTCATTACACAGGTGAGAAAGGGAGTGCCCAAATGTACTATGTTATCAATTATATGTTCTGAGTAAAAAGCCACTCAGAAGTAGGGTGATTTAAGAAACCATTGCTCGCATTCTGAGAGGCAGCACATTCATTTTGGCTAAAGTGAAGGCTTCTTAAACTGAACTCTCTGGAATAACTCATGAGACTACATTTAACTAATGACCTATTTAACACTTATTAGACTGGATGTCCCAAAGAAGCTATAAACCATCTCTGCCAGGTAGTTTCCTTCATCAGGAGAGCCCACAGTTCAAATATATATATATGTATGTATATTTATTTATTTAATGTATGTAAGCACACTGTCACTGTCTTCAGACACACCAGAAGAGGGCATCAGATCCCATTACAGTTGCTTGTGAGCCACCATGTGGTTTCTGGGAATTGAACTCAGGACCTCTGGAAGAGCAGTCAGTGCTCTTAACCACAGAACCATGTCTCCAGCCTCCACAGTTTTTTTTTAAAGGACTCCTTCAAGCAGACTTGCACATGGGTTTTCACAGTGTCTTGCCTCCTAGAATTAGAAGATGAGCAGTGTCAAACTGGACATGATTCCTTTGATCCCAGCACTTGGGAGGCAGAAGCAGGTGGATCTCTGAGTTCGAGATCTGCCTGGTCTACAGAGTGAGTTCCAGAACAGATATGGGTACACAGAGAAACTCAGTCTTAAAAGAAAAAAATAAACAAAAAACAAAAGCAAATAACCCAAACTAAACCAAACCAACTAAGCAAACAACACCAAAAAAGAGGTTGTATGATGCCACCCAGTGACAGAACAAGTCATATCTCTGCCACATATTCAGAGGTCTGAGCAACCTGCTTTTTCATGAGAAAGGTAGCTAAATCTATTCCCATGTCTTACAGTAAATGATCTGTGCTCACTCAGGAGGGAACTAATGATGCCAGGATATAACCTGAAGAATGAGCTCCAGTCTGAGGTTACTATAGAGGTTGTACTAGAAAATTCTGTCACCCCAGTGAGCTGTGTCCCATCACCTGCGTCAGCTCCGCCTATAACAGTTCTGCCTCCTCAGTCAGGTTCTGTGATATGAAGAATTTCCATCTTCTTAGAACCTTTATGGAAAAAAATCTTTCTGTTAACTACTTTTCCTTGACCCTGCTCAGGCAGGGACCCCAGCATTTATACATGTTGTGTTGTACACATGTTCCATGTTAACTCAGGGCATAGGTGACTATAAAGCTGCTCAGTAGATGATACTTCATGCTCAGTTTTTAAATGTTTCTTTACTGCAACATGTAGAAACAATAAAGAATGTATTTTAACAGCAAGTATTTTATTAAACTAAAAGCCAATCAACATGAACCTGGTTCAAGCAGTGACTTCACCAGCATGCTCAGAGGAACAAATGTGAGTACAGCCTGAGTCTTTCTTACTAGTAAAGTAACAAAGCTGTAGCAATTAGTCATGGCTTCTGTTTACAAAATTAAATCAGTATTTAATGAAGTAAAAGAAAACTCCAAGAAAGAAGTACATTCAGTTAAATTTATATTACAGAATAACCATAAAGTGTAATATGTTGGCAAGATGGTGGTTGATTTAGAAAACACATTCAAAATTCAAATTAAATTTATATTTTTAGCATTGAGAAATAACACATTTATGTAAGTTTATAACTTTTTGATCATTTGCTTATCTAGTTTCCATTCCACACGCTACATATAAGTACCATGGGTCAGAAGCAGGTCTGTTTAATCTAACATAGCCTGTTAAACAGTTCTTAGCACAGATTCCAAACACTTGTATGAATGAATTTATGAATATCATTTTTCCATTGTAGTCATGTTTGAAGCTTTGGGGGGAGATCAGTATTCATTGCTGTGATGACCTATGGAATTTGCACCTATTTTTTCTGTATTTTCTACAGACTTTATTTAGTTGCAAGGAACATCGATTCAATTTACTTCAAGTAATTGATGATATGGTATGGCTTGTTTTGTGACAGTAATGAAGGAAGCTAATGTCTTTTGAATATATAGCATGAGGTAGATAGCTGTCATGGAAACTGAATTAGAAATCAGGGCAACAGCTCTGTGAAGCTAAGTAAAAGGAATTTGCCATCTTCAGGCTCAGCCACGAATGCAATTTTGTCCTTCTCTGCATCGAGCAAAGAACTATGTATTAAAGTCTATTGTTCTTTATCACCAATTTCTACTATTTTGATTTTTTCTGTCTGTTATTTTGTTTGTTAAATCTCCTAGCTTCTGCTTCCCTCTTTATTCATGGAAGGGTGAGTAAATCCTTGCCCTCAAGAGTTGGTAAAGCACAATGTAAAACCCAACTAAATGTGGTTCAGTGAATAACACTATGTAAATGAATTTTACTGTTTAATTATTTATTGAGAGGAAATTTACAGAGATTTCAATTTGTTGCTCATGGAAATACTAACATCTCCCTCTCATACTTGAATATATTCAAGTCTTTCCTGCTGTGTGCCGTGCCACCCTGCAGCTTCGATTTGTAAGGTTCAAGGCTCTTGTGTCATCTCAGCCCACCAGTATTATCAACACAGAGCTTATGTTCTGACTGGGACTTGCCTTGTTTGTAGTGAGGACCTCAAGGTCCCGAAGCCCCTTAAAGCCTGCTCTGCTTCTATTGAATCCCCTTGAATATACAAGTTCATCAGGTCATTCTTTGGACTTCCTGAGCATCTGATTTCTCCCATCTGCTGTAGCACGGGACATTTTCATCCCCCCTCCTTTCTTTATTCTCTTTACTCTTGACCTCTCCATCCCCAGCTTCACTCATTCAAATATCCCTTCCTGCTTTCTGAACATCAGCCACCACTTACTCCACCCACTAGGTTAATTAAATCACCAGCAGAGGGACATCACCATCAAAGATTTCCCTGAGTTAAGAACAGCAGGAAAAAGAAAGGAGGAAACCAAAACAACTCCTCGGACCATGGTGTTGGACTTTGATACTGCTGTGATCAAATACCCAAAGGAGACAGTTTAAAGGAAAAGCCTCCATTTTACTTCATGGTTTCTGTGCTCTCTTCCTACCCTGAAGGGAGAACGTGGAAGCTCAGGGCAACTCGCAGCAGCTCAGCTGGCTTCAGAGTCCCACAATGAAAAAGAAAGGGGGAGCTGTACTGTGGCAGTTCTATTTCCATATCCTGCCTCCCAGCTTACGGAATGATAACTGCTCACATCAGGTCCCATGTAGCCTTTGAAATAATCCTCTCTAGAAAGACTCTCAAAGATCACCAGAGTGTGCCTAGGTAATCTTCTTTGAACTTCTTAATCCATGCAGTTAGCATAATGATTAGGTATCACTGCATTAATGAATGTTATTTGTCTCCATGTTACTATTTTCTCAAATCCCTTTGGTACCATTCTTACCCATCAATTTTCTCTATATCTTTCTGAATTCAGCTTCTATTGCACCCTTATTATTTTCTTCTTTGTTGTCAAGAAAGATGAATCTGTGATGATTGAATCAAGTTTTCAACTTGGTTGGACTAAAAGAGCTTCACATCAAGTCTGTGTGTCTGTGGGGGTATTTACTAAGGACTGCCATGTGGGGCGGAAACCAGACCCATCTTGCATAGCAGGGGGCCCCTAAAGTGGACCACATGCCTGGCTTCATAAGGGCTAAGTGAGAAGGCAATGTTAACCAGCATGCGTCTATATTCTGAGTGACTCTGGCTGTCTCTGCTGCTCCCTCCTGCTGCTGCTGTAATACATATGCCTTACAGCGACTCTGCAGAGCTTTCAAGTTTTCAGTGTCAGATCAGAACTACTGTGGTGTCCCATTTCCTGGGCTGGAAACCTGATTCTCTGCCTTGGAATTATCAAGATGGCCACTGCTGGAATGCTTTGCTCTGTTGTACAAGTCAATGCAAAGAAATCCTCTTAGATATCTGTATTAGGCAGGGTTCTCTAGAGGCACAGACTGATAGAATGAGAAACTGTGTGAGTGGTGTGTGTGTGTGTGTGTGTGTGTGTGTGTGTGTGTGTGTGTAATATTTGGTAGAGTAGCTTATAGGCTATGGCCCAACAAGTCCAGTAGTGGCTGTCTCCTGATGGAAAATCCAAGAGTCCAACAGTTGTTCAGTCTACAACAAGGTCCTTAGTAATACCAGAATTTTATGAATTTGGCTCATTTCATACAAGTGAAGAAATACCTCAGCAGCGGGATATATGATTTAGCAGTGAGAATGAGGACAAATGGGCAAAATGTAAAAGCTTCCTTCTCCCAACTATTTTTCTGCGGACTTTCAGGTGTGGCCCAGGTATAAGGTGGATCTTCCTACCTCTAACGATCCAATTAACTAAAACTGCCTCACAGGTGTGCCCAGCCATTCCTTGTCCACCTTTGTTTAGCTCTGTCTGAGCTAAAGTCTTGTGACTCATAGATGAAAACCTTTTAGAGTCTATTAACTGAGCAGATGACTTCCACCAACTCAGCTAGCATCTTCGCAAAGCTTCCCCACGCTTGTTGTACCCTTGTCTCTGATGTCCATCAGTGTATCTTAAATTGCCTTGATGCATGACTTTCTTTGTTCTGTAAGACTATAAAAGCTTCATGAAAAGTGCTTCCTTGTTGGAACAGGGAATTTGGAGTAACCCAAATCTGTATTCCTGGCCATGGTTACTCAAAATGCCTCCAGAATAAACTCTCTATTACTCCTTTAAAATGAGAGTTGGAGCCTTAGCACTGACATAACAGTACCTTATGTCAACTATTACTACTTATCTAAATTGGATCTACTGCTTGAAGTGAAGTGTGTGCTAAGCTGCTCTAAAGGTTAAGGCAGGAGGACTGCTGGAGCTCAGGAGGGAGCATTAGACACACAGTACTACATCCCTTTTCCCCCTCTTTCTCTCAGAGGAGAACTGGATTTGCTTTATCCTCATGAGATAACCTCAACAGGAAATGTGTTTGGGGTGGGAGTCAAAGGAGAAAAGATGCTGAGGAAAGGGAGGGTGTGGCACATATTGATGAAACCATCTTATCTTTATTAAAACACGTAGATTGCCTTCTCCACCATGGTTTTTAGTGAAACAGCTTTCTTTATACTGGGGCAATAAACCTTGGGGAGTGGGTCATCAAGGGAAGATGTCATCATAGTCATCAGCCACTATGCCAGCACAGTCTAATATTAAACCAGAACCCAACTAGCAGTGATATTTGCAATGGTACTTATCTGCCTTTTTAGAATTTGTATGAGGCAAGGTGCCAGGAGGAATATGACTTCAGTGGCCTGTATGGGTCCAGGAACGGGAGAAGCCAAGCTATCCGAAGGATTGAGTGCCATGGGGTAGGGGTGATGGGCTCATAGCATCAATCTCACCTGAGATCTTAGAGCATTTGTTTGTCTTGTTGCACCAGCCCAGATTGATTGACATAGAAGCAACATCCCATGCTCAACACAATGCAAGTTCATCTCTGATCACCAGTCATTACTTCCAAGGCCCTCAGGTTTTAGAGAACAACACCCTCTAGTTAGGTGATCTGTTGTTGAAGGGATTCGAGACTGTCCATAGTGGAAACCATGGCCTGGCTAAGCCTGACCTGGAAGTCAATGGCCAGATGATGTGTTTGTATGAGGGCTGCTCCAGTGCCTTCCATGGTGCGGAGTGAGATGGTGAGACCCAGTCTGGTAAGCAGAAGGATGAAGATCTCTCTTTTCATCTCTTGCCAGCTGTAGAGAGAATTCTTTGGGCTCATAGAGATAAACCTGGGGAACAATTATTATGGAGGTGTAGAAACCTTGAAAATGAGGTTTAATGGAGGAACCAGTAGTGTTGTTGCACCAGAGAAGTGAGAGTGGGGTGTAGGGGTGGGCATTAGTACATATTGGCTTTGTGACAGGGTACATGTAGGATGAGATCTTAAGGAGTGTCAGGCAAGAAGCAGGGACTGAGGAAAAGCCCGCAAGTTTCCACTTGTGGCGGGAGACCCCTGCCTGGGCCACCAGGCCTCCATAGACAAACAGGACAGGCAAAAAGCTACTTGCCCACTTGTGCTGAGGAGCCAGCAGAAGGAGGGCTCCAGACACAGGTTCTGAAGAACAGCCGGGAGAGAGAACTGGTATCCCAGGAATATTGACATCTGGGCTTGAAGGAAAGACAAGCCACAGTCAGAGAAAGACCAGCTAATACCAGAGATAACCAGATGGCGAACAGCAAGGGCAAGAACACAAGGAACAGAAACCAAGACTACTTGGCTTATCAGAACCCAGAGCTCCCACCACCTGGATATCCACCTGGATACCCCAACACACCAGAAAATGAAGACTCAGACTTAAAATCACTTATCAAGAGGATGATAGAAGATTTTAGGAAGGAAAAAAATAACTCCCTTAAAGAAATACAAGAGAACACAGGTAAACAACTGGAAGCTCTTAAAGAGGACACACAAAAATCCCATGAAGAATAACAGAAAAACACAATCAAACAAATGAACAAAACCATTCAGGAATTAAAAACAGAAAAAGAAACAATAAAGAAATCACAAAGGGAGACAACCCTGGAGTTAGAGAACATAGGAAAGAAATCAGGAGTCATAGATGCAAGCATCACCAACAGAATACAAGAGACGGAAGAGAGAATCTCAGGTGCGGAAGATAACATAGAAAACATGGACACAACAGTCAAAGAAAACACAAAATGCAAAAAGCTCCTAACCCAAAACATCCAAGATATCCAGGATGCAATGAGAAGAGAGAACCTGAAGAGAGTGAAGACTCCCAACTTAAAGGACCAGTAAATGTCTTCAACAAAATTATAGAAGAAAACTTCCCTAACCTAAAGAAAAAGATGAACATAAATATACAAGAAGCCTACAGAACTCCAAGTAGACTGGACCAGAAAAGAAATTCCTCCCATTACATTATAGTCAAAACACCAAATACACAAAACAAGGAAAGAATATTAAAAGCAGTAAGGGAAAAGGGGCAAGTAACATATAAAGGCAGACCTATCAGAATTTCACCAGACTTCTCACCAGAGACTATGAAAGCTAGAAGATCCTGGGCAGATCTCATACTGATGCTAAAAGAACACAAATGCAAGCCAAGGCTGCTATACTCAGAAAACTCTCAATAATCGTAGAGGGTGAAACCAAAATATTCTATGACAAATCCAAATATGCACAGTATGTTTGCACAAACCCAGCCCTACAAAGAATAATACAATGAAAACACCATCTCAAGGAGGGAAACTACACTCAAGAAAAAGTAAGAAAGTAATCTTTCAACAAACTCAAAAGAAGATAGCCACACAAACAATATAAACAACATAAAAAATAACAGGGAATAACAATCACTATTCTTTAATAACTCTTAACATCAATGGTCTCAACTCCGCAATAAAAAGACATAGACTGACAGACTGGATCCATAAACAGGACCCAGCATTTTGCTGCATCCAGGAAACGCACCTCCTTATTAAAGACAAACACTACCTCAGAGTAAAGGGCTGGAAAACAATTTTCCAAGCAAATGGCCCCAAGAAACAGGCTGGAGTAGCCATTTTAATATTGGATAAAATTGACTTTCAACCAAAAGTCATCAAAAAGGATGAGGAAGGACACTTCACACTCATCAAAGGAAAAATCTACCAAGAAGAACTCTCAATTCTGAACATCTATGCCCCGAATGCAAGAGATCCCACTTTCATAAAAGAAACTCTACTAAAGCTCAAAGCTCACATTGCACCTCACACAATAATAGTGGGAGACATCAGCACCCCACTATCAACAATGGACAGATCTTGGAAACATAAACTAAACAGAGACACGGTGAAATTAACAGATGCTATGAACAAATGGGTTTGACAGATATCTATAGAACATTCATCCTGCATCAAAAGTATATACCTTCTTCTCAGCACCTCATGGTACCTTCTCCAAAATTGATCATATTGTTGGTCACAAAACAAATCTCAGCAGATATAAGAAGATTGAAATAATCCCATGCCTCCTATCAGATCACTACGGATTAAGGTTGGTCTTCAATGGCAACAACAACAACACAAAGCCCACATACACATGGAAGCTGAACAATGATAACTTGGTCAAGGAAGAAATGAAGAAGGAAATTAAAGACTTCCTAGAATTTGATGAAAATGAAAGTACAAGTTACCAAACCTATGGGACACAATGAAAGCTTGTGTTAAGAGGAAAACTCATAGTTCTGAGTGCCTTCAAAAAGACACTGGAGAGAGCATACACTAACAGCTTAACAGCACATCTGAAAGTTCTAGAACAAAAAGAAGCTAATACACCCAAGACAAGTAGAAGGCAAGAAATAATCAAATTAAGGGCTGAAATCAACAAAGTGGAAACTAAAAGAACTGTACAAAGAATCAACAAAACCAAGAGCTGGTTCTTTGAGAAAATCAACAAGATAGATAAACCCTTAGCCAGACTAACCAGGGGGCACAGAGACAGTATCCAAATTAACAAAATCAGAAATGAAAACGGAGATATAACAACAGACTCTGAGAAAATTAAGAAAAATCATCAGATCCTACTACAAAAGCCTATATGCAACAAAATTGGAAAATCTGGAGGAAATGGACAAGTTTCTAGACAGATACCAATTACCAAAGTTAAATCAGGATCAGATAAACCATCTAAACAGTCCCTTAACCCCCAAAGAAATAGAAGCAGTCATTAACAGTCTCCCAACCAAAAAATGCCCAGGACCAGATGGGTTCAGTGCAGAATTCTATCAGACCTTCAAAGAAGACCTAATACCAATACTCTTCAGTCTATTCCACAAAATAGAAAAGGAAGGAATACTACCCAATTCATTCTATGAGGCCACAGTTACACTGATACCAAAGCCCCACAAAAACCCAACAATAAAAGAAAACTTCAGACCAATTTCCCTTATGAATATCGATGCAAAAATACTCAATAAAATTCTTGCAAACCGAATCCAAGAACACATCACAACCATCATTCTCCAGGATCAAGTAGGCTTTATCCCCGGGATGCAGGGATGGTTCAATACCCGGAAATCCATCAGTGTAATCCACTACATAAACAAACTCAAAGAAAAAAACCACATGGTCATTTCGTTAGATGCTGAAAAAGCATTTGACCAAATTCAACATCCCTTCATGATAAAAGTCTTGGAAAGATCAGGAATTCAAGGACCATACTTAAACACAGTAAAAGCAATATAAAGCAAACCAGTGGCCAACATCAAACTAAATGGAAAGAAACTCAAAGCAATCCCACTAAAATCAGGGACCAGACAAGGCTGCCCTCTCTCTCCCTACCTATTCAATATAGTAATTAAATTTCTAGCTAGAGCAATGAGACAACAAAAGGAGGTCAAAGGGATACAAATTGGACAGGAAGAAATCAAAATATCACTATTTGCAGATGATATGATGGTATACTTAAGTGACCTGAAAAACTCTACCAGAGATCTGCTACAGCTGATAAAGAACTTCAGCAAAGTGGATGGACACAAAATTAACTCAAGCAAATCAGTAGCCTTCCTATACTTGAAGGATAAACAGGCTGTGAAAGAAATTAGGAAAATAACACCCTTCACAATTGTCACAAACAATATAAAATATCTTGGTGTGACTCTAACCAAGCAAGTGAAAGATCTGTATGACAAGAACTTCAAGTCTCTGAAGAAACGAGTCGAAGAAGACCTCAGAAGATGGAAAGATCTCCCATGCTCATGGATCGGCAGTGTTAACATAGTTAAAATGGCCATCCTGCCGAAAGCAATGTACAGATTCAAAGCTATCCCCGTCAAAATCCCAACTCAATTCTTCATACACCTAGAAAGAGAAATTCTCATATTCATATGGAATAACAAAAAACTCAGGATAGCAAAAATTATTCTCAACAATAAACGGTCTTCTGGGAGAATCAGCCTCCCTGACTTCAAGCTGTACTACAGAGCAGTAGTGATAAAAACTGCATGGTATTGGTACAGTGACAGGCAGGTAGATCAATGGAATAGAATTGAAGACCCAGAAATGAACCCACACACTTCTGGTCACTTGATCTTTGACAAAGGAGCTAAAACCATACAGTAGAAAAAAGACAGCATCTTCAACAAATGGTGCTGGTTCAACTGGCAGTCTACATGTAGAAGATTGTGAATTGATCCATTCCTATCTCCCTGTGAAAAGCTCAAGTCCAAGTGGATCAAGGACCTTCACATAAAACCAGATACACTGAATCAAGTGGGGAAGAGTTTCAAACACTTGGGCACAGGGGAAATGTTCTTGAACAGAACACCAATGGCTTGTGCTCTAAGATCAAGAATTGACAGATGGGACCTCATAAAATTACACAGCTTCTGTAAGGCAAAGGACACTGTAAATAGGACAAAATGGCAACCTACAGATTGGGAAAAAATCTTTACCAATCCTACATCCAACTGAGGGCTAATATCTAAGGTATACAAAGAACTCAAGAAGCTAGACTCTAGAGATCCAAATAATCTTATCAAAAATGGGGAAGTGAGGTAAACAGAGAATTCTCAACTGAGGAAACTCGAATGGCCAAGAAGCACCTAAAGAAATGTTCAACATCCTTAGTCATCAGGGAAATGCAAATCAGAACAACTCTGAGATTTCACCTCACACCAGTCAGAATGGCTAAGATCAAAAACTCAGGTGACAGCAGATGTTGGAGAGGATGTGGAGAAAGAGGAACACTCCTCCATTGCTGGTGGGAATGCAAGTTGATACAACCTCTCTTGAAATCAATTTGGCCCACCCTCAGAAAATGAACATAATGCTACCTGAGGACCCAGCTATTTCACTCCTGGGCACATACCCAGAAGATGCTCCAACATGTAATAAAGACACATGTTCCACTATGTTCATAGCAGCCATATTTATAATAGCCAGAAACTGAAGCAACCCAGATGTCCCTCCACAGAGGAATGTATACAGAAAATGTGGTACATTTACACAATGGAATTCTACTCAGCAATTAAAAACAATGACTTCATGAAATTTGCAGACAAATGAGTGGGTCTTGAAAATATCATCCTGAGTGAGGTAACGCAGTCACAAAAGAATGAACATGGTATGTACTCACTGTTAAGTGGTTATTAGCTCAAAAGTTTGAAATACCCAAGAGTCACTTCGTAGCAACAGTAGGGCTAAGTGTGAGGTCCCAGGTGGAGGACTTGGAGAAAGGACTGAATTAGTTAAGGGAGTGTGCAGCCCCAGGGAGGCAGCAACAGTGGCAACTGGCCTGACCCCCTGATACTCCTGGACACTGATCCACCAACCAAAGAATACACATGGAGGGACCCATGGTGCTTGCCACAAATGTGGCAGAATAGGGTCTTGTTATCCATCAGGGGGAGGAGAGGCCCTTGTGCCTGAGGGTGTTAGATTCCCCCAGTATAGGATAATGACAAGGAGGGAAGATGAGATTGGGTGGGTGGGTGGGTCGGTTGGAGAATATCCCCATAGTGGTAGGGGGAGCTCGGAAGGAATGGGGAGGTTCCAAAGGGGAGATCTGGAAAGGGGGAAACATTTGAAATGTAAGTAAAATATGAAAAAAAAAAAAAAAAAAAAAAAAGAATGTCAGGCAAAAGGGGAGGAGTCGATTGAAGAGAAGAATGTTTTGTGACTTTCATGGGGGTAATGGTTCATTGGGTTCCTAAAGTGAGATTTAATGGGAAAAGCTGCCAGTAGTGGCCAAGGAATGTAAGTACAGAAAAAACATTGAGAAGAGTCGGGTGGGTGGTTTAGGGGAAGGAGGTCAGCTGTATATTGGACATATTGCAGCCAGGAGAGAGTGGCTTTGGTCCTCTTCTGAGTTTGATTTTCCTGTTGAAGAATGTTAATGTGGGTAAAGACTGATTTGGAGGCAGGGACAATCTGGAAAGACTCATGTATGTTGGCTGTGGGGTATTTAGCATAGCCATTCTGGTAGGGCTTACCCATGACTTCGTACTCCATTATTTATCCCCTAGATCATTGATGGAAAGCTGAAAATAAGCTTTAAGGTTGGTGAGCTTGCTGCCACCATGACTGGTGGATTCAATTTGGCATCTCCAATGTCTGCAACCTCCATGTTTGAAGGCTTCTTAGAGGCAGTCACCTGTGCTGCAGTAAGGAAATCAGAAGAAAGAGTTGGGGATAGTGGAGATGGAATTGGGGTGCAGAGGAATTTCAATCCTGATCTGTATTTTTCAAGTGGGCAGTTGGGGGTTCCTATGATTTTGTTGTGTCCATTGTAGGTCTCCCTAGCAAAGAATCTCCAGTGGTGGGTATTGGAAGGGTTAGGGAGAGGCTGGGCAATAGTAGAGTTAGAATCAAGAGCAACAAAAACAGCCAAAAGAATAGAGGAAAGGGAAGCCTGTGGAGGTCACAGGGCCTGGTCAGTGGCCACTAGGTCATGGATTTCCTTCCAAGAGATCATGTTCTGTCAGTGGTGCTGCCTTCTCCACCTCCTCAGTCCTTTCACTCTGAAAACATACAAACATTTAAGGGTAACATTGTAGGTACATTTCTGTATTAAAATATGTATGGGATGTATGGTATATACAAATCAGTTAATGATAGCTCTCTGCTCTAAGTTTGAGCAGGTGAAAGGCATCAAACTTTGTAAGTTCATTTGGACTGCATTTCTAGGTAACCTTTTAAAATGAACTGTAAATGATCTGACCTCTATTAAATTTATTGAAGACTAAATAATAAAAGCAAAATAAAAGACAGCAAAACATATCGCCCAGTTAATTTTTGTACCAAAGTTTTACTGAAATGACATATTAGATATATTGGTAAATAAAAAAGAAATAATCTGTAGTTCATTTGACTTGTGAGAGGATGATTTTTCTGAAGCTTAAAAGAATTTTTAAGTTTATTGAAACCTATATAGTAGGGAAGGCAATGAATTTAAAAGAAGTTTAAAATCTCCCACTTGTGTTTTTATATTAAAATAAAGTAACTTTTAAAGAGTAAAGACATAGAGCATAGTCATAATTTTAGAAAGCAAAATAACCAAAATACAATCGAGTTTTGGAGCCAACCAATCCATCTGTGTGCTAACTGGCCTGTAGCTGAGAGGTTGCTAAGCAATAAGTATATATAGTCTGCCCAGCAGACACTTGGTGGTGTGTCCAACTGTTCAGGTGGTCCTGGCAGATCTTTTCCATTGTGGTGCCACTCATGCCTGGCCTGGATCAAGGGCCTGCACTACTAACTTGTGGCCCGAGTTACTCTGGTTACAAAAACACTTTGGGTTAGATGTTTCCTAGGAGCAAGTAAGAAGTCTCCAGAATACTGTGCATTTTTTCATTATTACATGAAATCAGTTTCATGGGTCAGAAATTTTGGTGTCACTTTTCACCTAGAACACTGTTAAAAACACAGCCTCAAACATCATCGCGAGTGTGCATGGTTAAGTTTTAGAACACTTGTTTCATTTTGCTTCTGAAGACTATGGGTAGGTTATTTTGTCCCTGTACAGGTGAGCTCTTAGAGACTTTCTCTTGGCAAATCAATGTGGCTGCATATTTCTTCTTTTTCCACACTATACCCACAGAGTGGCTACTAAAGTAATTCAAACATTTTGCTGTTAATATCTACGGTTCCACATCATTATGCCAAGGGTTGGTGTAAAATTTCATACACAGTTTGTCTGTCTGACTTGTTGATTGCTGACTGACATTTGGATGACCAAAATTAACTGTTTCCTTTCATATTGCTATGACAAATAAGCAAATTAAGGGAGAAAAGTTTTGGGTCACAGTTTTGTTTTGTCATATCAAGGGAGGATGGTGATTGGTGGTTTGGTCTATGGAGACTGGAATGTGAAGGGTAGTTTGTTCACATGTATTCATGAGCTGGGAGCTGGGCTATAACCTTCCAGGAATATCCCTCGTAGGCTCTGTTTGGCTATAAATCTCAAAGGTGCCACAGCCTCCTAGAATGTGCCAACAGCTACAGACCATGTGAACAGACACATGAGTCTCTGAAGAACCTCTTTGTAGTGGTAGTTTTAAAAAACGAACCACACTAAATTCAGTTATGCTCTGGCCTCAGCGGTCTTGCCCACTCCCATGGCTTGCCCCAAGTGGCTGTCTTGCCCTGGTTTTTGTGGCCAGTCTGCTGCCAGGCTGCTCTAGTCAAAAACCCGCTCCCAGTCTCTGCTTGCTAAGCTGACCGAACCAGTCTTTCCTGAAATGCCTGGATTTCACTCAGATCCCTTTAGCCCTGTGAAATGAAAACACTAGAGACTTATAATATACCAGCCAGATTTATAATGGTAAATATCTAACCCCAAAATGCCTGCACAAAGAACACAAAGCTCAACTAATATAAATACAAGCTGCATACCTAGATTGGGTAAATGTACCCTACACTACTCTATTGCTCATCTATGAAATCCCTAGCTACTTGTGACTCATCTAGACCATGTGGTTCTGGTTCATCTTCATCTCCTTCTGCCTCAATCTTTTTATCCCTCCGAACTCGTCTTGTCTGATACTTCTCCTCTCCTCCCTTTCTGTTCTGCTTGGAATATCCCACCTCCATATCTTCACCCAGTAATTGGTTTGTGTCGTCTTTATCAGCCAATCAAATAACTAGGGGAAATTTCGCTTACACAGTTTCACATTTAATTTTAGTAGTAAATAAAAATGTCTTTATGTAGTCTTTATAGAACTTTTTACCCTGGTATATTTGTTCAGTTTTCATTGTTCCAACTAAATACCTGGGTCTCAGTGGTGTTTTATAGCAAAACAGCCTTTTATTTAACTCACCATTCTGAGGCCCAAGGACCCACATTTGGTAATGGTGATCTTCCTGGTAAATTCTCCAGATAAGGTAGGGTATGACATCACAAGAGTCAGGGAATGATTGTGTATGTGGGTGTGTGTATACATGTATGTGTTCATTGATCTTTCTCTCAAGCCATCTCTACTCAGTAGTCATGGAGACCTCACTCCGATGGCTTTATGGAATTGTAACCACCTTGGAAGGCCTCACTTCTACTACTGCAATCAGATTTGCGGCAGTGATATTGTAGTCAAATTGGTATCCTAGAGATATTGGAGAATGCATTCTTCTGAAGAATGGTGTAATCTGAATAAATGAATTTAGAGCTAGGAGTTTTAATCTAGTAATGCATTAGGAAGTCTTTTGGTGCACATTAGCCATTTAAAAAAACTGAAGTACATTAAGACAGAAAGCATCAAAGAACCTAGCCATGTAAAATTTTAACTATAAATAGACACTGCTACATATTTTCTCTAATTTGAACCTCAAATATCCCCCAAATTTAAATATGTGTTAAAGGCTTGGTCATTAGATCATCACTGTGAGGAAATTTTTGAATTTTTTTGAGGTGGGAGCTAGGTCGAGGTTTTGGGCCATTGAAGGCATGACTTTGAACGGCATAGTGAGAGCTCAGCCCCTTCTTACTCTGTAGTGCATTTCTTGGCATGAGATAAAATAGATTTCTTTTTTCTACAATATATTCCCACCATGATAGGTTGTCTTGCCTCCAGATCAAGGGCACAATTTTTCATCGACTGGAAGCTTCAAAACGAGGCAAAACTAACCTTTTTTACCTGTTAATTATCTTAGGCATCTGTTAGAGTGCAGTAAAACTGGCTAGTACTCCCACTTATACATGTACCATGATCATAATCAAACCCCTAAAGAGAATTATCAAATGCAGTTGACTGTAGGAAATGAAACCTGTCTGTGAACGTTAGCATGGGACCCAGCCCAGAACTGTTGCCAGTGGACTGCAGGAGTTCCATTATTCTATATGGACCTCCACTCAGTTATAACTGCATCTTCACTTGACCACAAAAATGAATTTCAAGACAAGTTAATATGGAGCAGATTTGGAGTTTAACATAGATTTAAGTATAGGGGAGTTAATAGAGAGAGAGGCTCTTTGGAGAAAGAATGGAATACTCTCAAAAGCTTGGGTGAGAGCTTCTCAAAGGGCAGTTACTTTACTAAACAGTCATCAGTTATGGGCTTGTGGATTACATTGCTCAAAGGATCTCTGAAGGACACCAGTCCATCTCTTTTCCCCCTTTCAATTACTGGTATTAAAGGAGTGTCTCTAAGGAAACTTAGACAGGACTGTAAACAGATGTTAAAAACATAGATCACAAAGGTTACACAGGAGACCTAATGCCTTTTACATTTAGATGGACTTGTGGTGTGTGTGTGTGTTTGTGTGTGTGTGTGTGTGTGTGTGTGTGAGAGAGAGAGAGAGAGAAAGAAATACCAAGAAAACTGGAAGTTCTCAGCTGGAAAAGAAGGAATAAGAAGACCTGATGAGTTTAATATTTATGTGTAACCCATTCTTATTTTAATAGTCTTAATTTAAGTACCTCCTGTTTTTAGTAAGGTGACTTTTACATCTATCTATCTATCTATCTATCTATCTATCATCTATCTAACTATCTAGATGTCACACACACACATATATAAACACACATATATTTACATATATTTACATGTATTTTTACATATATCGTATATTCTACTACAAGACTACTGGGAACCAGAATGCTACCAAAGCATGAGTCGAACTCTGACATAGACTTGAATATGCAGATCTCTGAGACTTGATGACATGGTTCTGGAGTTGTAAGGTATATATACCTACATCTCTAATAATGTCACAGGTTCTCTCTTATGCTGCTGTCAGCATTTCAAGGCACTTTGGTTTTGTACTAACAACTGTCCTTATCTTAACATTTGAATTTAGGTGTGGGAGCCCTTGAGCTATACATAAACATACGGATGGTTTCATGTTGAGAATGTGCTGAAGATAAAAGCATAATTCCAAACAAGTACCCAATGGTGGAATGGACAAAAAAGAAACACAGTGTGAGATTTTAATTATTGTGTAAATAATATGCTTGTAGTGCTTAAATGGAAAATAATGAAGCAAACAAAAACACAAAGCAAGGCTATTAATGATAAATTTATTAAACGAGGCTTCTGAGGCCCTTCAGACATTATAGACAATTGACCCTGATGTTGGTTACCCACCAGCACTGGGTAGTAAGACTTCATTGCTGAAGACACCACACACCCTGTTTGCAAGACATGGAAAGGTCAAACTGGAACTAAGTTGGAATTTTTATTCTTTCTGGTTAGCCCCCAGATAGACAGAAAGTGCCATATCTATCATCAGCAAGATTATTTTGCTATGGTTCCTGAACACTACATGGCTAACCAGTTTCTAATTGGATTTGAGGCTAATCCAAGGCAGAGATTTCATATCTGGCACTATAAACCTGGTCAAAATCCCATAGCTAAGAGGTCACAGGCCCCAGTATGGAAGCCATTGCTGCCAGTTTGCCAAGATGATATATCTGTGTGTTCATAGAGTCAGGCTGCTGCCAGCTTTGGTTTGAGAAGCTTCTTATTGCAGTGGACAGTGATAACAAAAAAGATCCATAACTTGTCAAAGTGCTGAAAATAAGTGAATGTTGAATACTTAGCCATGAGTGAGGCATCCCTGTCACTCTCTGCAAGGCTCAGAGGACATCATGGAAGAGGGGGCAGGACAAACATAAGAGCAGAATGAAGGGATGAGTGCCGATGAGTGATGTCTCCTGGGCACAACGATTTCTTTGCATTCTTAGATTTGTGGAGTCACGGAGTTAGGGTTATTTGGACAAGGCTTATTTAAGATTTGGGCCCATCAAAATTCTGCCATGGAGAATGGTGGACTCATAAGAACCCCCCCTCCCCGGGTGCTGGTGGAGGAAGAGACACCTTCTTCATCAGCTTAGCTACTTTGAAGCTGCCCATGATCCTGCAGATAAAAACTCATGTTCTTATAAATAACCCTAAGGAAACACAGAAAAAATAACAAATAAAACCATGTGACAATGAAAAGATGGGGTAGTTGGGGAGAGGAAGGGAGTGGAAAGCAGATGAGAGCGGTTAATAGGGCTAGCGTGGTGAGCATGATTAAAGAGACTAGACACATGAACGAAAATATCACAATGAGACTCATTATTGTGTGTAATCAATATTTGCTGAAACACTTTTAACAGAAAAAGATTTTTTGTTTTAGAATTTGTTTTGGAACAAAATCCTTATCAAAGTGTATATTATCCAATGTAAAATGTGCAGTTTAATATGTTTTATAATTACAGTGAATGCTGTTTTGCATAAACAATCTATATTATTAGCAAGGTATTTTAGATATTTGTTGTTTCTCTAAAATAGTTGCTTCAGAAGATTAGCTATGTGGAGTAGCTAGCAGACACTCCTGTGTGCTGTCTCTCTGGGTGTTGAAATAATAGGCCAACAAAAGGCTTCTCTCCAGGGGTCTTTTTATCCCGACTTTTCAGCTTTGTGGACAGAAAAAGTCAGCAGACAGAGGAGAGCAGGGAGCTGGTTCTGGATAAGAAGGAGTGGCCAGGATAGGAAGGATGGTAGGCAAAATAGAGACTAGACGAGAGTAAAGAGCTGAGTCCAAAGAGAAATAAAAAGCTACAAAGTACGTACGGGGAAGAGAACCCCCAGACCCTGTCACAGGAGGAGTTCCAGAGAACTGTCAAGTCTCCAGGTCAAGTATCTCAGACAGCTAGCTTAGAGCTGTGACATTCACTGCTACCAAGAGCTTAGAAATCATAACATCCAGACATGGAAATAAGCTGCAGCACCTAGCATCTCTACCAGCTGTGACCTAGCTCCAAGAGCAGCTACCTTTGGGACTCAGGGTCCTAATATCCCATGTCTAGACATCACCTGTAACATTAGAGGGCACCATGTGCTTCTACTCACCTTCCTAAGACCAGCACTTGAAGAGTTTCAATTTGCACCTGCCCATAGGCAGCAGATAAACCACTGCAAACTCCACATTCATTCTTGCTCTGATTAGAAAACAAACATCTGTTTTTTTTTTCCCCCTGCATATCTGGCATCAATGGGAGGGGAGGCCCTTGGGCCCTGTGGAGGCTTGATGCCTCAGTGTAGGGAAATGCTAAAGGGATGAGGTGGGAGTGGGTGGGAGAACACCCTCTTAGAGGCAAAGGGGAGGGGGTATGGGATGGGGGTTTGCAGACAAGAGACCGGGAAGGGGGACAACATTTAAAATGTAAATAAATAAAATAACCAATTAATAAAAAAAAGAAAAGAAAATAAGACATCTAAAACAGCAACAATAATAATAGATAAAATAAAATCAAACAAACCTGAATAGGACAAAACTAACAAACAGAAAAACAAAGAACCAAAAGAAAAAACACAAGAAACACAGAGACACAGAGTCACATATGTTGGCACACACAGAAATCCCCTAAAAGCACAAAATTGAAAATCATAATGTGTAAGTAAATGTCCTATAGGGAAAAAGAGGGGGGGAGGGAGGGAGGGAGGGAAGGAGAAAGGAAGGAAGGAAAGAAGGAAGGAAGGGAGGGAGGGAGGGAGGGGAAAAGCCTGAACAAAGCTTTTAAGATAAAGAACCTCCAAAAATACCATTGAGTTTGTTTTGAATTGATCATCTACTGGGGCGCATGGGGCCTGGTTTGTATAGTGAGTGAAACTTGAAAACTCAGTGATACTCTGTTGGGGAAAACTAGTTTTTAATTTGTGAGTAGTTATCAATTGGAGATAGCTTCTCAGTTAGGGATGTGGTCTTGTGTCTACCATTCTTCTCAGTGCTGAGACCTCACCTGGTGCAGATTCAAGCATGTCCTGTGCCTGCTACCAGAGTTCTGAGAGTTTACATGTGCGTTGGTCCTGATGTGTTTCGAAGGTCTCGTTTGCTTGGTGTTCTCTATCCCCAATGGTGCTTAAAATTTTTCCAGCTCCTCTTCCACAGAGTTCTCTGAGCTATGAGGGGAGGGAGTTTATCGGGCTATTCCACTTAGGACTGAGAGTTACAATGTCTCTCCTTGTCCAGCTGTGGGTCTCTGATTCTGTCTACTAAAGGAAGAAGTGTCTCTGATGTTGGCTGAGCAAGACACTGATCTGTGAGTACAGCAGAACATCATTAGGAGTCATTTGTTGCTACTTTCCTTTAGCAGAAAAATAGTACTTAGTTTTCTCCTAAGTCCCTTGCCTTTCTAGTCCCAGGTTCTGTGCCACCTTAGCAGGTGTAGGTTCTATCCCATAGAGTAGGCCTTAAATCAAATAAGATATTGGTTTGTTAGCCCTACAAGCTTTGTACTATACTAGTGCACTAGCAGATAGGTCACCATTATAGATCCCAGTGTTTGTTTCTGGGTTGGTGTTTACCTTTCTTCTTTGGTATCGTACAGAGTACCTTCCAATAATCAGTAGGAGCGAAGGCTGTAGGTAGGCATCAGCTCACCTTCTCCATATTCAATGAGTTGCTTAGGTGCTGTCTTCCTCAATAGAGCCTTATCATCAGTTAGTAGAGAGCAGCCTATAGTCTTGGCAATAGCCTGTGGGTTTGGGGTTCCCATGGAGCCCTTTTGACCAACCACTTGATTAAGATGAGACCCATTTCCTGAACAGGAGGCTTCATTTGGTGACAAGAGATGTCTAGTTGGGCCTCTGTCTCCTCTGTTATTTGGCGATTCAGTTTAGATCACCTTCATATCAGTGTGCATTTTAGGAAGCTTCTACTGTATTAGTCTTCCATATAAGACTTCAAATGGCCTCTAGTTTTAGCTGTCCCTCCCTGTATTCCCTCCCTAGCCCCTTTTACTTACCTCTCCCTGTTTGATCCTCTCCTTTCAGTCTCTTCCTCCATCCACACATAACTATACTATTTCTCCTTCCTAGGGTGATCAAATTCACCCCACAGTCCTTTATTCCTAATTTCTGTGGTTATATGGATTGTAGCCTACTTATCAATTACCTAACAGCTAACATCCACAAATGAACTAATATGTATTATGTTTGTCTTTTGGGAATTGAATTACCTCACTCTATGGTTTTTTTCTATCTCCATCCATTTACATGTAAATTTCATGATTTCATTGTTTAACAGCTGAATAATATTCCATTGTGTAAATGCACCACATTAAGAAAAAAATCTATTCATCTATTGATGGACAGCTAATCTGTTTCCAAATTTAGGCTATTATGATTAGGTCAGTAATAAACATGGTCAGGCAAGTGTCTCTGTAGTAGGAAATAGAGTTCCTTGGGCATATGCCCAAGAGTGCTATAAACGGATCTTGAGGTAGACCCATTCCCAGCTTTCTGAGGAACCACTGTACTGAGTTCCAGAGTTACTGTATAAGTTTGAATTCTCACTAGCAATGTATGAATGTCCCCTTTACTCCACATCCTCTTCATTGTGGGCTGTTGTATGTTTTATTGATCTTGGCCATTCTGACTGGTGTAGGATGAAATCTCAAACTAGATTTGCTTTGCATTTCTCAGATGAGTAAGTGTTTTGAACAGTTCTATAAGTACTTATCAGCCATTTCTATTTCTTCTTTTGAGAATACTGTGTTTAGATTTGTACCACATTTTTAAAATGTCAAGGGTTTTTTGTTGTTTTGTTTTTAGTTCTTTATATATTTTAGATATTAGTCCTCTATTAGAAATATAGTTGATAATAAAATCTTTTCCCATTCAGTATCCTGATGCTTTGTTCAAATGATAGTATCCTTTGCCTTTCAGAAGCTTTTCAGTTTCATGCTTCTATAAGATTCAATATAATTGCCTTCATGTTGAGGTCTTTGATCCATTGGGAGGTAAGTTTTGTGCAGTGTGGTAAGTATGGATCTATTTGCATTCTTCAACATGCAACCATCCAATTTAAACAGCACCATTTGTTGAAGATGTTGTCATTTTTCTACTGTGTATTTCTGACTTCTTTATAAAGAATCAGATGTCTGTATATGTATGGTTTTATGTCTAGATCTTCAATTTGATTTCATTGGTCAATTATGTTTGTTTTTATGTCAATACTATACTGTTTTAATTGCTATAGCTCTTTAGTCCAATTTGAGGTCAGGGAGGGTGATACCTTCAGTCATTCTTTTGTTATTAAAGATCGTTTTAGTAATACTGAGATTTTTGTGTTTCCATATAAACTTGAAAATTGTCCTTTCAATTTAGATGAAGAATTTTGATGGGGATTGCGCTGAATCTGTACATTGTTTTTGGTAGGATGGTGATTTTTATTATGTTAATCCTACTGATCCATGAGCATAAGAGATGTTTCCCTCTTCTGATATCTTTTCAATTTTTATCTTCAAAGACTTGAAGTTTTTATCATACAAGCCTTCGCTTGCTTGGTTAGAGTTACCACAAAATATTTTATCCTATTTAAGGCTATTGTGAAAGGTGTTCGCTTTCCTGATTTCCTTGTCAGTCTGTTTGTTATTCATATATAGAAAGACTAATTGATTTTAATTAATTTTGTACTCATCTACTTTGCTGAATCTATGGATCAGTTGAAGCAGTTTCTTGGTGTAATTTTTAGGGTCACTTACATATACAGTCATATCATCTTTAAATAAAGATACTTTGAGTTCTTCCTTTTTAATTTGTATGCCATTGATGTCCTTCAGTTGTCTAATTGCTTTCACTGAGAAATTAAGTACTACTTTATTGATTAGATTTAAGAGAATGGACAACTTTGTCTTGATGATTTTAGTACAAATGCTTTGAGTTTTTTCCATTTAGATTGGTGTTGGCGGTGGGATTGCTGTCTATTGACTTTAATAATTGAGATAAGTCTCTCATATCTCTGATCTCTCCATGACTTTTATCATGAAAGTGTGTTGGATCTTGCTAAAGTCTTTTCTGCATCTAATGAGATGATAATTTTTTAAAATTTAATTTTGTTTATATGGTGAATTACCTTTATTAATTTATGTATTTTGAACCATACCTGAATCTCTAGGATGAAGCATATTTTATCATGGTGGATGATTTTTTTTTATGTGTTCTTAGATTCAGTTTGCAAGTATTTTATTGACAATTTTTGCATCTATCTTCATAAGAAAAAATGATTTGCAATTATTTTTCTTCTTTGTATCTTTTTGTGGTTTAGGTATCAGGATAACTGTGGCTTCACAAAAGAATTGGGCAATGTTTTTTTGCTTTCATTTTGTGGAGTCGTTTGAAGAGTATTGATTAATTCATTTTTGAAAGTCTGGTAGAATTTGCACAAAAATTCTGGGTCTGGGCATTTAGGGGGACTGAGAGACTTAATTACTGCTGCTGTTTTTCAGTGTCTGTTTAACTTGCTTATTTGATTTTGATTTAACTTTGATAAGTGGCATATATTAAGGAAAATTTCCATTTCTTTTATATTTTTAAATTTGGTGGAATGAAGGTTTTAAAAGTATATCTTTAATGATTCTCTGGATTTCCTTGGTGTCTATTGTTATGTCTCCTTCTTCATCTCTAATTTTGTTATTTTGGATCTTCTTCTTCTGCTTTTTAGTTAATTGGACTAAAAATTTGTCAGTCTGATTTTTTTTCAAAGAAGTCTTTGTTTTATTAATTCTTTGATATTTTGTGGGTTTTTCCCTATTTTGTTGATTTCAGCCATGAGTTGGATTATTTCTTGCCATCTACTCCTTTTGAGTGTTATTTTCTCTTTTTGTTCTAGAGTCTTCAGGTGTGCTGTCAAGTTACTAGTATGAGATTGAGATTTCTCCATTTTGTCCTCTTGTAAATTCTATTTATTTATTTATTTATTTATTTATTTATTTATTTTTGGATATTTTATTTATTTATATTTCAAATGTTATCCCCTTTCACAGTTTCCTCTCCACAAACCCCCATCCTATCCCCGCCTGCTTCTATGAGGGTGCTTACCCACCCACCCACACATTCCCAACCTTAATATAGGCACTTAGTGACATAAACTTGTCTCTTTGAAGCACCTTTATAGTGTCCCATAAGTTTGGGTATGTTGTGTTTTGATTTTCATTCAATTCTAAAATAATAATAATTTCTGTCTTGATCATTTTTTTCATTCCATAGAGAGGGGTTCAGTGTCCGTGAATTTGTAAGCTGTCTTTTTTCTAGTTTTGTAGATAATCAGCTATAGTTTGTGGTGTTCTGATAGGATACAGAGGTTTATTTCAGTTTTCCTATATCTGCTGAGACTTGCTTGTGCCTGAATATATGGTTAGTTTTAGAGAAAGTTCCATAAGGTAATGAGAAGAAGGTATATTCTTTTGTGTTTGGATGAAATGTTCTGGAAATTTCGGTTTCCAGGATGTTGGCTGATAAGAAGAAGGTCTGGGCTGAGGAAGAGGGTGGTGGGAGAGGATCTGCATGGTTCCCTGGGAGTCTGGCAGAGAGGGAGGGGAGGCTGGATTTGGTGGTCTACTACAAAGCTGGGGATTAGCCTGGGGAATTAGGAATGGAGGGTGGGAAAGAGAGTGAATATCATCTAACTAACTGGAGAATTGACCAGTGGGATTCCAAGGAGGGAATACAGCAATGAGAGGATTTACACTTCCAAGCACCTGGATAACCAGAACAGCCAGGAATACATAGCAGAATGTTTGTGTGAACCAGAAATGCCTAACAGCATAGACGAAATTTACAGGCACTTGCTTCTGTTTCTGCTTCTGCTTCTGCTTCTGCTTCTGCTTCTGCTTCTGCTTCTGCTTCT
>JADRCH010000087.1:10170484-10207740 GCA_019843965.1 Rhynchomys soricoides
CTTCTGCTTCTGCTTCTGCTTCTGCTTCTGCTTCTGCTTCTGCTTCTTCTGCTTCTTCTTTGATACTTTATTTACATTTCAAATGTTTTCCCCTTTCCAAGTCTCCCCTTTGGAAACCCCCTATTCCATCCCCCCTCTCTTTGCCTCTGTGAAGGTAATCCCCCATCCACCCATCCACTCCCATCTTCACTCCCTGGCATTCCCCTATATTGGGGCATCTAACACCCTTAGGCCCAAGGGCCTATCCTCCCACTGATGGCCAATAAGGTCCTCCTCTGCCACATATGTGACCAGCACCATGAGATCCTCCATATGCATTCTTTGGTTGGTGGTCCACTCTCTGGGAGCTCTGGGGAGCCTGACCAGTTGCCACTGTTTCTTCCTCTCCATGAGGCTGCAAACTCCCTTAAACTCCTTCAGTGACTTCTCCAACTCCTCCACCTGGGACCCCCACACTCAGTCCAACAGTTTCTGTGGATTGAATCATGGGTGTTCTGAAATTTTGGGCTAATATCTGCTCATCAGTGAGTACATAATGTGTTTGTTCTTTTGTGACTGAATTACCCCACTCAGGATGATATTTTCAAATTTCATCCATTTGCCTGTGAATTTCATGAAGTCATTGTTTTTAATAACTGAGTAGTATTCCATTGTGTAAATGTACCACATTTTCTATATCCATTACTCTGTTGAACATTTCTTTAGGTGCTTCTCAGTCATTTGAGTTTCCTCAGTTGAGAATTCTTTTTTTTTTTTTTTTTTAGCTCTGTTCCCCATTTTTTGATAGAGTTATTTGGTTCCCTGAAGTCTAACTTCTTGAGTTCTTTGTATATATTGGATATTAGCCCTCTATGGGATGTAGGATTGGTAAAGGTATTTTCCCAATTTGTTGGTTGCTATTTGTCCTATTGACAGTGTCCTTTGCCTAACAGAAACTTTGCAATTTTATGAGGTCCCATTTGTCAACTCTTGATCTTAGAGCATAAACCATCGGTGTTCTGTTCAGGAACTTTTCCCCTGTGACTATGTGTTCAAGAGTTTTCCCCACTTTCTCTTCTATTAGATTCAGTGTATCTGGTTTTATGTGGAGGTCCTTGATCCACTTGGACTTGAGCCTTGTACAGGGAGATAGGAATGGATCAATTTGCATTCTTCTACATGTTGAACACCAGTTGATCCAGCACCATTTGTTGAAAATGCTGTCTTTTTTCCACTGTATGGTTTTAGCTCCTTTGTCAAAGGTCAAGTGACCATTGGTGTGTGGGTTCATTTCTGGGTCTTCAATTCCATTAATCTACCTGCCTGTCACTGTACCAATACCATGCAGTTTTTATCACTACTGCTCTGCTTGAGGTCAGGGATTCTGATTTTCCCAGAAGTTCTTTTATTCTTGAGAATAGTTTTTGCTATCCTGAGTTTTTTGTTATTCCATATGAATTTGAGAATTGCTCTTTCTAAGTCTATGAAGAATTGAGTTGGAATTTTGATGGGGATTGCGTTGAATCTGTAGATTACTTTCTGCAAGATGGCCATTTTGACTATATTAATCCTGCCAATCCATGAGCATGGGAGATCTTTGATTTCTTTCTTCAGAGACTTGAAGTTCTTGTCATATAGATCTTTCACTTGTTTGGTTAGAGTCACATCGAGATACTTTATATTGTTTGTGACTATTGTGAAGGGTGTCATTTTCCTATTTTCTTTCTCAGCCTGTTTATCCTTCGAGTATAGGAAGGCTACTGATTTGTTTGAGTTAATTTGATATCCGTCCACTTTGTTGAAGTTGTTTATCAGCTGTAGCAGTTTTCTGGTGGAGTTTTTTGGGTCACTTAAGTATAAGATCATATCATCTACAAATAGTGATATTTTGACTTCTTCCTTTCCAATTTTTATCACTTTGACCTCCTTTTCTTGTCTAATTGCTCTAGCTAGAACTTTAAGTACTATATTGAATAGGTAAGGAGAGAGTGGAGAGCCTTGTCTAGTCCCTGATTTTAGTGGGAATGCTTCAGTTTCTCTCCATTTAGTTTGATGTTGGTTACTGGTTTGCTGTATATTGCTTTTACTATGTTTAGGTATGGGCCTTGAATTTCTGATCTTTTCAAGACTTCTTATCATGAAGGGATGTTGAATTTTGTCAAATGCTTTTTCAGCATCTAATGAAATAACCATGTTTTTTATTTCCCCTTTGAGTTTGTTTATGTAGTAGATTACATTGATAGATTTCTGTGTATTGAACCATCCCTGCATCCCTGGGATGAAGCCTACTTGATCACGGTGAATGATCATTTTGATATGTTCTTGGATTCGGTTTGTGAGAATTTTATTGAGTATTTTTGCATCAATATTCATAAGGGAAATTGGTCTGAAGACCCCTTTATTGTTGGGTCTTTGTGAGGTTTTGGTATCAGTGTAACTGTGGCCTGTGGAATGAATTGGGTAGTGTTCTTTCTGTTTCTATTTTGTGGAGTACATTTAATAGTATTGGTATTAGGTCTTCTTTGAAGGTCTGATAGAATTCTTCACTGAACTCATCTGGTCTTGGGCTTTTTTGTGCTTGGGAGACTTTTAATGACTGCTTCTATTTCTTTAGGGGTTATGGGACTGCTTAGATGGTTTATCTGACCCTGACATAACTTTGATATTTGGTATCTGTGTAGAAAATTGTCCATTTCATCCAGATTTTACAATTTTGTTGAGTATAGGCTTTTGTAGTAGGATCTGAAATTTTTTTTAAATTTCCTCAGATTCTGTTGTTATATCTCCCTTTTCATTTCTGATTTTGTTAATTTGGATACTGTCTGGCTAAGGGTTTATCTATCTTGTTGATTTTCTCAAAGAACTATCTCCTAGTTTTGTTGATTCTTTGTATGGTTCTATTTGTTTCTACTTGGTTGATTTCAGCCCTGAGTTTGAGTATTTCCTGCTGTCTACTCCCCTTTGGTATATTAGCTTCTTTTTGTTCTAGAGCTTTCAGGTGTCCTGTTAAGTTGCTAGTGTATGCTCTCTCCAGTTTCTTTTTGGATGCAATTTATAGCAACCATTGGAATGAGAATGGGGTCCCAGATGGAGGAGTTGGAGAAGGGACTTAAAAAGCTGAGGGATTTTACAGCCCCATGGAGGGAGCAACAGTTTGGCCTGACCCCTTGGTACTCTCGGAGACTGGACCACCAACCAACCATTTAGGGACTCATGTTGCTGGCCACATGTGTGTGGGGGGGTTTCCAAAGGGGAAACCTGGAATGGGGAAAACATTTGAAATGGAAATAAAGTATAAAAAAAAAAAAAAAAAGAATAAAGTTGACCGAGGGAAGGAAGAGGAGCTGTGATGAGTGAATGATATATACACATGTGGAACTATCACCATGAAACACCTTAATCTGTATAGTTAATATGTGTTACTAGGTGTAATAATTTAAAGAAAAATGTTTCTCAATATGATCATAAGTTTCATGGCATGTTAACATCCATATAATGTTTCAGTACTACCTGGTTAAATGTGTAATCAATGTACTACTGTTGGACATATAGTTGGCTTCTGATTTTCATCACTAGAAATAAACTCTAAAAGTTGAAAAAAAAGATAAAAACAAAACAAAACAAAAAAAACTTGGAAAAATAATTACAAGGGACAAAAACTTCTGTAAGACAAAGGTCCTTGTAGTTAGTTCAGTTGTTAATGTTAAAAACAGCAACCCAACCCAACCCAAACCAAACCATACTAAACCAAACCTACCAAAACAAAAACTCTGAGTCACAATGGAGAAGAGGGGTAGGAAAATGATGCATATTCATGGATTGCCAACAGAACCTGTGTCCAGTTGATGCATATGCATGACTCCCTGACAGGAAGCATGTCCTGCAGTTTGCCTGGGCCAGCAAAGCCCAAGAGAGCTTCTGTTGTATCTTCTAAACAAGCTAATGAGAATCTAATTTTAAGGCTGCCTTTGATGCTCAGAAGTCTTTAAAGGACACAGCTAACTGTTCTGTAGTTCTACAGGAGCAGGCAGTTATGGATGCTTCCAGAACTCAAACTCAAAAAGAATTGCTGGCTGAAATGGTCCAGGGGAAAAGCAAGATACCCAGGATAAGTCCTTCCATTAAAGAAGAGCAAAAGATAATATACAAAGAAGTTAGAAAAACTCAACAGACACAATTCTTATCCTGACTGCAAATTGACCCACTGAGTAAGAAACATGGAGATGAGTTAAACCTAGGAGATTGGCCCAGAAACCAGAGAAGCTTTTGGAGCAATGTCAGTACCGGGCTGCTCAGAAAAGTGAGATGAATGTGTATATCATCATCCATTTCATCTTGCTGAAAGCAATGCTTATTTGTGCATCAAAATTATGGTGCAGTCCATTAAACCAGATTGGCCCTTTATGCATGTAAATAGAATTCCAGTACTGACACTAGCTTCTAATGGTCAGCTTTGTCAGTACTTCCCAGCTAGGAGGAAACGAAATGCCCTCCGACCACATTCAAATCCCTGTAGGCTTAACACTCATTATCTGAAACCAGACTGTACAAATTGTCATCCCACCAAGACATGCCTTGAAAGGGATTCAACCTCCAACCAGAAAATGATAGCCTACTCCTACTGGCAGATAATCATATAGTTTGAAAGCTTATCCTGTGAAAGATTCTACAGAGCTTATCATGTCTTTGAAATTTAGAATATATCACTTTCATGGTATAAATTTTGTTGCCCTGCTTAATATCTAATTTTTCAAGTTCATAATGGGTTTTGTTTACTGTGAGTATGAAAAAGTTTAAAGAAGAGGGAAGTTTATGAAAACCTCAAGGCATGTTTATACATGGTTGTTCAACATCACTGGTCATTGGTACTGCAGCTCAGTCCAGCGGTGTTATGGGAAGGCCTGTGTCTTCAAAACTGACATTGCTTTCGATTTCCCCAAAGATTACTTGGTGTTTTCTACCTACCACATAACCAGCAGTGTCCACAAATGCCAAGGCATCATTTAACCAGCCATTCTGATTTGCTTCTTAATATCTAATCAATTTGTTTTGAGAAACATGATAGAACACAGGCCTCTTGGTTTGAGTGTGGCATTGGCAAAATAGTCCCTAGGTCATTTGCTTTTTGTGAGAGATGACAGAAGAGGGAACAAGACCAAAACTGAGTTTACACGAGCTTATGGCTAACGGACATAAAGCCCTAGTAAGCTCAGAGAGTGACCATGCTCTAAATGCTATGTGTGGAGGAGATGGATGAGGGGAGAGGAAAGGTTGCCCAGAGAGACAGAGGCTGGGGTGAGGGACCCCCAAACCCTTGCCTTGTTTCAGCACTTAGTGTTAGATCAGGATTGATGGTGGCAAGGTAGAAATAAAAGAAAGCAGAAAGATGTCTCCAGGAGCAAAATTGTTCTTTAAACCAGAGTAAGTGAAGGGCCACATTTTCCATGGAAGTGAAACCATGTGCAAGAGGCATGGGACACTGAAGCTTTATAGGACTGAATGGAGAAATTTGGGAATGGAAGAGTACATATGCAGATCATTTCCCCTGTAGTCAAGGTATTGCTATTCACAGATGATATGATAGTATAATGAGGGATCCCAAAAATTCTACCAGAGAATTCTACTAGCTGATAAACACCTTCAGAAAAATATCTGGATACAAAGTTAACTTAAAAAATCAATAGCCCTCCTTTATACAAATGATAAATGGGCTGAGAAAGAAATTAGGGAAACAACATCCTTCACCATAGCCACAGGTAATATAAAATATCTTGGTATAACTCTAACCAAGCACGTGAAAGACCTATATGACAAGAACTTCAAATCTCTGAAAAAAGAAATGGAAAAAGATATCAGAAAATGGAAAGATTCCCTCATACTCATGGATTGGTAGGATTAAAATAGTAAAAACGGTTGTCTTATCAAAAGCAATCTACAGATTAAATGCAATCCCCATCAAAATTCCAACACAGTTCTTTACATACCTTTAAAGAGCAATTCTCAACTTTATAGGGAATAATAAAAAGCCCAGGATAATAAAACTATTCTGGACAATAAAAGAACTTCTGGGGGAGTCAGCATCCCTGATTTCAAGCTGTACTATTAGAGCAATAGTAATAAAAAGTATGTGATATTAGTATAGAAACACACAAATAGATCAATGGAATTGAATCAAAGACCCAGAAAAAAAAACAAAAAACAAACAAACAAGCAAAAACCAAAAATGTACACTTATAGACTCTTGACTTTGATTAAGAAGCCAAAACCATATGATGGAAACATGAAAGCATCTTCAGCAAATGGTGCTGGTCTAACTGGATAACTACCTGTAGAAGAATGAAAATAGATCCATGTTTTTCACAAAGCTCAAGTCCAAGTAGATCAATGACCTGAACACAAAGCTAGATACACTAAATTTAATAGAAGAGAAAGTAGGAAATACCCTTGAATGCACTGATATAGGAGACAACTTCTTGAACAGAAGATCAATAGCTCAGACACTAAGATCAACAATTAATAAATGGGACCTTATGAAACTGAGAAGCTTCTTTACTTCAAAGAACACCATCAATAGGACAAAATGGCAGCCTACAGAATGAGAAAAGATCTTTACCAACCCTACATGTTATAGAGGCTAATTTCCAAACTATAAAGAACTCAAGCATCCACAACCTAAATCACCCAATTAAAATGAGTTACAGAGCTAAACAGATAATTCTCAACAGAGGGACCTCCAATGTTGTATAAGCACTTAAAGAAATGTTCATCATCCTTAGTTATCAGAGAAACATAAATCAAAACCAATCTGAGATTTCATCTTATACCTATCTGAATGGCTAAGATAAAAAATTCAATGTGCTCACTTTGGCAGCACGTATACTCAAAAAAAACCTCAAGCACATGCTGGCAATGATGTGGAGTAAGGGGAACACTCCTCCATTGCTGGTAGGAATGTGAACTGGTACAGCCACTCTGGAAATCAGTTTGATACATTCTCAGGAAACTGAGAATAGTTCTACCTCAAGACCTAGCTATAACACTGCAGGGCATATACCCAAAGGATGCTCCACCATACCATAAGGACACTTGTTCAACTATATGCATAGAAAATTTATTAGTAATAGCCAGAAACTGGAAACAACTCAGATGTTCCACAACTGAAGAATGGATAAAGAAAATGAGGTTCATTTACACAATGGAATACTACTCAGCTATTAAAAACAAGGACAAATGGATGGAACTAAGAAAATATCCTAAGTGAGGTAAAACCCAGATCCAGAAATGACCAAGCCCGCTCAGTCAGTCAGCAGGTTCCCCAGCACAGGAGTGAGGACTAAAAAGAAAGAAACAATTAGACACTATTGCAGCATGGCCTCAGTCAATTCTGAGACTGAAGGCAGGTTTAATTTTTTCCAATCTGTTTTTATACTATTTTAATTACATGCAAGCAATAAGGGCAAACAGTACCATAAGCACAAATAGCCAAGGAATGAGCAAGGCAATAAGCAAAAGTCTGTGATAATTCCTATGATCATTGTTTCTGAGGACTTGTAAGGATGACTGAAATATCTGAGCCTACTTCCTTGTCCAAGCCCAAAATCAAATTCTCTCCTGAAGCCTACTTCTGTTCCACCTTAAAATTAAGATTCCTACCTGAACTTACTTCCCTGTTCTAGCCTGAGATTAGATTCCTGCCTGAGCTTATTTCTTTGTCCTTGGCCTAATGTCAGATTCCTGCCTGAAGCCTGTTTCTTTGTCCTTGGCCAAATGTCCTTTGCCAGGCAGCCCTAAAGCTCTCCACATCTCCCCCTTTTTTATTTCAATAACAAGACTGTGTCTTTCTTAGGTTGTTCTGATAAGAATGCCTTCCTTACCCATCATGTAATATATATTATCAAAGGCAATGCACTTCTGTCTTAGGTTGGTAAAGCTCTTTGCAGAACTTACCCGTCCCTGACTGCCAGCCTGTTAATAACTCTTTTTGGGGGTCCATTCTTATTTCAAGCCATCTACTTTGGCCACCAACATTTTGATGTTGTTAAAGGCAAGTTTTACGACAATAGGCAGGAATAAAAGTATTCCAAGGACAAGAAGAGCTAGCATGAGCAAGCTATACATGTCATTCTTGAAGCTTGACCAAGATGGAAATACTGACCTCAGGCCATGACAATATTACCAGCAATATCAGCAGCATCAAAGCTCAGCAGAGCAGTATTCTTTAAATTTATAATCTCAGTATGCAAAGTTAAAACATCCAGAGAGATGTTCGAATTATGCCAAATACTCTGCAAGTGTCTTTGAACTTTTTTCCAATTATAGTGACTGTCACTGTAAATTTTAGAAGTAACACAAATCCATTGGTATTTGGCATGACATTTAAGATTGTTCCTTACTTTTAAACCCTAAACCTCTTCTCCAATAATTTGAATAGTATCCTAAAGAGCATCAATCCATTGCTCCAAACGCCTATCTAAATCCTCTTGAATGCTCAGAACATTAGTAACATTTTTTGCTAAATGATTAACAAAAGTAGCTGTCTTAACTTCTTATGTCAAAGCAATTGCAGTAGCAGTGACACTAGCTTTTAATGTAATTAAAGCTGCTATGCCAGCAATAATCAATCCCACTACCCTCTTGCTTCTGCTTAAAGCCTGGCTTACTTCTTCAGTACTTGCAAGCCTTTTTCAGAATACCAAGGTCCTGTAATACTCACAGGCAATAAAACAAAAGCTGGTTGGCAGACCACCATAACAGACATGCCAGATTTCAATACACTGACACAATTAGAAAGTGTACAATCAATACAACTTACATTGAATACTGTAGAAGAAACAAAAGTAATTTTAACATGACCAATTAGTAAACGATTAGGAGCTTTAATACATGCACTAACACTCATTGAAAGTCTAGATCCTGCCCCAAATTCTATCTCTTGCTAACATATAGAGAACTGCAGCTAACTTCCAAATATGTCTCTAAAAATGTCCAAAACCAACCTTCCAAATGAAAACTGTCATTTCCAATATTGGATTGATTTCTATACCGGTCCATGATTGAGTCAGAATAACTGGTCTCATTAAAGGAAAGAGATGAGTCATTATAAGGACTTCTCTGTTAATTAATTTTTAAAGCAGGTTCCACAGTCTCTGTGTTCTCTGTCACACAAGGTCTAAAAGCTTGAAGGAAGGTAGCTTGTCCAGTCTTGGATATAGACAAGCAAAGGTAGGTCAGAAACAGATGTCCAATACAGCTTCTCAGTCATCATTGTCAGGGTACACAGCAAGCTCACAGGTCAGCTTCATCCTTTGTCCCAGCATCAGCACGTCTCACCAATCACTCTGGCAGCTAGCATGCTCTTTCAGAATCCTGCATAAAAAAACAAAAGCATGCCCTCTTCCCCATATTAAATACCTGATTTGGGATCATGCCATATGCCAGTAAGTGGATCCTTTCATTTCACCTAGGCATAAGCATGTCCAGTTGTAGGATGCCATAGACACTCAGCAGAGAGTTCCTTGGCATCCAAATTTTAAAAATGTAAAAAAAAGGAATATGATTTAAATAATTGTGTGGTGTATGGGGATATAACTCCCCCTATTTTATTTTATGAAGATATTATTTTAAAGTTCGACAATACCTTGTCCTTGAGAATTACAAGGAATCCAAATAATATGGAAATATTAAATTGTTGACAGAAAATCTCAATGAATGCCTGCAATAGGCAGTTCCATCATCTGTTTTAATCTGATTGGGAACACACGGTATAGAAAAACAATGCAGGCAATGACTAATTATATTTTTAGTTGCTTCTCCTGTTAAAGCAGTTGCAACTAGAAAGCCTGAAAAGGTGTCAATAGTCACATGTACATATTTTAATTATCCAAAATAAGAAATATGAGTAACATCCATTTGCTATAATTGGTTAGGGATAAGTCCTTGAGATTTAACACCATTATGTGGTACTGGTAGAAACTGAGGACATTCAGGACAAGACTTTACAATTTGATGTGCACATTCTCTAGAAATACCAAATTGCTGTCTCAAGCTATTGCTATTTTGATGATGTAAAGAATGAGATTGTTTGGTTAATTGTTCTTGTGTAAGGCCTATAACCTTCTTGGTATACAAATCTGTGGTGGCACTGCCCTCACTAAGGGGTCCGGGCAATTCAGTATGAGCTCTTAAATGTCCTACAAAATAAGGAACTGTATGTGCTCTTAAATTGAGTTGTATTTGCATAAATAACTGCAAAATTTGAGAATTAGCAGTATCTAAAAAAGGAACAGTTTCAAGTAATTGTAAACCATGAGCTAGATATTGGCTATCGGTGTATAAATTAAAAGCTTAATTTTTTAGCATTTCAATAACAGCAGCTACAGCATGTAGTTCAATTACTTGTGCTGAAGCAGGGGGAAACTCAAGAGAATGAACATGTAATCCAATCACATATGCTGCCTTCCCATTAGATGAACCATCTGTAAATACAGTAAGTGCATTTCCTATGGGTTGCATGTGTACATCTACAGGAAATACAAAAGCATGCATAGAGGCAAATTGCAACAACTTATCTTTTAGATAATAATTATCAATTTTCCCTGAAAAGTTTGCACATACAATAGACCAAATACCAGTATTTTGCAATAACCAATTTAATTGCTGTTTGGAATAAGGAATAAATATTTTATCAGATTCTTTCCCAAAATATTTTCTTAATTCTGTTCTGCAGTTCTGTATTGTGGGGCAGTGGTCTGTGACAGTCTGGCACCTGGTTGAGACAGGCTTAACTCCGGGCCACTCAGTGGGGCAACCCACAAGGGACCGGAAAGCGTTTTGCCAATGCTCCTGGGAGGCCTTTTGGCTCCTGTCAAGTACAACCCCCCACAGCCTCCTCTAGAGAGGTTTGTCATGTGAGGTTTGTCATGTAGGAGCAACACCAAGCCCTCTCACATGCAGATAAAGTATCCTTAAACTCTTAGATCAAGCCAATGGGAAGTTCCTGTTGTCAGACCCCTGACCCACCCCTTCTCAGGTAGAGGCATGGCCACAAAGCCCCAAACCATCCCCATGTTAATAAGACACCTAGAGACTTAGCCATGCCCCTTCCCAGTTACTATATCTGCCTCGATCCTCCCTGGGAGAGCCGGGTACGATTTCATCCATGCCACTCATCATGATGTCAATAAATGCCTTAGAATTATGGACTATCTCATCTTGATCTGCCATGGGAAGTGAGGGGTCTGGCTTTCGATTAAGGAGCCGCATCTAATCTCTCAAGGGGGCAGCTCAGCACTTCTAGATGGCTGCTATTCACCCAAGCCGAAGAAGCTAGTTGGTGCACAAACTGCCAACCTGGTCACGCAGCGGGATGCCAGCTGAGCTCTGCAGCCCCATTTGTTTCCAGCTCTCTGTGGCTTCCGGTAGCATCTGAGATGCCCAGAGGCTGGGAACTACAGAGCTGCCCTCTCCCACCCACTGGTAGGTCTCCACAAAGGCTTCCCACAGCCTGACTAGCCCTTCAGACTGTGGGTGGAGGCTTGAGGCCACTTCCCCTCATGTCTTGTCTCTCCCAGAGCCACAACACCCGGGGGAGACATGAGGGGCTTCTCTCTACCGCATTGGATTGTTCCCACACTGTATTAACACAGCCACAGCTTCATAATACGGTGTTAAAACTTTACTTGGTGATGAAGAAAGATGAATCTACATTAATGGTCCCTTTTGCCAAAGAACTGCTGTGGGCACATAAGTAGCTGTAACACATAGAGCCAACAGTTGATCATAGTCTACATAATGTATCTGTTTTTAGCTAATAGCTTTCTCTACTTTCTGCAAAACTATTAGTCCTTCATCAGTTAATTGTTGAGGGGAATTAGGAATTACATCCTCTTCAAGAATATCAAACAGAAGTTTAAATTCTCCTGTGGTATGCTTAAGATGAGGTCTTAGCCAATTAGTATCTCCTAAAAACGTTTGAAAAATCATTTAGAGTATGTAAATTATCTTTTTTAACTTGAATTTTCTGTGCCACAATTTGTCTAGGATGTAATTGATGTCCCAAATATTGAAAAAGATACTGCCTTTGAATCTTTTCTGGAGTAACAATTACTCTCCAATAGTTTTAAAGCTTATTGTATAAGAGCAAAGACTTGTAGTAAAACTCCTTCAGAGGGATCAGCTAATAAAATATCCATCCGTATAATGAATAATATACACTGAAAGATTCAAAGTCCTAACTTCTTGTATTGAAGCGGCAACAAACTTTTTGCATAATGTAGAGGTATTAGCCATTCCTTGAGGCAAAACTTCCAATGATATCGCTTCAAGGGTTCTTTAAAATTACAAGCAGGGACACTAAATGCAAACCTTTTACAGTTATCAGGATGCAGAGGAATATTATAAAAACAATTCTCTAAATCCATAATAATTCTATATGCGTTTCCTGGAATGGCAACTGGAGTAGGCAGCCAGGCTGTTGCCTCCCCAAGTTCCATAGCCTCATCAACCCTTCGCAAATACTGCAACAACCTCCACCTGCTTGATTTTTCCTTACTTACAAATATGTGTGAGTTAGAATCCTGAGCCTGTGATCGAACTGCAAACTACAGCCAATGGAACAGTTTAACTTTAATTTTCAAGTCTCCCATGCAACACCAGAGCACAACCACAACTTTGGAAAGCAAAACTCCACCTCCAACAATCCAGTCTCTCCAAAACCAAGTGATTCACCCCCATGCTACAAAGTTTGGCTGCCAGTTCCTGCACACAAATGCATGACAGTGCAGCCTCTAATACCTCACCAAAGAGACACTGCCCTGAATCCTGTCTTTTATAAGTCTGGTTTCTAGGATAAGAATTACATAAAATATTATCTAATTAAAACATGTCTTTAGAGACCTGTTTCCCTGGGTTGGCTTATGTCATGTGTTGCTGCCTAGAATGACTCCAACCCTGGGTTACCAGTTTTAAGCCAACTTTCTGTTACCAAAGTTACAATTTTTTATCATACCCAATAACTTATAAGCCAATGATCTATTACCAAGACATGCTGAAAGTATTTATACTTTTAAAATCAGTCAGAAACTGATTTTAAACAGTCAGAAACAAAAATGAAGTAGCTACACATTTACTTATTTAGACCAGACAAAATTTTACTTTTTCTAGTTGTAATTTCAAGAGAGGAGCACCTTGTCACCTACTGAACCCAATAATCACAATCACAGAGATTTTTCTAGGAGAAACAGCCATGAGCTCCTTTACCATAGAAGCTAAGAAGCTGCTGGCCCCTTTAAGAGCACCTTGTGCAGACAATCAGCCCCTGGCAGGGCTTCTCCAGCTGTGCTTGACTCCTAGCTACAGGTGCAGGGCTCCTTTTTTTATTTTTTTTTATTTTTATTTATTTATTTATTTATTTTTTTGAAACAGAGTTAAAACTAAATCAAGGGCTAAACAATCAGCAGAGGAAAGAGGACTAGATATCCTGAAGGGACTCAGATATCCTAAGAACCCAGAACTGAAACTAAGCATTTCTCCTGTAGGAGCCAGGGAGGAGCCAGGGAGGAGGCAGGATCTTTCCGGACCTTCTGTCCTTAGGAGAGCTCTGAAACAGCTTACATTCATTTTCCTTCTCTTTCGCCAAAACATCCCCAGATAGTCAGGGAGAACTGCTTTTCTGAAACCCATTTTCTTATGTTTAGGGTGTAAACTATCTCTAGTCAGGGTCCAAAGACTAAAAACACCTATGAGAATTACCTTCACTTCTCTAGATTTTAGCATAACTCTAAACACATACACAAAACACATTTTATCATTACCTTGTCCTACAAGGTTTATTCACCACTGGCCCAAATCTTCTTTACTTTCCTGCGAACACTTCCAATTCCCGCAGTGTCCTTTACTGTACCCCGATTACTGGAGCTCCAACATTGAGATGCCATCTGACTAAGCCCACTCAGTCAGTCAACAGGTTCTCCAGCGCAGGAGTGAGGACTGAAAAGAAAGAGACAATTAGACAATATTGCAGCATGGCCTCAGTCAATTCTGAGACTGGAGGCAGATTTAATTTTTTCAAATCCGCTTTTATACTGAAAGGCCCTGGAAAAAAATTGCCCCTGGACTCAGCACTAGAGCCCTAGGCCACCCAGGGGCCTGAGATGGGCTAAACTCACCCCCTTAGACAGTTCTGAGAATGGTTGTTTTTACCTTGTTCCAAAAACAGGCCCACCATGAAATGTCATGATGAACTCTGTTCTGAAAATTGTTTTGGGAAAGTAGTAGTTTTGACTTGACTCCTATCCTGTTGATCAACCAAAAATGTTACAGTGACCTCTGTTTTGAGACCCTCTGCTCTTTCCCATGACGCATGTTCCCCCTGCTCCCCCTTTTGCTTTGTGAATTTTCCCTACAAATACCCCTGACTTCAGCTGCTCGGGGTCGATCTCCTCTGCCCTGTGTGGATTATGAGCTCGGCCCAGTGCACTGCTTCCCTGAATAAACCTCGTGCGCTTGCAGCAAGTTCGGTTTCTCGTGAGTCATTGGGGGGTCGTGTCTTCCCGTGGCTTGAGTGAGGGTCTCCCCAATTCGGGGGTCTTTCAATACCATTTTAATTACATGCAAGCAATAAGGGCAAACAGTACCATAAGCACAAATAGCCAAGGAATGAGCAAGGCAATAAGCAAAAGTCTGTGATAATTCCTGTGATAGCTGTTTCTGAGGGCTTGTCAGGATGACTGAAATATCTGACTTCCTTGTCCAAGCCCCAAATCAGATTCTCACCTGAAGCCTACTTCTTCTGTTCCACCTTAAAATTAAGATTCCTACCTGAACTTACTTCCCTGTTCTAGCCTGAGATTAGATTCCTGCCTGAGCTTATTTCCTTGTCCTTGGCCTAATGTCAGATCCTGTCTGAAGCCTGTTTCTTTGTCCTTGGCCAAATGTCCTTTGCCAAGCGGCCCTAAAGCTATCCACACAGAAAGACATGCATGGTATGTACTCACTTATAAGTGGATATTAGCCAAAAAGTACAGGATAACTGTGCTTCAATCCACAGACCCAAAGAAGCTAAGTAATAGGGAGGACCCAAGAAAGGATGCTAGAATCTCACTCAGATGGAGAAATAAAATAGGCACCAGAAGTAGATGGAGAAAGGGCACTGGATGGGAGAGGGGTTGGGGAAGGGAATGTAACTTGGGATCAGGTGTGTGTGTGGGGGGAGGGGTGTGTGGTAAGAAAGCTGGGAGAGAGAGGGGAAATCAGCGGAAGGGGTGGTATCTATGGGACAGGTTGGAGACCTGGGAGTATGTGGGGTGATCCTAACTGAAACTCCTAACAGCGGGGGGGGGGGGGGGGTATGGAGCCTGAAGTGCCCACCTCCTCTAGCCAGGCAGGACTTCCAGTGGAGAGAGGGGGACACCAAGCCACCCACAAATCCTTAGACCCCAAATTTGCCCTGCCTATAAGATGTGCGGGAATAAAGATGCAACAGAGAGTTGGGGACTGGCCAGCCAATGACTGACCCAACTTGAGACACACCTTCTGACACTATTAATGATACTTTGCTATGCTTGCAGACAGGAGCCTAGCACAACTGTCCAGCAGCTGATGGAAATGGATGCAGAGAACTATAGCCAAACATTAGGTAGAGCTCAGGGAGTCTCATGGAAGAGTCAGGGAAGGGAGGATTCAGGAGGCTAGAGGTATCTAGGATACCAAAAGAAGACCTACAGATCCAACTATCCTGGGCCCATAGGGACTCACAGAGACTAATCTACCAACCAAAGAACATGCATGAACTGGACCTAGGCCCCTTTTCATATTTAGCTGATATTTAGCTTGGTCTTCATGTGGGTCCCCCAACAAATGGAGCAGGAGCTGATTCTGACTTGGATTCTGTTGCCTGTCTTTGGATCCCTTTCTCCTAGCTGGGCTGCCTTTTCTGGCCTCTGTGCTTAGTCCTGATGAGACTTGATGTTCTAGGAGGGTTGGTACCCAGGTGGTAGATTCCCCTTCTCTAAAGAGAAGGGGAGGGGAGAAGGGAGAAGGGAGGTTAGATGGTGGAACTGGGAAGAGAGGAGTGGGGGGCAAAAATTGGGATGCAAAGTGAATAAATAAATACATAAATAAATGACAATAGATTTTTATTAACACAGTCAATCTATATACTTGTGAAGAAAATTGACATCTTCATACTGTGGTGACTGTATGATGCCGAATTAAGTTCATAGTGTTAGTGAAAAATAAAATGCTTTAAGGGTTGTGTCCCAACATTGGTGCTAGTGAGCATACTCCTTTGTACAGCGGAGGAGACACTGCTGATAGAATTAAGTTATAGATCTATTGGTGAGGTATGGATTATCCAGGGGCTCGATGAAACTAACAAGGACATTTATGAAAGGAAGAGGTCGTCAGGGACATGTGAAGATTGTCTGAGAACTTGGGCTGATGAAGGGGAACAGATGAGATTGTCAGTGTGGCTACTTTTTGACCAATAGTGGACATAGGCCAACCAACCTACAACCAGGACCGTTCCTGCCTTCAGAGTTGACTGGGATTGAATCTCCTACTATCTCTTCCCAACATTTTCAGCTACTAACACTACACCAATGAAAATGAGTGCTGTGTCTTTATCAGATGCTCATCTTTTGTGCTAGAATGATATTAAATCACTAATGGTGACACTCTTCAGTGTTGTTTCGATTTGACTCTGAGCTCAGAACATTTTCCTCAAAGGAAACTATTTTGTTTTAGTAATAGACTCATGGATTATATACAGGTCTGTGAGGAAGGGGCCAACAAAACACAGTATAAGAAATTGAGATATTTTGGTGGAACTCTGGATGTAGACTCTCTCTCTCTCTCTCTCTCTCTCTCTCTCTCTCTCTCTCTCTCTCTCTGCTTCTCCTCTCCTTCCCCTCCTTTGTTTATTTGGACATACATATTCCACAGGGTGTGTGTATGTATGGTGTTAGAAGAAAATCTCAGGTGTTAGTCCTTCCCTCCTATTTTGTTTTGACAGAATATCTTGTCCCAGAGATTCTGCTGTTTTTGTCTCCCATCTTCCTAGAAGACTGGGCTATAGAGTGTGCACTGTTGTACCTGGTAGTTATGTGGGTTGTGGGGCTTCATGCTCAGTGCTGTCAGGATTGCACAATGAGAGTGTTACCCACTGAACCATTGACCTGGATGCCTTTTAAAAACTTATTTGGAGGACGTGGGAGATGGCTTAGCAGCTAGGAGCAAGTAAGTGCTTGCTTGCTGCTCTTAGGCTGTGTTCACAGCACCCACATGACAGGTCAAAACCATCTGTAACTGCGGTTCCAGGGGACCTGATACCCTCTTCTGACCTCTGAGGACACCAGGCATACTCACGGCATACAGACATACCTGTAGGCAAAACAATTGTACACATAAAATAATAAATAAGTAAATCTTTAAGAATCATTTGGACTGAGGCATAGTTACCTGTTTTGTTTTGTTCTGTTTTTCTTTGTTTTAGTAGGTATCAGTTCTTCTGAGTTCTCAGGGGAAAACGAATTTTGCATACCAACTGTGGCTAGAACTCTGGCTGGATTTATTTCACTAAAAGAAAAATTCACTGGAATTGAATGAAAGAATAGAGCCTAGGAAGTTTTCTTACAGTGTACTGTACTGATTTGTCTGCTAATGTTTCTGAAGACAGCTTGATTTTGTTCAGATGGGCTGAGCTCCTGGTATGCTTAGAAAAGCCCATCCCTGCAGTTTATTGGCATGACCATAAAGTTGTAAAGATGTGCTCTGTGAGAAACATTGTTTGTATGCACAATAGTTATGTCATATTTACTTCCTGGGGCAGTGTTTATTTCCTGTTCTTATTTGCTTGTTTGAATGTTTGGTTGGTTTTGGAGACAGTCTCATTCAGTAGTACTGGCTGGTCAGGAACTTGTTATCTTGTTGACTTGACCCAGCTCCTCTACTCCCCTCCCCCATTTGTAGCAGATGTGCAGCTTGGTCTTCATGTGGATCCCCTAACAATTGGAGTGAGGGCTGTCTATGACTCTGTTGTCTGCCATTGGAATCCCTTCCCCTACCTGGACTGCCTGGTTGGGCCTCAGTGGGAGAGGACGTGCTTCACTTAGTCCTCCTGGGACTGGATGTCCAAGGGTGGGCTCATACTTAAGGGGGCCTCCCCCTTCTGGGAGGAGAAGGGGAGGTGGTAATGTGGGGAGAGGTTTGCAAGCACAGGACCAGGAGGAGGGGAGGAAAAACTGAGATTGAGATGTTATGAGAATAAAAAATAAATTATGAAAAAAAGAAAGTGGCTGTTTTTCCTGTATAAACCCAAAAAAGTCATTTTTGAGGTGTGGAGTTCACTGGGTTTGATGAAACCTTCCTTACTGAAAGTGAGGGAACAGTGACCCACTCCATGTAACCATGGAAAGTCAAGATTTATTTAAATAAGGAACAGCAGCATGGCTGTCTCTTGAGTAGTAGAGACAGGATAGCCAGAGGCATTTGTGGAGTCTAAGGCTGCCTTCGTTAACTCTTGGGGACAGAGAGAGGAGTGAAATGAGGAAAAGCCTTGCCAGTTTGAAAGAGAACAGTGGGGGAAGGAAGCTGGAAACCAGAACAGCCTGGAAACTAGCTTAGTCTGGGAGATGAGCAGAGCTTGGGAGCCAGTGCTGGGGCTTTGACATGTGTACAGGTATTCATCAATAGGGACTGAAGGAGCCTGTGGGTTAGCGTGGAGCATTTATGTAACCAGATGCCCAGTTATGTGAGGTAGGAAGAGATAAGGAGAGTAGCTCCACTTGGCAGACAGAGCCCATTTTCACAGGTTTCTAAAGAATGTGTGAGTGTAAGCTTTTATTCTCCACCAGAAACCATGTCAGCCAAAGCAGAGCCCAGACTGTCATTTTGAGGCAGTCAGTGGTACTGACTTCTTGGAGTTTGGGACCTAACACTTCTTATATCCGTCATAGAGGAGTTTCTGTCAGTTGTAGTAAATGTTCAAGTCACTCAAGTTGAATCTCCAGAGGAAAATCCCATTGCATTTACATGGGTGGAAATAAATAGCCTGTGCACAGGAGCAAATCTGACTCATTAACACGTTGATTTACTTAGCCATTCTTTGACTTTTGACATTAATTCTGTGGACACAAAAACTACAGCTCCCATTTTAAAGACAATAGGAGAGAGTTTATCCTGGAGCCATCTTGAGTGACCACACACAGCTCAGACACATAGATTTAGGTTATCCAAAATTCTGTGTTCCAATGTAGAAGCCGTTTCATGAAGCTTTATAGGACAAAGAAAGTTATAAATAAAGGCAATTTTAAAGTATATTGCTGTACACATCAGAGTGATAGATACAAGCAAGATGGGGGAGCTTTTGCTATAGGTCTAAGATCATATTTTTAACTTTTGGATTGGTGGAAGTTAGTGGTCTGCTAAATTAAAGTCTTTTTCTCTATTAGCCATAAGATATTAGCTCTGACATAGAGGTGGGCAGGAAATGGCTATTCTAGAGGGCTAGAGCTAAATGCCACTGCAGTTCTCACCAGTCAATCAGTCTCTGCAAGACAGAGAGTTGTATGTTTGGTATATGTACATAATAAGGTACATAAAATCTTTTTATGTCCTGTATTTTAAAGGCATTTTTGAAGGTCACATTATAATACATTTTGTTGACTCAACAAATTCTTTCTAATGCTTACTCTGAGCATTTCTGTTCATTTTCAGTATATATAAAAAGTAATTCCCCATACCCTGTTACTTCACAATGGGTTATTTTAACATTCTGGCATAACGAAACGATTATTTCTGATTTTTTTTTTATATATTATTGTCCTAATATTTAATGGGTACTCACTTTAGTCCATTATTTGAATAGTCTAATTTCTACTCATTAGTGTGAACTAGAAAGTCAACTCAGTTATTTTTAATAGAATTTTTAGCTATCAGAATAATTAAAAATTAGAGGCTACTACTATAGATAGGTTTATTCTGGCGAATTAGTCTTTTTGCACAGATATACCAAAGACATTTCTTACAATGTGATTGAAGGACCATCTCAAGGACAAATACAGAATTCCTGTGAGCTGTAGACCCGCTAGTTGAAAACCTCCAGGTGTGGAATCTGTGAGGTCCTTAGTATGGGTCCATCTGTCTAGGCCTGGCTGTTCAAGCCAGTCCCAAAGAGAGATACTTCCTTGGTCTACTCTTAGATGCTTGAATTTTACAGATGTGTCTGAGTCTGGAGGAGAGGATCTGAGAGGGCAAAGTGGGGACCCTGCAGTGGTGAGCCAAGATTTTGTAGTGATCTGTTATGGATCATTAATATAGCACTCATATTCATGTGGACAATCAGGGACTGTTGGAAGTAGAAAATAACATTTTGGAGTAAAGGAGAACCAGACAGACTAGAAAGAAGAGGTTTTGTTTGTTTGTTTTTTATAGAAGGGAATTTAGAAGCAAACATTAAGTTGTAATTTTACTTTAATGAGATATTTTAATAGATGTTTCTTCACTAGCTACTTTCCCTGTGGGATTGTTGTTGTCTTCTGAGAGGAATGTGTTACCCAGTCTTGATGAGTATATAAAAAGAAAATGGCCAGCAAGATGGCTCAGCACATAAAGGCTTTCACCGCCAAGCTTGATGACCTGAGTTGGATCCCTGTAGGCCCACATAGTAGAAGGACAGAATGGGCTTCCTCAATTGTTCTATAATTTCCATACCTACACCCACCCACCCACTAAATAAAAAGAAAGAGTTACCCTTGAACTTAATAAAACATTCCAAAAAATTCATGTGTGTATGTGTGTGTGTGTGTGTGTGTGTGTGTGTGTATAAACATTCTCAAGCTGTCTTCCAAATGAAGTTGAAAGAACATCAAGATCACAAGTAATTACTTTGGAAAACATGCCTGGTATTCTCAAAGAGAAGTCTGTGCTTAGGGTTAATGATACACGAGGAGGATGCACTACCTCATTTGACTCAGTGTGAGATGTTCTTGGCAGTTGTTACTTAATAAAAAAGATTGGCTTTAAATGAGCCAGAAAAGATGCTAAAGAATGGTTTTGTATCATGCTGTGAAATCAGATTAACTTCATTTAGAATATTGGTCTGCAAAAATTAGACACAGTGATAACCTGAAATGCACCAAACAAATGGATTTCACTTGCAGGCTATACCTCAAGAGTAACAAGCTTGACCCTGAATTTGGTGGCCTACAATGGTGTGGGAACAAACCTGGTATGGTGGAAAGAAGCCCCACATGGGAAGGAGTGTGGCTAAGCCTCTAGGTGTCTCATTAACGTGGAGATGGCTTGGAGCTGTGTGGTCATGCCTCTACCTGGGGCTGGCCACACTTCTACCTGAGGAGGAGTGGTACATAACTGTGACTGGAGCCAAAAGCCTCCCGGGAGCATTGGCATAATGTTTCTGATCCCTTGCGGATTCTGCTGGGTCTCCCAGAGTTTATGCTTGTGCTCAACCAGATGCCAGACTGCCTTTCACAGATCACTGCCCCACACAATGGCTTCATTTTTCTTGTACCACTGTGCAAAGAATTCTGTAAGCGTGAACTTGAGACTGAAATGAAGTTCAGCTCTTTAGTTTTGCAGCCTGAAATGACAGCTACATCTGAAAATCCATCTAGAGGTCCCTACCACAATATAAAGAAGATGAGGAATGTGCCAATTTTTGAGGTTACTTGTTTGACTGACTTTGCCTCATCCATCCAGTCTTCCATTACTGATTGTGAATGAGATATCTTAACTTCTTCTAGCTTCCCCTTTCTCAGGTTTTCAGTTTTCTCTCTTTTTCATGAATTACAGGTCACCTGTTTCCCTATTTCTCTTGAAGATTTGGCCTGAATCTCCTTACATATTTATTAATTGCTATGTGCTGGCTACTCTGCTTTGTTGGAAACATGCTACTAATATAGAACAGCTGAACACAAACTATTTTATATTTTACAAACTTGTAAGAATATTGTAATCAGAGAGAATGTCAGATCCGAAGGAAACTCCAATTCTTCCCCAAGTCCAAATATTCAGAAATGTGCTCAACCTGGACTATGGGAGGATTTCTGGGGATTAGATAAAAGACAGCATTCCTCAGGGACTTGTGAAACTGGTTCACATCTACTAAAAGAAGTCATTTCCCTCATCTCTGGCAAAAGGAACATATGGCTACCTTTGAGACCTATTAGCATATCGAAGCCCATGCTGGCCTCCAGGCTCCTTCAATATCACAAATACCTGTTACATAGTTCAAAGCCCAGGCTAGTATCCTAACTTTTCTCACCTCCTCCTCTACCCTAAACTCTCTCCATATCACAGGCTTCCTCCCCTACTTCCCCAGCTATTTCTTGTCCTTATAACCCTGATATTCTTGATATTCTCTGTCTCTGTGACTGTCTCTCTCTGTCTCTCTCTCCCTCTCGCTCTCTTTCTCTCTCCTCTCTGCTCCTGCTTCTCTCATGATGTTGTCCTCTCTATTCCCTACCCCGTGCTGTTCTCTCCTCTTTCACAGATTGCCTTGGCCAGGTCCAGTCTGATGGCCCCATTCAGTTTCCTTTTTTTCTCTCTCTGCCATGGACACTTCCAGATACCTCTGGCTGTTCTCTCTTTCATTTTGACAACAAAAATCTTCCCTTTAACTGTGGCATGTAGTGGTTATGCTGTCAGCTTATACAGGAAACTATTTTTAAGCATATTATACATGAAATGATAGTTTTCCTGTGTTTTTGGTTACACCCAATAGAATCTTTAGGGAGTGGGACATTTTAAGGGATCAGAACACATTTTCACATAGACTGCCACACTTTCAGAGACAGGTTACTAAGGTGAACTGCTACTACTTGTTTAAGCGTATAGTGACTTTGCAAATCAGAAGCAATCTCCACTGGAAAGACTTTTAAGAGCAAGAGAAGGTGCTTCCCAGTGAATGCAGGTGCTGAGAGTACATACAAAAAAGAGAAATCATAAGACACAGGCAAAATTTTTATAGAAGGGGATTTACTCTTTAAACGTAGAAGGATCTGATCAATAGGAATGGCATGAAAAACTACATGAAAATAGTCACTAGATTTAAAAGGATCACCAGGGCTAAAAAGAAGGAGAAAACAAACAGATGACACCACCCTCCCCCAACCCCAAAATTAAACAGAAAAGAAATATGTGCTCATATCCTCATTTCAGAATTCTAATAGTAAAGAAATCAATAAAGGCTTCCTAGTAATACAGTAGAATGTTAATAAAGAAACAAAAGGCAGGGTGACAATGTTTACTCATTAGTACTGATAGTGCATGCCAAAAGACAGTAAAGCCAGGCCCTCCACATTCTCATTAAAGAGAAGTCAATATTGAGTATGCCATGACAGTAGCTACTTTCAAATAGCTTATTTTCTCATTTTTCAAAAGTTACTTGGAAAAAACTTGTTAAGAATAAGAGTAAAACACAAGAAACACACTCACTAATGCTAGCAGTACAAACTGGTGCAGCCACTCTGAAAATCATTGTGGAGAATCCCCCAAAAGCTACAAATCAACCTTTTATACCACAGAGGCACACATGGCAGTCAGCAGATTGTTAAGGGCAAGGACAAAATGTTTCCACTGTTTTTCCAGGTCACTCTGTTTCAGGGAGCAAGTGAAGTCATGGTTAGCACATAAGCCGTACAAGCAGTGCTTTCAGTAAATCACCAAATAAACGAACAAATAAGTATCTAATAATTAACCTTTTCTACCTTATTTAACTTCATTAGCTCTACCTCTCCTTGCCATATGCCAAAAAGACTTAACATCCTACTCCAGACACTGGCTCAACTATGTTTATTACTGCTCTATTCATAATAGCCAGGAAATAAAAACAACCTAATGTCTTTCAAATGAAAGGATCTGATTGGATTTAAGGCTCAGTGCATGACATGGAACCCATAGCTGATACTGCTTGATTGGTCAAGAGCCTATTTACATAGGCCATAGACCAAGGGAAAAACCAAACCCTATTATTCTGCTTAGGTAACATAGAAATAAAATGACTCCTGACAACATTGTGCTATATCCATAGATTAGTGTCTTGCTTAGACATGATCAGAGAAGTTTTCTCCTTCAGGATATGGGAACTAATTTAGAAACACACAACTAGACAATGTGTAGAGTGAGAGACTTTGGAACACCCAGACCTAAGTAAAATGTTTTCATTAATGTCCTCCTCTCAGGACTCAGGGAACTCTGCCAAACTGGAAGCACAAAGATTGTAAGGCCACTAGGAATGAAAGATCATTAGAAAACAATGCCTTCCAGATAGGTCAGGATTGAGACACATATGAATTCTCATAGTCTGTGAAAATACACATGGGGTCTCTAAAGTTCTAAGCCAGAAGGAGTCTATCTTAGGGTTTCCTTTGTTGCAGGAAACACCTTGACCAAAAATAACTCGAGGATGAAAGGGTTTTGTTTTTGTGTTTTTGTCTTACACTTCATAGCACTGTTCATCATCAAAGGAAGTTAGGACAGGAACTCAAACAGGAAAGGAGCCTAGAGACAGGAGCTGATTCAGAGGCCATGAAGGGGTGCTGCTTACTGGCTTGCTCCTCCTCATGGCTTGCTCTGGCATGAGTTTTCTTATAGAACTCAGGACCGGTAAAGATCTTTTCCCAATCTGTAGGTTGCCGTTTTGGACTAATTACAGTGTCCTTTGCCTTACAGAAGCTTTCCAGTTTCATGAGGTCCCATCTGTCGATTCTTGATCTTAGAGCATAAACCATTGGTGTTCTGTTCAGGAACTTTTCCCCTGTGCCCATGTGTCCGAGAATTTTCCCCACTTTCTCTTCTGTTAGATTCAGTGTATCTGGTTTTATGTGGAGGTCCTTGAACTACTTGGACCTGAGCTTTGTACAGGGAGATAGGAATGGATCAATTCTCAATCTTCTACATGTAGACTGCCAGTTGAACCAGCACCATTTGTTGAAGATGCTGTCTTTTTTCCACTGTATGGTTTTAGCTCTTTTGTCAAAGATCAAGTGACCATAAGTGTGTGGGTTCATTTCTGGGTCTTCAATTCTATTCCATTGATCTACCTGCCTGTCACTGTACCAGTACCATGCAGTTTTTATCACTACTGCTCTGTAGTACAGCTTGAAGTCAGAGAAGCTGATTTCCCCAGAAGTCCTTTTATTGTTCAGAATAGTTTTTGATATCCTGGGTTTTTTATTATTCCATACGAATTTGAGAAGTGCTCTTTCTAAGTCTATGAAGAATTGAGTTGGGATTTTGATGGGGATTGCATTGAATCTGTATATTGCTTTCAGCAGGATGGCCATTTTGACAATATTAATCCTGCCAATCCATGAGCATGGGAGCTTGTTCCATCTTCTGAGGTCTTCTTTGATTTCTTTCTTCAGAGACTTGAAGTTCTTGTCATACAGATCTTTCACTTGTTTGGTTAGAGTCACACCAAGATATTTTATATTGTTTGTCACAATTGTGAAGGGTGTTATTTCCCTAATTTTTTTCTCAGCCTGTTTATCCTTCGAGTATAGGAAGGCTAGTGATTTGCTTGAGTTAATTTTGTATCCAGCCACTTTGCTGAAGTTGTTTATCAGCTGTAGGAGATCTCTGGTGGAGTTTTTTGGGTCACTTAAATATACCATCATATCATCTGCAAATCCGCAACCTACAGATTGGGAAAAGATCTTTACCAATCCCACATCCGATAGAGGGCTAATATTCAATGTATACAAAGAACTCAAGAAGCTAGACTCCAGAGATAAAAATAACCCTATCAAAAAATAGGGAAGAGAGCTAAACAGAGAATTCTCAACTGAGGAAACTCAAATGGCCGAGAAGCACCTAAAGAAATGTTCAACATCCTTAGTCATCAGGGAAATGCAAAGCAAAACAGCCCTGAGATTTCACCTCACACCAGTCAGAATGGCTAAGATCAAAAACTCAGGTGACAGCAGATGTTGGCGAGGATGGGGAGAAAGAGGAACACTCCTCCATTGTTGGTGGGAGTGCAGGTTGATACAACCTGTCTGGAAATCAGTTTGGCGGACCCTCAGAAAAATGAACATAATACTATCTGAGGACCCAGCTTTTCCACTCCTGGACATATACCCAGAAGATGCTCCAACATGTAATAAAGACACATGTTCCACTATGTTCATAGCAGCCATATTTATAACAGCCAGAAGCTGGAATCGACCTAGATGTCTGTCCACAGAGGAATGGATACAGAAAATGTGGTACATTTACACAATGGAATACTAATCAGCTATTAAAAACAATGACTTCATGAAATTTGCAGACAAATGGATGGAACTTGAAAATATCATCCTGAGCGAGGTAACGCAGTCACAAAGGAATGAACATGGTATGTACTCACTGTTAAGTGGTTATTAGCCCAAAAGTTCGAAATACCCAAGGTCACTTCACAGCAACAGTAGGGCTGAGTGTGAGGTCCCAGGTAGAGGACTTGGAGAAGGGACTGAAGGAGCTGAGGGAGTTTGCATCCCCAGGGAGGCAGCAACAGTGGCAACTGGCCTGACCCCCGATACTCCTGGAGACTGATCCATCAACCAAAGAATACACATGGAGGAACCCATGGTGCTAACCACATATGCGGCAGAGGATGGTCTTGTTGGCCATCAGGGCGAAGAGAGGCCCTTGGTCCTGAGAGTGTTAGATCCCCCAGTAGAGGAGAATGCCAAGGAGGGAAGACAAGAGTGGGTGGGTGGGAGAATACCCCCATAGTGGCAAGGAGAGGGGGGAGGAAATGGAGAGGTTCCAAAGGGGAGATCTGGAAAGGGGAAACATTTGAAATGTAAATAAAGTAGGAAATATATATATATATAAAAAAAAAAATTCAGGACCACCAGCCTAGGGATGGCACCACCTACAATGGACAGGGCCCTCTCCCATTAATCACTAATTAAGAAAATGCCTTACAGGCCTGCCTGTAATAATCAGACCTTATGAAAGCATTTGTTTAATTGATGTTCCCTCTTATCAGATGACTTCAGCTTATTTAAAGTTGACATAATACTATCCAGCACAGGACCTCAGTGCTGAGAGGGAAAGTAGACACTTGCCCTCATCCCTAACACAGAAGAAATGTCCAGTTGATAACATTCATAAAGGAAAACTAGTTTTCTCCAAAGGAGATTCACTGGAAATATAAATGATACTTGAGAGAAGCCCCACTCCCAGTAATAGATGACAGACATGAAACAAACTCATTGGAATGTTTTCAAATGTTCTGTCTTATAAAGCTTTGAGATTTGGTTATATTTAACCTTACTTGTCTTTTGCTTATCTATTATGGTTTCCAATTTTGTAAGTTTTTTAACGGTGTCGTGTGTGTGTGTGTGTGTGTGTGTGTGTGTATCTGTCTGTGATTCTTGTGATTTTCTTTATTTTTGTTTTATTTCTGTTTGCTTTGTTTTATTCTGGTTTTGGTTGGTTTGTTTGTTTATTGGCTTGTCTGGCCTGTTTGTCTTCCAAGGAGATAAAGATGACTTGGAGATGGATGGAGGTGGACATGGGAAGATCTCAGAGGAGATGAGGGAAGGGAAATCATGATCAGAATATACCATAAGAAAAATATTTTCAATAAAAGTATTGTATATATAGAATACTATTCAAGTATAATGAAAAATTAAATAACAAAATTTGCATACAGTGGATAATGAGAACTAGAAAAGATTATATTGAGTGAGGTAACTCAAACTCAGAAGGACAAATGCCTCATGTTTGCAGTCTGGGGTGCCTAGCTACAAATCTGCAGATGTGAGCATATAACTAGAGTGACTGCAGAAACCAGGGAAGTAAAAAGAGACCATCTGGGTATAGGGGTAGGAAACAATAGAGAAGGTACTGTTGTGGTACAGGTGATCTGATTTGGGGAAAAAAGAGGAGGCCCTAATTAGGGAGGGGGATGGAGATTAATACAGAAGGATGGAGGGGAGTAAAATAACAGTAACATTATCTGAGAAAGTCATAAGGAATCACGCTATTAACTATCATCTTTAAATATCTATAATATACACAAATTGGTGTTTAGAATACATAAGTATTGTGAATAAAAATTTCCCATTTGTGTTTCCTATGATAGCTAAAGAGCATCTAACAAAAAACTCAATCCACAGACAAGAAGCTTTCTCTTGAGTAGTTCGTCAGAGCTGTCCAAGAGTTGACCCAAACATCACAGGTTATCGGTATTGCTCTTGGTTGCTAGGGGTGCAAGTTAAATTCCTATTGGTAAGGACTCCATGCACTTTAGAAAAAGGACACAGAGGCCTTTGAGCTATAAGGCTACTTCAAAGCCCTCTCTATGAGGAATATCTTTAATGGGATCAGAAGGTACCATGAAAACTTCCAAAGAAGGGAATCAACAAGATGGATACCATGCCTGGTACTGAAAACCTGGATAACTAACCAGTGCTAGTGAAATCAAGATTATTGGAAGAGAATCTAATTTACTAAACCACCACAATCTCTAACAACAATCTATAAACATTTGTCCTTATACCCACAGGTCTTCAGCCTTCATCAAGGACATTTCTTCTTGCAACACAGGGATACTACCATAAAACAAAAACAAAAACAAAACCCACAACCAATCAATATGTAAAGTTCTGGTGCCCAATCCCAAAGGATACATCTAGAAAATGCTCTCATACCTTAGGCTCAAGGAACATTGTGGAAGAAAGGATGAAATGCTTGTAAGAGACAGAGGTTCAGGGAGTTTGTTGTGATATTATGTACCCTAGTAATTCCAGAAGCTACACCTATAAAAATCTCACCAACATAACCACTCAAATGTGAGCTGAGTAGAACACCATGAACATGCCATGCATATAGGGAGAAGTCAACAGGGCCTCAGCCTTACAGAAAGAACTACAGGCAAATGAGTAAAGCTGAGAGCAGTTGGGGTAGCCCTCCCTAGGGAAGATCACACAAACTGGTTTTCCAGTGCCAAATGGTCAGCCCTGAAAGCAAGCATACAAGTAACATTGCATGGACTCAACAGTTTATATTTCAGAATATGTATGTGTATGTGTGTGTATATATATATATATCCACATATTCATGCAATAATAATTGATGAAAAGAGAGGCCATGTATTTGAAGGAGAATAGGGAGGGAATATGGGAGGCTTTGGAGGGAGGAAAGAGAATGGAGAAATGTAATTAAAATACAATTTTAAAAAATAAACTAAGAAACAAAGAAAGGAATGCACAGTGGTGCATCCACTATAGAATAGATGCATCAGCTTAAAAAAAAATACATAGTCACTAACAAGGTTCGACATAGATTTGAGATGTTGATCTTAAATAAGATGGCAGTGGAATGAGACAGAGTTCCATTAAAAATTCAACTGCCAATGACCAGGATGACAGCATATGCTCATAGGTGCAATAGTGGCACAAATATTATAGAGATAACCAACTGCTCTCTGTTGGATTTCATGCCTGTTACATCAAATCTGACTAAGCACCCATGGTTGGAGAGCTCACAAGGATCATCCTACTACTGTTTTTATGCTAAATGGATACAGTATCAAACTGCCCTCTAAATTCCTATCTTGACCCATATATTAGTCAAGCTCTGAGTTTTCATCAGAAAAGTTTCTCTGTACGTCAGATGGTGGTTAACATGGAAATTCACAACTGTCAAAGTACAGAGAATAAGTAATAAAGGAGTGCTCAATCACAGATGGGACATCCATACTGTACTTTCCATTGTGAAGGCTTAGGGACCATTGAAAAATAGGGGAAAGAAAGACTGTAAAGGCCAGAGGTGAGGAAAGACTGGGCAATACAGTGGCTTTTGGACACTGCAAGGTCTTTTCACCTTTGAATTCATAGCAGCATTGATTGCCTGTCCAATATTTGTATAATATCAAGCCACTCAAACTTCCAGCACAAACAGGGCAGTGGTGGCACACACCTTCAATCCCAGCACTTGGGAGGCAGAGACAGGCAGATTTCTGAGTTCGAGGCCAGCCTGGTCTACAGAGTGAGTTCCAGGACAGCTAAGGCTATACAGAGAAACCCTGTCTCGAAAAACCAAAACCAAAAAACAAATAAGCAAACAAAAATTCCAGCATAAAGAATAGCTCCAGACCCCTACTCCTAACTGCAGCAGTTATGGACAATTGTTGGCTTCTGAGGAAAAGAGAGCCAGTTTTCCTTAGAGGTGCAGTTTCTGGTAGGCCAATCATACTCCATCTAATGACCACAAACCCAAATAGTACAAACAAATAGTTTATACTATTACAAAATGGTCCCAGTGGGTTAATTTTTTGTTGTTCTTTTTTGTTTTTCGAGACAGGGTTTTTCTGTGTAGCCCTGGCTGTCCTGGAACTCACTCTGTAGACCAGGCTGGCCTCAAACTCAGAAATTCGCCTGCCTCTGCCTCCCAAGTGCTGAGATTAAATAGGAAATGTAGCTTGCGTCTAGAGAGTACAATGGATCTGGAAGGGGGCATGGAGTGACTATGATTAAAGTACATTATAAGAAATTCTCAATAAAATTTAAAATTAAAAAGGATGTTTTGTGTTAAAGTGTTTGGCCTCATTGTGAAGATGAATCCAGTGTTATCCAGAGAAACAAAGAGAAATACCCAGAGAGTTTTAATTTCGAGGGGCAGGCTCACATTATTATTCAGGCTTGTATGTCCCATTATCTGCTTTTTGTAATCTGGAGGCTCAAGAAATCTGGTGATGAAGTTCCAGTACAAACCGAAGGGGCTGGGTGCCAGATATTCAAGGTTGGGGGAGACGGATGTTTCAGAGAGCAGGTTCATTTTCTTGCACCTTTCTTTTTATTGAAGTACTCAGCACATTAGATGTTGGCTATCCACACTAAAGAGAAACTATATTTAGTCCATTTATCAAAAGGTTAATTTCTCTCAGAAACACATCCATAGATATAGTAAGAAATGGTGCTTCACCAGCTGTTTAAGACATTCATTATCCCAGTCAACCTGACATACAGAATTAATCATCATAATAGCACTTGAAGAGGGATTTCTGTGAGCTATGTGAAGAAGTTATTTTAGAAGGAACATTTCAAGGATGGAGAAATGCCCTTCAAAGGCTTCAGGTATATGTGTGCAAGAAAGAAGGCTGCCTTGGAGAAGAGAGATATTTGTAAGAAGTCTCAAAGAATTATAAAAATATCTTTAAAATACTGTGGTTAAAGTTGGTTGACTTTATTGTGACTTTATTGTGTGATTTCAGAAGTCCAATATTATTTGGAGAAGCAGAATGAGTACAGCATGAGTTCGAACTACAGAACCTTCCAGGTCTCCTCTATGAGTTGCTGGGTCTCTCAATTCAAATAATTAGGAAGAGCAAGAAGGACAGATACTGTATTCAGTCAGTGCTCTCTAAAGCAAGATTCTCAACCTTCCTAATGTTGTGATGCTTTAATATAGCTCCTCAGGTTGTGATGATCTCCACTCATAAGTTATTTTGGTTGCAACCTTCTAACTGTAATTTGGCTATTGTTATGAATCATAATGTAAATATCTATGTCATATTAGAGTCTTAGGAGACCCTGTGAAAGGTCTATTCAACCCAAAAGGGATCATGACCCACAAGTTAGGAACCACTGCTCTAGAATAACAGAACTTACAGAATAAATCTCTCTGTGTATCAAAAAGGAATTTATTAGAATGACTTATAGGCTGACCCAACAATGGCTGACTGTGAACCGAAAGTCTAAGAGTCCAGTTACTACTCAGTCTATGAAACTGGGTGTCTCAGCTGGTCTCCAGTATGCACCAGAAGAATTGGGCTCTAATGACAGTGAAGGAATGGACTTGTTAGCAAAGTGAGAGCAAGAAGGCAAAGGGAGGAATCTTCCTTCTTCCATGTCCTTTATATAGGTTTCCTGAAGATTAGCTCTGGATTAATGGCATGTCTTCCTACCTAAAAACTCTAGATTAGAAGTGGATCTTCTTATTTCAAATTAAACAAAAACTTCTCATCCCTTAATTCCAGATGTAGTCAAGTTGACAACCAAAAATAGCCATCACAGACACCCAAAACAGCAGACATGGCAGAATAGGGCTTACAATTCAAACGGTAAAGGGCCAGCCAGGACAGAGGAACATCTAACATGTTTCCCAACTTATTTAAATATTTAAAAATGATCACACAAACCAAGTGAACTGTCTTCCCAGTGCAGCATCTTGCCCAGCCACAGCCGAGAAAATAGTCAAAAGGATAATGTTAGAAGACTTATATAAAGTTTTGGGCAGAGAGCCAAAAGAAAAGTAAAAAATAAAAGCTAAGTTTTGGAACTCTGATAGCAGTAATCCCCTTGCCAGTACTTCACAGCGAAGCTAAAGTGGAGGAAACAGATGACCCTGCAGCTAAGGCCCTAAGACCATGTCATATTTAGACCTTCCCTAGATAAGAGTCATTGATGTTGTTATTGTTTATTTTTGTCAAGGTTTTACTATGTAACCCAGGTTGATTTAGGCTTCATTATGTAATCCAGACTGAACTCACACTCTGGATCCTTCTGCATTTATCTCCTGAGTGCTAGGATGTTCCATCATCTCTACCTACTCATATGAACTTGTTCGTGCCTATGTATGATTTGTTCTCTCATTGTTTTGGGATGCATAACTGCTTGACATTTAGAATAAATGACATTTAAAATCAGTCAGATAAAGAAGATATAAGTCTAAATATACTTTTTCAATTATGCTGTATCTGTAACATTGTTATAATTATGAAGCCTTATACAGACGTTCAGAATTAATTTATTGTGACAATTAAAAAGCGACAGGCTGAATATCATTGTTTTTCATATATGATTTTTTCTTTTTTGCTATAGGTGCCTTCATTTGCAAACTGGTACCATTTGTCCAGTGCACTGCCATCGTGACAGAAATTCTTACTATGACCTGCATTGCTGTGGAAAGGCACCAGGGACTTGTCCATCCTTTTAAAATGAAACGACAGTACACCAACCAAAGGGCTTTCACAATGCTAGGTGTGTTTGTCATTTTGTGTCACTGTCACAAAACATCAGAGTTGAAGAACTTAAATAAGAACAGGTTCATCTTTGCTGGTTATTTCAGTCTGTGGTCTTTTGACTCTGTTGTTTCTGGGATTTTGTATGGTGAGACAGAACATGTAATGGGGATCATTGCCAGAGCAGGGTACTTACCTGATGCCAGACAAGAGGCAGAAGGACAGAAAGCAATGGTCTAGGGACAACAATGCCTGCAGACCTGTGCCTTACATCCAGACTCACCTCCCAATAGATCATTCAACTCAATTTTCTCAATGGATTAATCTGCCTTTGAAGTTAGAACCCTCAGTCCATCAGCTGACAACCAAGCCCTTAACATAGGAATCTTTAATGTACATTTCAAATTCAAAGTGTAACACTTAGTAAGACCTTCAGGTATACCAACTCTATGCTAATGCCATCACAGAACAAACCATATCTAGTCATTTTAGGAGTAGCTTCTCACAGTATGTATTAGATATGATTTGGGGGATCTAGTCTTTCCTTTTGAATGCACTCCACTGGTTCTCTCCTTTCTGTCTCAGTCCTGAAAATGTGTCATCTTGAGTATTCTTCAGTTTAAAATGTAAGGTTGTAAGCATTTCTTTCACCTAACCAATGATAATATATCAAGGGCATTGCCACAGTAACATTCATTAGACCAGAAAGCTGCTACTCTGAGGTAGGCTTTAAGCTTACAAGAGCAAGTGGATTTTGCCAGAGAGAAAGAGTTGTGCTTTTGTTTTTTTAAATCAGAAAACTAAAATGCTTTCCTGAGAAATACCAGGTGGTATTCAGTATCTGTTACAGAAGGTCACAGGGTACTTGGAAGCCAAGTAGAGTCCTAGAGATGCCTGACTGTAAACAAATGCTTTCCTCTCCATAATTTCATTTCTGAAGATACTAGATGTTCAGTTTACTATAACTGTCCCCAAGGAGTGTGTAGTGACAAATAGCAGCTTCAAGGAAGTGTCCTAACACCTAGCACAGCAGAATGGGAGAGTTTACGACTCATTAATGGTGAAAACTTGATGTGCATCATTGTTTGCATCTGTTGTTGCTAAAGACCCAGAGGTATGAAGAACAGCTAACATGACAGTGAAAGAGAGAAACTTTACTAATATTCATGTGACAGGAATAAGCAAAGTTATTTTAATTTCAGGAATATACCCAATAGCAGAATGAAGAATTCTAGAAAGTATTCCTGGGGTCTTTGCAACCCAAATTTATTTTTATTTTTAAGCAGTTGAAAATGAGCAGACAAATTAGTAGGAAAAAATTCATTAGTTACTGTGAAATTTATGTCCTATCTTCTTTAAAAATAACTCAAATATCTCTGGGCTTCTAATAATTAGCAACTTTCCAATGTGCCACAACAATATATAGATTTGAGAAGAGTTTAAAGTAAGGAGAAGGAAGGCTATTAAAACGGAAGAGAAATAGGGTGAATCTCAATGTCATAACATTTGATGTTTGATGGCAACAGGCCGTCAAAGCTGTTGCAACTAACATAATTCAGAGAACACAGCAACGATTGAAATCCAGGTAACTCATCTCCCCGTGGGGGCTGATGTGCGGTCTTCCCTGATATCTTCTGTCATTTAAACACCGCAGACTGTCCCTGTCAGTCACAGATTCTGTGCTTTCTGCCCAAAACTGCCTAGACTCCAGGCTTATGCTAAGGGAAGCATCCAGGCTTTCTCATCCTGATAATGTAACTAAGTATATCAGTAATGTTCTTCTCACCCAAAAGTTCCTGTATCTGGAAGGTCAGGAGTCCAGTAGAGGCAATGAGCTACATTCAGTTAGACTCAATTTCTCCAAAATGTGATATATTGGAAAAATGATTGGTCATAGGATATGCAACCAGAGTAGAAAAAAGGGGTTTATGGATGTGGAGACAGAGACACACAGAAAGACTTAAAAGCCTTTAGAACTGTCTTGGATCATTGAATCATGGTGATATTCTATGGGTAATGTCAATTTGTGTATGTGTTTCTAGTAAGCCCAAGTCATAGTTTGAGTCTCAGTTCCTTGAAGCTATAAGTAAGATCCTGTTTTCTAAAAGATACAAAACCTGTAAAAAAAGAACAAATAAAATTATGCTTCTCTTATTCTGTTAAGATTCATAGACTGAAATGGCCGTTAGTAGTTAATCTATTTTTCCTTTGCCAGTGGCATAAAATTAAGGTAATTTCTCTCAACAAACTCACAGAGGACAAGGAACTTGTAAAGAATGCTGTTTTTATTTGTGTTTGTTTTATTAATACCCATTTTCTAAGTAAGTAAACTGTGCCATGTAATAGTGCCCAAGAGAATTTATTTATTTTGAGGTTTCTGAGTAAGATGATGACAAAACACAGTAGCTTCTCTTTACACAAATAACAGATTTTGAAAAAAAATAAAGGAAAAAGCCCCATTCACACACTAGCTTCAAAAATGTATCATGGAATAAACTTAACCGGGAAAGTGGAAGACCTCCAGCATGAAGGCTTTCTTAAGGAAGAAACTAAGGAGACACTGGACATGGGAAAGGTCCCCCATGCTCATTCATCCACAGAGAATTGTGGATGTAGCTTATATTATCAAAAGTGATTTGCACACTCAATATAATTCCTATCAAAACCCCAATGACATTTTTCAGAGAAATAGAAAAAGCAGTGTTAAAATTCTCATTCACAAAAGACACAGGCCAAAACAAGCAATGCTATGGGTATCTCAATATGTGACATCAAATTATATTACAGAGACACGATTGAAAAACAGCCCAGTGCAGGCAGAAAACCAGGGTTGGAGACTAATGGCACAGAAGACCTACTGCTATGGGCACTTAATTAAATTTTTATTACATTTGTTTATTTCATCACACACACTGTGTGTGTGTGTTGGGGGGCAAGTAATGTGTGGAGATCAGAGAATCATTTGCAGGAATCAGTTCTCTTCTTCCACTGTGTGGGTCCTGGGGCTAAAACTCAAGTCATCAGGCTCAATAGCAAGCACCTTTCCTTGCTGAATCATCTCCTTGACTCCAGCCACATATGTGAGAGAAAAGGTAGCCTTTTTAACAGAGGGTGTTTGGAAAATGGCTTTCCATATGTTCAAGAGTGAGATTATATATTTTTTACACTGATCAAAAATCAATTAAAATGGATTAAATAGAAGTAGTTCCAGGAACTTAGAAATTGCCGAAGGAAAACATAGAAAACTTATGTTTGCAACATAGTACAAAATAGTCCTGATAGCTGACAAATGTGGTTATGTAAAATAACAATCACCAGAACCTGTAGGGTAACCTACAGGGGAAAAAGTCTGTGCCAAGTACACATCAGGTGGGACTAATATCTTGAACATACAAAGAACTGCAATATTTAAACACTAGAAAAGATACCCAAACATTAATGGGCTAAAGCACTCAATAAACAGTTCCCAAAAGAAGCAACACAAATAGCTAACAAATATTTGAAAAGGTATTTATCACCCTTAGCCATGGAGAAAATGACAATTTAAATTGTCTGAGACTCCATTGTGGCACACTCAGAATGGTCATCATAAAGGAAAAAAAAAAAACTACAGCAAACAGTGCCGAGGATGTGGGTAAAGGAACACATCACTGCTGTGGGATGAGAAACTGAAACTCCAGAAAAATCAGTCTGGAGCTGTTTCAAGAAAATACAGCTAGCATCTAAGTAGAGCTCTCACGTGCAACTAGCTATGACACCCAGCTATATTCTATATAACTGAAGGACTCCAAGTCAACAACCCACAAGCATGCATCCACAATTATTGCTTTCATTCACAATAAGTAGGCAGTGAGAATAGCCCAGACACCCACCAACACATGCAGGGATAAAGAATATGTGGTACTTTACAGGAGGAATTTTCAAGTTATGAAAAATTAAGTTATGTGATTTGCATAAAAATGCATATAAAATTGAATGATTATGTTAAGATATCTGATTTTTCTTCTATAGCCACATTTCCAGCCTCTCCTCTCCTCCCTTCTCCTCTCCTCCCCTCCCTTCTCCTCTCCTCTCCTCTCCTCCCCTCCCTTCTCCTCTCCTCTCCTCCCCTCCCTTCCTCTCCTCTCCTCTCCTCCCTTCTCCTCTCCTCTCCTCTCCTCTCCTCCCCTCCCTTCTCCTCCCTTCTCCTCTCCTCTCCTCTCTTCTCCTCTCCTCTCCTCCCCTCCCTTCCTCTCCTCTCCACTCTCCTCTCCTCCCCTCCCTTCTCCTCCCTTCTCCTCTCCTCTCCTCTCCTCTCCTC
>JADRCH010000087.1:10207840-10253499 GCA_019843965.1 Rhynchomys soricoides
CCTCTCCTCCCTTCTCCTCTCCTCTCCTCTCCTCTCCTCTCCTCTCCTCCTTTCTCCTCTCCTCTCTTTATGTATGTGTGTTTCTGAATCTGTCTCTCTCTCACACACAATTTTCTAGCTTTTAGTTTCTACATGTGAGACAAAACATGAAGAAAACAGCTGTGGAGTGTGAAACTGCAGCCTCTAGGAAAATCAGTCTGGAGCTTTTTCAAGGAAATAGAATACCATGTGCCCAGCTGTGCTATTCAGCTGTATTTATGTACCTGAAGGACTCCTAGTCAGCATCCCTTTTGAAAGCAGAAAGCGGCTTGCTGTTGAGGAGTGGTATGCTAATATTGGCTGTAGGAAGGAAGCGGCTGGAGTGGGAATAGAATATTGGGGGAATAGAATATTGGGGAGAGCAGCTGGGGAGTGGAACTGATATACAATGACTCCTAGGCCTAAATAATGTAAGGGTCATAATGAATCCTATCTTCTTGAATGTTAACTTTAAGATTAATGTAAGATACATGTTTTGGATGCTAAAGAGATTGCTCATTAGTTGAAAGAACATACTTCCTTTTGAGTGGACCTGATTTCTGTCTCCAGTTTTAGGTCAGATGTCTAACAACTGCCTGTAACTCTAGCACCAAAGAATCTGATACTTTCTTCGGGCCTCCAGAGGTATCTGCACACATGGGTCGTTCACTCACACTCACAGACACACACACACATACACACACACACACTACACGTAGATAAAAATAATAAAAATAAATCATTTAAAATAATACATGTATGTTAGACTTGAAGAATAAATGAAAGAAAGTGGTCTGTAAAATATCTAAAAGTTATTCATTTCAGCACTGGAGAGATGGCTCTGTGGTTAAGAGCACTGAGTATTCTTTTAGAGGACTGGGGTTCGATTCCAGCATCCACATGGTGACTCATAACTAACTTTAATGCCAGTCCCATGAAATCTAGCACTCTTTCTTGGACTCCCTGGACATCAGGCATGTACACAGTGTACATTCATACATGCAGACAAAATACTCATACACATATATACATTTAAAAATTTAAGAAGTTATTCATTGGTGCAACAAATATGGATCAACTCTTACTAAGGGCTGAAAAATTTCCTTAGATTCTCATTTGGAGAAACAAAAATGTAAGTGGATTGTCTTTGCCCTCCATGATATTAGGGGAGGTTGAGAAGACATCAACAGTGCCATGATATGGTAGGCCCAGAATCATTAGGAAATGGCAGCAACCTTCAAGTCACCTAGGGAAAGTGACTTCTGAGTTATCTTGGAAATAAGTTCACAGATGTACAGTGATGACAGAGTGGCCCATCCAAAGTATAAATATGATGTGGATCAGGGCAGGGCATTCTGGGATGTAGGAAGTAGGGTCTTGGTGGGAAGGCATGCACTGGTGAAAGAAGAGAATGAAGACCTGGTCAGGATATACAATAGAATTTGGATTCTTACCTTCTAGACAATACAGTCACATAAAAGAATTTTTAACACTTAAAATATGTAGAGTCTGGAGAGATTGCTCAGTGGGTAAGGGTGTTTGCTGTGCAGGTATGAGAACCTGCGTTTGGATACCCAACACTGACATAAAAAGACAAGCATACAATGTGCTTGCAATTCCACATGCAATAATGTGGAAAGTGCTAAATCAGGAGACCTGATGTTCTGCTCTAGGATCCTCACACTCATGGGAGAGCATACACATACATACACAGGCACACAACACCCCCCCCCCACACACACACTTTTAAGAAGACCAGAGATAATTGCTGTACTCTATGCCAGAGAAGATAGGGACACTGGAGACCAGGCATCTTGATGATTAGAGACGTAGGCATGCATTTACACATTTTATAACTGTAATGTTTTTTGCAGGTGTGGTGTGGCTAGTGGCCATCATAATAGGATCACCCATGTGGCATGTGCAGCGACTTGAGGTAGACTCAGGTTTGAAATATTTCTCATCCCTCCCCCTTTTCATTTTCTTCCTTCCAGAATATTGTGGCAAATTTATATGGCCTCAATTTCACTGAAATAAAAAATGTTTTAAAATTTCCTCTAAGCTATATAAGTCTACTGGATACTGTATTGCTAATATTTACTGTTAAATTTACAAAAATGTAAGTTCCAAATGACTTTCTCCATTTTTTTAGCTTAATGTGTTCTTCCTAGATTATCTTCATCTTGTTAGGTATGACAGGTCAGTTACTGTTTTGACTTTCTTCTTAAGTCACTTAAAATTGTAAGAAATTGTCTCTTTGCAAGCTGATTTTCCTATTGTCCTAGTCAATGACAAACTGAAATGTAAATTAGAAACATGCCCAATTCTTGAGTTTTCCTTCTTTCTTCTATTCCCACTTCTTTTGTGTGATTCTCTTCACATGAGTAGGAATTTATAGTAAAGGAACAAGTAAGGATGGTGGTTCTGGACAGCTCAGCCTATCTACTGGGGTGTATGTTAGCATGACCTGCAGTGTAACACAGGCATTTGTCTTCAAAAAGAGTAGGACATCCATCACACAGCCTGGCGCTTTGTTTGTTTGTTTGTTTATTTATTTATTTATTTATTTATTTATTTTAAATCCAAAATTTAAGTTTCCTTTTGACTACATAATATTTAGGCCCATAAAACAGATTGCTGTGATGTTTAGTCAGGGAAAGTGATTTTAGTGGAAGTGGCCTGTGGGAGAGTTTAAAGAGAAAGATACTCTCAAAAAGAGTAAAACAATTAGAATTTAGGTAAACAATTAGACGGGTAGTATACTAGATAACAATCCTGACTCATTATAAGAAGCCAATTATACAGACCACAAACAAGAGTGTTTCTCTCAGACCCAGTCTGGGTGTCTCACACTTATAATCTCAGTACTGAGGATGCTGTTAACTGGAGGATTGCTTTGAATTTAAGGTCATCTTGGCTGCACAGTGAGTTCTGGGACAGTCCTAACTATAAGACCCTGTCTCTAGAAACAAACAAACAAACAAAAAATATAAGCGCGCACACACACACACACACACACACACACACACACACACACGCATGCACGCACAAGCTAAGGAGAGATAAGAATATGTCAACCACCAGTCTGATTTTAGCTGAGACAGACTATGAAGCAGTTTTATGCAGAGCTTTGAAGAAACAGCCCAGCAAAGACCCCCCCCCCATCATCTCAGCAAGAAGGTTCATACGCCCAAGACTGCATCTCCTAAAGCAACATGTAAGGCTTCATACTGGAAGGGAAATAAACACAAAACTATCTATCCAGTCATTAAAGACACAAACAAAACTATGTCAAAGGACTGATGAAGTGACTCGGTACCCAGAGCTGCTGCAGTGGATAATGGAGAGACCACTTCTGAACCAGCAGAATATTGCACAAATAAGACAGCACAGTGTGATGCACAAAAGGCACAAAACCAGTTTTAACAAGCACAAATATAGAGCAGCTTCTATTTCAAGGCTTACTGCAAAAAGTCTGGGTTATCATTGTGCAGTACTGGTATGATGATAGGCACATTAAGGTTTAAGTGTGACCTGTGTGCAAATAGACCCATACTTTTAAACATTTCGTGCCCAGCTGGTGGTGCCAACTGGGGAAGTTGTGGCACCTGTCTGAGATGAAGAGAGTGTAGGCCAGCCTTATAGATTATGACCACCCTGTTCCACAACTACCTCTCTGCTTCCTGTCTTTGATGTGCATAATCAGCCACCCACCGTGAGTTCCTGCCCCCACATCCCTGAACTGCCGCCTGACACCGTATCTTCTCCACCGTGAAATCATGGACCCAAATTGTTCCTCCCCAACATGATTCCTGTCAGATATTTGTCACACAGAGAAAAGTAGCTCATACAAGGACCAGTGGAACCGAATTGAGATACTAGAAATCAATGTTTCTAATTAGTTGATTTCAGCAAGGATACCACACCCTGTAACAGAAAGAGAAAAGTTTCATCATGTGATCCTGCAATAACATGCAGATTCAAAGGAAGGACAGTCCTCCCCTGCCCACCACTCAAAATTAACCTCAAATGTACCTGAGACTGAACACTGAGTGTTAAATTTACATACAACTCATAGAAGAAAGAAGCAGAAACGAGTTCGTTTGAATTTATCAGTAATGTGTTGTTCTAAGGTATGTCAGGGAAATGACAAGCCAGGGGAAAAGTCATTACATGTCGCCAGAATCTTGCAGTTCAAAGTCCATGTGCAGGAAGTAAGCCTTGGAATTAAAAAAAAGTGTTTACTGACACTAAAGTAGCACTTTTTAATTAAAAAGGTAAAAACACCTCTGTAAGATGATGCTTTTTAATAGAGGTACAATGCAAGCTAATTTGAAATATATGCCAGTGTCTTTATTATATTTTAACACAGAGAACATAGACAAAATTGAAATCTTACAGAAGGTTTTGAAAAAATGTTATTTGTTCTTAAAACAGAACATTACATTATATCTTAAATTACATTACTAGAATGTAATTTATAAAGCAATCTGTTCCTTTGTACCTTGTTAAATGGAGATAGGCAAATGTGAATCTTTCCAGAGCATGCCACATCCTTTAATGGGGATTCTAAATGAGACCTGAGGTGAAAGACATTGAAGAAAGCTGCCCAGGTGAGGGTGCTATCCCAGTGTTACAGTGCTTGTTCAGCAAGTGCACCCCCTAATACTAAACTCTCTCTCTCCTATATATTGAGTGAGCTGGCCTCTGTGAAAGCAGAAAGCAGCTTTGCTCTGTTGCTACTTTTGAAAATGTCACCCAAGAACTTAATATTGAAATATGTATGAAACATCCAGCAGGCCCTGCAACTCCTCAAGTCATATAGATAATTAAATTTTTGTGACTTCTGTCAGTCACAAGAACAGTATCTGCTCTGCTAGAAGATACCCAGGCCAGTGCTATGGTCACATAAAACCATAATAAGAATCAAGTTAAAACTTGATGATCACTCTGACAGCACACATACTAATATTGGGATAATTTAAAACTTTGTCTTTGGTCTAGCTTGAAATGCTTATGGATTCCTGGGTCTGTCACCTCTTCCTCACACTTAAACACCTCTCTCAGAGAGCAATACAGAGAGAAGAGAGGACTGAACAGATGTCTTGGTGCTGATATGGATGTGTGGCCCAGGGCTGATTCTTTCCATCTGGGATTCCCGATAATGCCTTTGAGGTTCTGAATGTGCCTCCATTCTCCAGCCTGTTACTCATCTCAACAGCCACTGTGGCTGCTTCCTTCTGCCTGTAACCCCCTACAACAACAGCATGTTTTATAAATGAAAAAAAAATCTAGTTTTCAATCCTTGACCTCATTTCCTGTCCACATATATCAAACAGATTTACCATTTTGATAAAATTTTTATCATATATTCTATATGTATAAATCATTTAATTTGTAGAAAATGTGTCTGCCTGATCTAATAGACAAAGCCATGCTCGTTGCTAAACACCAGTCAGATCCGATTTGCTTCTTGTCAGGAAAAAGTCAGATTTCAGCTTTGAAACAGATATATTAATGTGCATCCTAGGACCATGCTCATTCAGAAACTCTATTAGAGAGAATGGCATTGAGTGTGGGAGCTGGAACCTATTCCAGATGACAGGCAGCATCAAAGCCAGCCATTCTCCATGACACTCTCTTACTCTGGTTTCCCTGGGCTCTCTCAGCAGTGAGTTGACTCACAGTCTTCAGGGAGGTAAATGAGAGAATTCAACTAAAATTGTCCTTAATTTTCCCCTCAGTAAATAAAAATATGGATTCACAACACTCCAGACCTCATCAAAATGCCATGACTCCCTAATTCTGGACTGCTTTGAATAGAAGCAGAAGGCTTGCTCAGTGGATGTATGATGCCTGGATCATCACATGAGTCATTCATATTGTTCTCAGCAGCAAGGCTTAGCTTGGGCAAGGGATATAGCTGGCTGAGTTGGGGTAGATGGTGGTGGACGTGAGAATAGAGATAGAGCTCAAGCCCAGCCACAGTTGTAAACAGTGGAAGATTACAGAAATGTTTACTTAGAAATAACAAAATCGGGGTCGAGTGCAGCAACTTCCTTGGGGTGCATTTGGCTTATGCAAGCCCCCATGTGTGATCCCTTTGGCCACAAAAAATGACAAAGAGATTATGAAACTGGTTGCCATGAATCCATCTTAAGATGTGTTTGGGGAATCTTTGCTTGTCTCTGGCACTGTATGAACTCATGTAGAGACACACCATTGACGATGTGTTTGTGCATGGCCTGGCCACTATGTCACTAACCCTAGGATATGTATGTGCATGGTCACTATGATCACTCACCCTAAGATGTGTTTATGCATGGTCACTATGGTCACTCACCCTAGGATGTGCATGTGCATGGCTGCTATGGTCACTGGCCCTTGTGGGTTCTACCCACATTGAGACAGAAATAATTTCATTTTCACATCTGTTTTCATTAAGCTTATTGATCATTAAGTGTTATCATTCCTAGTTGTGCTCATGAACAAAACCAACTCCAATCATCTTAACTTTTGGTTTGATGCTGAAGACTAGTAATTAAATTTGCGGGGATGATTGGCCAAAATCTATCATCTGGAACTCCACAATCACTGAGATTCAATAGCTCTCCCCCTCCATTCCTAGCCCAGGGTTAAGACTTGGCATGTATTTTAAATGCTTACTTTGCTTACTCCTTTCCTTTCGGAGGAAAGGAGCCATTAGCATTTGATGATTATTACCTATCATTGTTGTGAACAGTGAATTTAGAACTTGGAAGATGAGTCCATTGGAAGACTCAGAAAAGCAATTTATTAAACAAGTACAGTTAAAATATCTGTATATTGCCAATAGGCTAAATCCAGCATCTAGTTCACTTCAGTATTTAAATGCTACGAGCTGCCTTTCCATTACCTTTATTTACAAGCTGGTGATTCTGACATGAAATTATGGTAAATCTTACAGCTAGGTTCCTCTTACTCTAAAGCAGATTGATGCTTCCCAAGTCCATTTCATCAGAAATTAAGAAAGCAAATGTATCAGCTGAATTAATTTAAACTGGCTACCATATAATGCACAATATTTTCCCATGTATTCCCTCTCAGCAAACTAAAAACTTGTAGCCAGTGGAAATAAAAGTTGAGAAAAGTTAAAAAATGAATGTAGCAGACACGTTCCCGCATTCTACTTAAAATCACTAAGTACAAAACCCTTAGTGGTCCAGGGAACACCTACACTTTACAACAAGATAACTATAGAAATTGATTCAAATGTGAAAATTCAGCAGCACCTAGCATCTAGGAGGTCTTAAAAGATGTCCCAGTGGAATGACTTTGGGCTGCATCTACCCTTTGAATGCTGATTCCTGGGGTTTGTAACTGAATTGTTCTTACTGTAAAGATTAAGTATGACTTCCTATATGAAAAAGAACACATCTGCTGTTTGGAAGAGTGGAGCAGCCCCTTGCACCAGAAAATCTACACCACCTTCATCCTCGTCACCCTCTTCCTGCTGCCTCTGTTGCTGCTGTCTGTCCTCTATGGGAAAATCGGTTATGAGCTTTGGATCAAGAAAAGAGTGGGGGATGGCTCAGTGCTCCGAACTATTCATGGAAAAGAGATATTCAAAATAGCCAGGTCTGTTTATTGACGTATTCACCAGTGTTTAAAATATGTTTTATTAGTTGTCCTGAAAGGAACAGTTGCATGAGTAATTCAGCCTTAGCATCATTTATAATTCAATTTGAGAACAAGGGCTCACTTGAAACCATGATACTGTGGGAGTGCTGCCAAGACCCTCTGTCTTCCTCCCTCACTGCCAGCCATATCAGTAATATGCAGAAAGCCTTGCTTCAGAGGACCCTGAGAGAACTCTCATGTACAAGACCACAGGATTACATCTGTCCCTAGTCCCTCCTACTTGAGGATAATGTTAAAGTACTGAGATGGCATGAGGTCTTTGAGACCCTAGAATGCTACTTATTCTAAATGGTTATAATTGATGCTCTGTATTTTAACTCAAAGGCAAGGCTATCTCATTTTATTGATTAGCATCAATGTCAAGAACACGTTATTGCTGTATTTGTAGTTCCTGAATGCCTGCTAAAACAAACAAGCAGTACCTTGCCTAGATCAGTTCATTAATTCAAGTGTGCAGTGACCTCTAGTGCCCAGTTTGTATAAAGAAAACTTTGCTCTGAATATACAATGGAGCCTCGGGACAGGGGAGAACATTTGCTCAGATAAAAGCGTTACCAGACTGAAATGACAGACTATTAGTCCAGACATTTGAGACTGAAAGTACCAAGCAAATATGTAGATCTGTACAGATGTAAATCTAGTTTTTAGGGGTGAAGATAATTGAATCTATGGCTTACTGTATTATACATTTTTAGTTCTGTACTTGTGGTTCATTGTATTTTATAAGTACTGATGTTTAGCCATCAGAGGTATGAACTGCTGTAAACACACGAGCAAATGAAATCCATGTCCCTCAAGAGACACTTCTAAATTTAAACCTAGAGGACATTATTTATTACCCACCCTACTATGAGTTAAACGTCTCTCTTTCCTAGTTTCTACTTCTGACCACTGGCTTATTGGGAAAATGAAAGACATACTGTATGTCTGTCTTTAGTAGAGTTCCAGACCCATACTGAACACATCACAAGGATGTGTAAGATATGAAGGCAGTAAAGATGGGGGAATGCTGATCGTCTTCTCAGAGCCTCGGGAATTCCACTAGTGCGTAAAAACGTGGCTAAGTGGAGTAGGCTCAAGTAGTAATGCATTTGCTATCAATGTGACACATCTGCCTACACAAAGTTAACCAATGCAATGTTTATTTGTGGGTCTAGGAAGAAGAAGCGAGCTGTGATCATGATGATAACAGTGGTGGTTCTCTTTGCTGTGTGCTGGGCACCTTTCCACATTTTTCACATGATGATTGAATACAGTAAGTCTCTCTCTCTTCTCTCTCTCTCTCTCTCTCTCTCTCTCTCTCTCTCTCTCTCTCACCTAGTTCTTTTTTACATTAGAACATACATGAAGTCATTGATTTCTCACTGGTTGCTGTTCACTTGGATAATCAAATGTCAAATACTGAATATTGTTTTTGTGCCAGGTCATTTGATAGGTGACTGTGCATGACTAGGACTAAGTTATTAATAATTACAAAAGATAAAGAAAAGCTCTGCAACCTTCTCAGATCTTCTCCCTCCTTTCTCTAAGCTGTGTAGCATGGGGAGACACCTTGAGAGTCTTCTCTGTTTAGAACATTGCCTTGCGCTTAGTGAGTTTAAAGTATCTTGGATTCAAGTGAGATGCCTAGAAGCAATTACTCTTCATGTGTTCTTGGGGACTCAACCTGATTGTGTTTCTGGAGTGCAGGAGAGCATTTGAAGGTTTACTGAGCTTTTAAGGTATGTGAAACTTGATGTCTTAGGGTTTTATTGCTGGGAAGAGACACCATGATCATGGCAACTCTTACAAAAGCAAACATTTAATTAGGGCTGGCTTACAGTTTCAGAGGTTTAGCCCATTATCATCATGGTGGGAAGCATGGCAGCTTGCAGTCAGATATGATACTGGAGGAGCCAAGAGTTCCACATCTTAATCTGCAGGCAGCAGAAGGAGACTGTGTATCACTCTAGCCATAAGTTGAGCATATATCATGCCTTAAAGCCCACATCCTCAATGACACACTTCCTTCAACAAGGTCACACATACTCCAACAAGGCCATACCTCCTAATAGTGCCACTCCCTATGTGACAAGCATTCAAATGCATGGGTCTATGGTGATGATACCTACACAAACCACTACACTTGGTATCATTGAGTTGAAATTTTTTGAGTCCTAAAGTACATACCAGGCACCAGCCAATGCATGGATGAATGGGTACATATTACAAATGTACTTTTATCCAGATACTAGATCCCTTTTAGTCATGAGAATGTTTTATATTAGCCACTTGCACAAGTGCAAATATTTATAAATACACATGCTACAACTTTACAGTTATTTCTCGATGAAGTCAGTAAGCATTCTAAAGTATTACTTTATTTCAGGTAATTTTGAAAAGGAATATGATGAAGTCACAATCAAGATGATTTTTGCTATAGTGCAAATAATTGGATTTTTCAACTCCATCTGTAATCCCATTGTTTACGCACTTATGAATGAAAACTTCAAAAAAAATTTCGTGTCTGCAGTTTGCTATTGCATAGTGAAAGAGACCCCCACTCCAGCACGGAGGCATGGAAGTTTAGGAGCTATGGTGATGCAGAGGAGAGCAGAGTTAGCTGTGGGAGAGAATCCTGTAGAGCTCAAAGGAGAAGCATTTGGAAGCAGCAACATCAATATCAAGTGGTGTGAACAGCCAGAAAAGAAGAAATCTCAAGTGGCATCTTGCCCTCTTTAGTTCTGAGTTTCTGTGAACTCTGCGGTAGATGTGAACATTGATTGTAACAGTGTCTTCAGAATCAAGTACCTGCTGTACTGTAATCGAAAGAAAATCATCTTGAGACAAAGTCAGAGTGTTGACCAGCACTTGGAAGGTAAGGACAGGGGATTCAAGAGTTTAAAGTCATCCTCAGCTGCATGATAAGTTTGAGGACAACCTGGGCTACAAGAGACCCTATCTCAAGAAGCCATTATAATTAAAACAGCAATGCTTACTAATGATAATGACAAAGTATTTTTCCATTGAAAATACCTATGAGCAACAATTTTAAAAATTATTGGACCACCCTTGTGTTAATAGTTGGAGTTTAAAATTTTTTGTAAATGTGTTTTTATTGTATGTATATGGGTGGTTTACCTGTGTGTGTGTCTGTGTACGACATACATGTCTAGGTTCCCACAAAGGCAAGAAGAAGGCACCTAGTCCTTTGGAACTAGAGTTATAGATGGTTGTGAGCTGTTGCATGGATCCTGGGAATTGAGCACAGGTCCTCTCTAAGAGCAGCCTTCTCTCATGCTTTTCCTGAGTTTTCAATATCTTGTCTAAAACTCAGTGTTCTTAGCTAGTAATTTTCTTCTGTGTGGTCAGTGTGATATGATTTTCTATGTATTGTTAAATTGGATGAAAACATTAAAATTCATTTTCTTCCTAGAATATTAATTTAATAGTTGAGCATCACATGTGACTGATGAAGTTATGCCTCATTCTTTTGCAAATAAACTATGTACCAAAGTCAGAAAGTCCAAGAAAATGGAGAAACAGCCAAGCATGAGTGCAGCTCAACAATATATGGATTGGAGCTTCTTACAACCCAAGGGACCGTTTCTGTGGTAGCCCATCTCTTACCTCTTTTTTTTTAAAAAAAAATCTCTGTTTCTGTGTAAACTGACATTGATACCTGCTCTACTTCATGAAGTCACCATGAAATTAAATGAGACACAAATAAAAAAGAATTTTGTAGTCTGGAACAGTCTTGCATTCTAAAGCATTGTCCTGCTCACGTCTCCAGCCTTCCCTCTTCCTGCTCTGAGTTTATTCTTGACCCTGTGTCCAACTTTTCCTTTATTATACACATATCTGGTTTCTCTACTAAAAAGAAAAGTTTGAGGGACCTCATGTATCGACAGGGTCAATATATATATAATATTATATTGTTATTATTATAACAATATATTGTTATATATATATTTTTATATATAATATATATATAATATATATTATACTGAACTCTACCTGTGAAATTTCGATGCTTCATAGCTGATCCAGGAGATGGATGAGGATACTCAATAGATTTATATGCCCAGTTTTCTTCCCTGAAATCTCTTTGGTCTTCTAACCCCCATATGTCAAAGACCCAGAGTCCATCATCAGAACACATGGCCCTTTCCCCTCCAGCACCTGCTACTTTCAAAGCCGAGTCATAGCCTTGTAGCCTAAATGTTTCTTCTGCCTCCAGTTTCTAACCTTGATTCTTCTCAGCTGATAACAAAAATGTCAAGAACACTCAGGCTGCCTTGCTTTAAGACCTGGGAACCAAAAACATTCAGGCTACTAGCTCCTCAGTACAGACTGTTGGTGTGTCAGTGAAGCATGCATGGGAAAGATGAAGATGAAATCATCTATTAAGGGAGGGAAAATGGCAGTATGATAGGAAAATTAACAAATCAAAGAGAAGGAGGCTGCTTTATGTGTTTGGGAAAGGATTGTTTAGGTCGTATTGTGAATCTTGTGCCTGTTGTACCTAGCTATCCTGTTGGAAAGCAGTGGTTTGTTAAACAGCAAACATTAAAATTAATCTGAATCACTGACTTGGTTACCTTCATTTTTTGGCCATATTTGTATGAGTTCTTCTATTCCAAATATGATAGCAGAGATCATGTAAGTCAGCTGGTACAACCTCTCCATTGTTGAACATTAAAAAATTTTCAAGCAGTACAGAGCCAAACTTACTCTTTAGATACTAGAAAATAGTGAGTATTTAAAATTGTGGCTATCCTATGAAAGTGTCTGATGCCTAAGAATGTCAAATGCTTCTTCAGATGTTCACTGACTAGACATCTTTATTCCCTCACCAGCCATCTGTTTAACCATTGGTTCATTTATTGACTGGATTATTAGGGATGTTTAATTTGGGAAGATCAACGTAGATTCAGCATATTAATGTCATTTTATCAAAATGGGTGAACATTAATAGATTTTGCACACTCTCCACTCCTAGAATAGCTCCCTTTCATTTTGCTAATACGGAAAGTGATTCTTAATTTACATGTTTAACTTAAACGTTGATTAAAATACATTAATTCTTTTGTCCAGGGAGTGTGATTTTCAAAAAGAAAATAGACACTTTGTTGAATGGAGATTTAAAAGGTAAAGTATAAAATTTCTTTTGGCTAAAACACAGGGAATTGAAGAAAAAAGTAAATGCTTGCCTTGAAATTGCAGTCTGAGTCACAAAAAAGAGAAAAATGTTCAGATGAAATGGACAAGTGAAAGAAACGGATCTGGGCCTTCAGAGAATCTGCTGCGTTGGAATGGGGGAAGCTGGAGATGATGAAGAACGGGTGTCTTGAGTAAGGAAGAAAATAACAGCAGCTGAACATAAACCAGAGGGCAAAAAGGCCTGAGATCAACAGGGGTGTTCTTGAAGCACTAAGCATCCTTAGTCAGAAGGTGGTTTATGGATTATTACGTTTCTATGCTCTGAAACTTTTGAGAGCTTTAGGATATTTCTGCCTTCCGCTCTTTACTTACTATCCTGGTTTAATTTTTTTGGAATGTTCCTCTTTTCCTATGGCAAATCCACTTAATACAAACTAGTGTTCTTCTAGCTTACAAAACTGACACCCGGACCCATGACTGACACCTTCTCACTCTCCCCTTTCCTACCCCAGCACCCTCGCTCCCTTCATATGCTCCTGATTCCTTTCACATCTTCGGGGAAAGGAATCCTAAGGGTTTGTTTAAAGAGATAGGCTTACTAGTTATGCAATTTAACTTTATTTCTTTTCTTGTTGCTTTTCATGTTCCCCTCTAATAGTACAGGTGACACAAGTGAAAGAATTATTTGCTAAGAGTCTGACAGCACATAGATTATGGGAGGTCTGTACAGTAGCGGTTTATTCTCAATTTTAGCATTTCTGACATAGATGTATAATTGCATGTATTTCTGATGTTTCCTCCAGGTGTTTTGTGTACAGTGTGAGTCTGAGAATTTTTAATAGGCATGCTGCCAAAATAGATGATTCCCTTTTGAATCATCTCTTGGTTTTTGACTCTCTACTACCCTGACTTAAACTCTCTCTCTGAGTCCTGTCAGTTTTCCTCTTGAACTGAAGACAAGGATCTGTCACCTGTGTCATCTCTCAGTCTGATTCTGATAAGTGTTTTCCCTCTATAGACTCTGTTCATCCTTGTTTTTCAGAATGCCTCTACCCATTAGCCCAAAACGAACTTGATACATGAAGCAATAACAAGTGAGCTGACGGTCTTGGCTGAGCAGTTTCACATTAAATTAACTAGAGTTGGGGCTCTGTTTGGTGCTTCTGCAATTTTAGACGTACTGGATTGAAAGTCCCATCGTGTCCTTGCTTTGTGTCACTTGCTGCCTTTGGTGTCCCTAGACATCTTTTGTAAAAAAGAGTCAGAGCCTTCAGGCTTTGAGCTGCATGTGTGAGGTATGGAGACGGATGTGAGTCCTGTGATCGTATGGTTGTATGTCAACCACTCAGTATGCCTGGGCTGTGGGCTGTGATGTACTTCCTCTCTTTAGAGAAATGGAAAAGTTAGAGGGGAGTAAAGGAACAACAGCTGAGCTGTGACCTACTCCCTGTGTGCAATACGATTCTAGTGATGGATTTTTCCCATGGGGAGCCAAACTTCTTAGAAAGCATGCTATTTTGCATATTTCAAAATGGTGGTTTTTCTTTTCTTTTTTTCATGAGGGAGTTTTTTCCTGCCTCTTTTTTGTGAAACATTGTGGGGCTTGGAGTGAAAACCCATATTCTGTGTCTCCGTCAGCACAGAAACTATCATTTCCCATTCATTTCAGTGGGTTAAGAACATTTAGCTTGTGCACATTTAATAAAATGTCACAGAGTATTCATAAGAGCCACTATGCTTAAATGTGACAAATGCATAAAAGCAAAGCTTACGAAGAATAACATTCAAGTTTGATCTCTACAACATGATGTCTAAGCAAACCAAGTTGGTGGGGACTCAGAATCAGCATAAGTTCACAGGGAACACTGCTGTATTCTCTTGTGATTGTCAGATGCATGAAAGTTTGTTGGTTTCTTTGCTTTTTAAGTGAATTGGCCTTTCTGGATTTGTTTTCTTTAATAGCATCATGCAACATTGTTGCTGCAAAGGTTTAATATCACAATGTTTATGAAAATCTATTTGTGTGGTGCTTGCAAATTATGCCTGTCTTAGTGCTTCCATTGCTAGGAAGAGACACCATGACAAAGGCAACTCTTAAAAAGGACAGTGTTTAATTGGGGATGGCTTATAGGTTTTGAGGTTCAGTATATTCTCATCATGGCAGGAAGCGTGGCAGCATTCAGGCAGGCATGGCGCTGGAGGAGCTGAGAGTTCTACATCTTCATCCAAGGGAAGCCTGGTGCACTCTCTCACAGGCAGCTAGGAGGAGACTCTCAAAGCCCTCTTCAAAGGCCATACCTCCTAATAGTACCACTCCCTATGAGCCAAGCATGTTCTAACCACCACAATATCTATCTCTGGATTATAAGAGCAGTTTTGTGCTGGGTTTCTTTGGTTTTCTATGCATTACAATGACTTTATATCATGATCGCAGGAGAGAAAATTCTGAGCTCTTTAAAGCATAAAAGAGTGATGAGTGTAGATTCACACTCTAATGCATAAGGCAATTTCATGTATGTTGAAAACTGTTTTCTTTTCTCACCGATTTTTGTGATAGAGAAAGTATACGTATGTAGATAATTAGGGTCTCAGTTCTCTCCTTTCACCATGTGGGGACCAGGGACCACACTCAGGACTTCAGGCTCCACAGCAAGTGCCTTAGCTACTGAGCAATCTCACCAGCCCGCAGCAGCAAAACAAATGAAATTGACTGTGTCGTTCACCTAACAAGATAAATGTTTTCTTTTAGGTCACAAATTTATGTGATAGGTCAAAGACTCTAAGCTACTATTAGAACAAACAGACAAGGTAATTTTTTCAACTGTAGAAAGGCATGTTTTAATAGAAACATTATTTGAAATAATAATATGGAATTGATAGCCATGACATTTGAATAAAAATAGCAAGTGGGTATAGGAGTGGGTGGAATGTGCTCAGTCCACAAGCAAGTAAAAGCAACTATGATAGGTTGTGCTGCTACTGTCACAGTGGGAAACACAGACATGAAACTCAGGGTCCTGACGTTGTCCTCTGTCTTTTTAATGGAGCACAACACTATATCTATCTGCAAGAGAAGAATGATTTTATGAGTTAGTATAACTACTAAGAAGAAAAAACACTCCCAGAGCCTCACCTCACAACATACCAATATAATCTATAGCTTTATTTACATGATTTGGTGCTATTACTAACCACACCATCCTGACTGGTGAAACCCTTAACCTTGAAAGCCTTCAGATGGTCCTTTGGTTGGTGTTTCTCAGATGGGCAATGATACCCTACCAAGTTTGTGCTTCATATTCATTTTCTATCAATGGTTCAAAGCCATCTTCCTTGATCAAAGGGTCTACTCATTAGGACTCCCAGGGGCAGAGACAGGCCATGGTAGGTTTGGCAGGGAGACCTAGAAGGTTATTTGATTTTTCCTCTGAGTCATCATCTCTAGTCACTCTTCACCAGGAGTTGAGCTTTATTCTGTCTTCGTTGTCTTAAGTCTTACATAGTATATGCAAAGGCTCCAGGTTAGACCCTCAGCACCACCAAGAGAAAACAAATAAAAACAAGAGCATGAAATAAAATGGGGAAAAGTAGATAAAATGATAAATCATCACTACTAAATCTCAAAAAGGAAAGTTTTCTGGGGTTACAAGCAGCTCCCCTCACACTCAACATAGCATTGTGTTAGCCCTGCAGTGAGGTTATGGTAAAAACAGTGTAGAAAGAGAAAAATAATGTTTCTGTCTATAAAATATTCTAAAGTACACATGCACACACACACACACTCTAGAATAAAGTGAATCCACAGATATGAGATAGAAGGTTAATACTAAAGCCAATTTTATATTTTGCACTAATGAGAGAAACGTATGTACACACAGAAAGAGATATACTTTAAGGAAGCTCACAAGATGGAGATGCTTTTTGAGTCAAACCCAAAGGCCATCTTCTGGAAGGCTGAGAGAAGATGATTAGTAGATTAAATCCAAACCCAGTCTATCAGAGAAACACCGCATGTTTGGAGACGGTCAGGCTTTCAACTACATACACGAGACCCACTTGCATTATTGGATAAAGAATCTAGAAATAGATACACAACTGCTCAGGCAATTTTGACAAAGGTGAGATGATAATTCAAGGCCAGGAGGAGCACTTCAGCAGGGCAGAGAAACAGCTGGCAAGCCACTTGTAAAACACTGAGCCTCAAACTGAACCCTGCAATGTGTGCAGAATTTAACTTGAAAGGAATTATGGGATTAAAAGTATATGTATAATGATACAACATTAAAAAAAAAAAACATACAGCCCAAGAATTCTTTGAACTGCCCCTAGAAGCATGTTTTAAAAGGGAAAATTCAGAAATTGACAAGATAAAAGAGATTTCATTAAAGAGGATGGGGGCTCACAGATAGAAAAGATGTTTAAAGTCCTGAGTCATCAGGACATTGGAATTTGAAAGCAAAATGAGCAGCCATTCTACACGTGCATCTCAGTGGTTAAATAAAATGTAGTAATGATGCTGTATACTGAAGAAGATGCTGTGACAGAGATCATGGGTCCACTGCTCTGGGATGCACAGAACTGCACAGCCTCTCAGAGAAGCAGCCTGACTGTGTCTATCAAAATCAGGTTTGAATTGTACTCACTGGTGTGGCCATGTTGAATAAAAACATTCAGAAAATAGCAAATATTGGATCAGACATGGAGAAATTGGAAGTTTTGTATTGCTGGTGGTTCCTCCAAAAAGCAAGCTGTCAAACTATCATGTGGTAATCATATGATGAACAAATCCCACTCCTGAGCGCATGCCACAAAGAAGTGAAAGCGTGCTCCAACAGATTACTGTGCACCTTATTTATGCTATTATGTCCACAACAACCAATAGGGGAAAACAGCCTAGCTGCCCAACAATGGACAAATGAACGAACGTCATACACACTTCCAGTTGTGTGCTGCTCAAAATTAGGGAAGAATGGACTCCTGTCCATGCTGTAAATGAATTAACCTTAAAATATACTGAATAAAAGGATCCAAAGAACAAATACTATAGAATGTTCCTTTCTCCCTCTCCCTCTCCCTCTCTTCCTCCCTCCTTTACCCCCTCTCTCCCTTCTTCCCTCTCTTCTTCACTACCTTTCTCCCTTCTACCCATTCTGCATTCCCATTTGTCTTTTGTGCTGGAAATCTAATGCAAGAAATTGCTCGCCCACCTAGTAACATCCCTGGGCTTGTATGACTCCTCTGACATACAGTCCCTAGAATACGACAAGACAGGGTCTGAAAATGAAATCAGAGTTGCAGGGATAGAAGTACTGCAGAATGGTTAAACTTTGGAGATGGATGGTGATGATCAGTATTCAATAATGTGAGTGTCAGTACCTCATGGGACCTTCTCCAAAATTGACCATAACAATTTGTCACAAAACAAACCTCAACAGATATAAGAAGATTGAAATGATTCCATGCCTCCTATCTGATCACTATGGATTAAGGCTTCAGTAGCAACAAAACAACAGAAAGCCTAATACACATGGAAACTGAACAATGCTCTACTCAATGATACCATGGTAAAGGAAGAAATAAAGAAATTAAAGACTTCCTAGAATTTAATGAAAATGAAGGTATAACATACCCAAACTTATAGGACACAATGAAAGCAGTGCTAAAAGGAAAACTCATAGATTTGAGTGCCTCCAAAAAGAAATTGGAGAGAAAATATACTAGCAGCTTAACAGCACACCTGAAAACTCTAGAACAAAAAGAAGCCAATACACCCAAGAGGAGTAGATGGCAGGAAATAATTTGGGCTGAAATCAACCAAATAGAACCAAAAAGAACTATACAAAGAATCAACAAAACCAGGAGCTGGTCCTTTGAGAAAATCAGCAAGATACATAGACCCTTAGCCAGACTAAGCAGAGGGCACAGAGACAGTATCCAAATTAACAAAATCAGAAATGAAAAGGGAGATATAACAACAGAAACTGAGGAAATTAAAAAATCATCAGATTCTACTACAAAAGCCTATACTTAACAAAATTGGAAAATCTGGATAAAATGGACAAATTTCTAGACAGATACCAATTACCAAAGTTAAGTCAGGATCAGATAAACCACCTAAACAGTTCCATAACCCCTAAAGAAATAGAAGCAGTCATTAAAGTCTCCCAACACCCCCAACCAAAAAAAAAAAAAAAAACAAAAACAAACCCAGGACCAGATGGGTTTAATGGAGAATTCTGTTAGACTTTCAAAGAAGACTTAATATGAATACTCTTCAAATTATTCCACAAAATAGAAACAGAAGAAACACTACCCAATTCATTCTATGAGGCCACAGTTACACTGATCCCAAAACCTCAGAAAATCCAAAGAAAGAAAACTTCAGACCAATTTCCCTTATGAATATCGATGCGAAAATACTCAATAAAATTCTCACAAACTGAATCCAAGAACACATCAAAATGATCATTTACCACGATCAAGTAGGCTTCATCCCAGGGATGCAGGGATGGTGCAATACCCAGAAATTTGTCAATGTAATACACTACATAAACAAACTCAAAGAAAAACACCACATGATCATTTATTAGATGATGAAGAAACATTTGACAAAATTCAACATCCCTTCATGATAAAAGTCTTGGAAAGATGAGGAATTCAAGGCCCATACCTAAACATAATAAAAGCAATATACAACAAATAAGTAGCCAACATCAAACTAAATGGAGAAAAACTCGAAGCAATCCCACTAAAATCAGGGGCTAGACAAGGCTGCCCTCTCTCCCTATCTATTCAATATAGTACTTGAAGTTCTAGCTAGAGCAATCAGACAACAAAAGGAGGTCAAAGGGATACAAATTGGAAAGGAAGAAATCAAAATATCACTATTTGCAGATGATATGATCGTATACTTAAGTGACCCAAAAAACTCCACCAGAGAACTCCTATAGCTGATAAACAAATTCAGCAAAGTGGCTGGATATAAAATTAACTCAAAAAAATCAGTAGCCTTTCTATACTCAAAAGATAAACAGGCTGAGAAAGAAATTAGGGAAATGACACCCTTCACAATTGTCACAAACAATATAAAGTATCTTGGTGTGACTCTAACCAAACAAGTGAAAGAACTTGACAAGTATAACAAGTATAACCTCAAGTCTCTGAAGAAAGAGATCGAAGAAGACCTCAGAAGATAGAATGATCTCCCATGCTCATGGATTGGCAGGATTACTATAGTTAAAATGGCCATCCTGCTGAAAGCAATCTACAGATTCAGTGCAATCCCCATCAAAATTCCAACTCAAGTCTTCATAGACTTAGAAAGAGCAATTCTCAAATTCATTTGGAATAATAAGAAACTCAGGATAGCAAAAACTATTCTCAAAAATAAAAGAACTTCTGGGGGAATCAGCATCCCTGACCTCAAGCTGTACTACAGAGCAGTAGTGATAAAAACTGAATGGTATTGGTACAGTGACAGGCAGGTAGATCAATGGAATAGAATTGAAGATCCAGAAATGAACCCACACACTTATGGTCACTTAATCTTTGACAAAGGAACTAAAACCATCCAGTGGAAAAAAGACAGCATCTTTAACAAATGGTGCTGTTTCAACTGGTGGTCAGCATGTAGAAGAACGCAAATTGATCCATTCCTATCTCCCTGTACAAAGCTCAAGTCCAAGTGGATCAAGGACCTCCACATAACCAGATACCAGATACACTGAATCTAATAGAAGAGAAAGTGGGGGAAAGTCTTGGTTACATGGGCACAAAGGAAAAGTTCCTGAAGAAAACACCAATGGCTTATGCTCAAGATCAAGAATCGACAAATGGAACCTCATAAAATTGCAAAGCTTTTGTAAGGCAAAAGACACTGTCAGTAGGACACAAAGGCAACCAACAGATTGGGAAATGATCTTTACCAATCCTACATCAGATAGTATCCACTATTTATAAAGAACTCAAGAGTTTAGACTCCAGAGAACCAAATTACCTTATAAAAAGGGGAACAGAGCTAAACAGAGAATTCTCAACAGAGGAAACTCAAAGGGCTGAGAAGCACCTTAAGCAATGTTAAACTTCCTTAGTTATCAGCGAAATGCAAATCAAAACAACCCTGATATTCCACCTCACACCAGTCAGAATGGCTAAAATCAAAAACTAAGGTGACAGTAGATGCTGGTGAGGATGTGGAGAAAGAGGAATACTCATCCATTGCTGGTGGGATTGCAAGCTGGTACAACCACTCTGGAAATCAGTTTGGTGGATCCTCAGATAATTGGACATAATACTACCTAAAGATCCAGCTATACCAATCCTGGGCATATACCCAGAAGATGCTCCAACATGTAATAAGGACAGATGCTCCACTATGTTCATAGCAGCCATATTTATAATAGCCAGAAGCTGGAAACAACCCAGATATCCCTCAACAGAGGAATGGATACAGAAAATGTGGTACATTTACACAATGGAATACTTCTCAGCTATTAAAAACAGTGATTTAATGAAATTCGCAGGCAAATGGATGTAACTTGAAAATATCATCCTGAGTGAGGTTACTCAGTAGCAAAAGAACAAACATGGTATGTCTGACTGATAAGTGGATATTAGCCCAAAAGTTCAGAATACCCAAGATTCAATTCACATACCATATGAAGCCTAAGAAGAAGGAAGATCAATATGTGGATGCTTCAGTGTTTCTTAGAAGGGTGAACAAAATACTCACAGGGGGAAATATTGAGACAAAGTGTGAAGCAGAGACTGAAGAAAAGGCAATCCAGAGACTGCCCCACCTGGGGATATATCCCATATATAGCCACCAAACCAGGACATTCTTGTGGATTCTGGGAAGTGCTTGCTGATGGAAGCATGATACACTGTCTCCAGAGAGGCTCAGACAGAGCCTGACAAATTACAGAGGCAAATGCTCTCAGCCAACCAATTGCACTGAGCTTGAGGTCCTGGATGAAGGGGTTGGAGAAGGGACTGAAGGAGCTCAGGGGGTTTGTAGCCCCATGGAGGGAGCAACAGTGTCAACTTGCCAACCCCTCCAGAACTCCCAGAGACTGGACCACCAACCAAAGAATATACATGGAGGGACCCATAGTGCTGGGCACATATGTTCCAGAGGAGGGCCTTGTTAGCCATTAGTGGGAGGAGAGGCCTTTGGGCCTGAGGGTGTTAGATACCCCAATGTAGGGGAATGCTAGGGAGAGAAGAGGGGAGTTGGTGGGTGGGTGGGAGAGCACCCTCATAGAGGCAGGGGAGGGGGATGGGATAAGGGGTTTCCAAAGGGGAGAACATTTGAAATGTAAATAAAGTATATATCTAAAAATAATTAAAAAACAACAACAAAAATAATAATGTGAACAAAATAATAATGTGAGTGTATTTGATGCCGTTTAACCACATACCTAAAATGGCCAAAGTGGTGAATTTTATCACGTATATTTAGCTATATACATTAAATCAAGGCAAAACTAAACAGGCTGCGTCTGTGAGATGTTTCAGTGGGTGAATGCACTTACCTGACAACCCAAGTTTGTTCCCCATGGCCTACATGGTAGAAGCAGAGAATCAACTGCCCCAAAACTGTTTTCTGTCCTCCACATGCTGTGGCACACATGTGTCCCCACTCAACCCACATGCTCACACGTGCGCACCCACACATACAACACTCAACCCATGTGCACACTGATACACACACACACACACACACAACAAATAAATAAAATATAATGAAAAACCTAAGCCTGCAATTATCTTATGACTGAGCAACTCCATTCTTGGATTCTTATATTAGAAAAACTGAGAACTTGTGCTCAAATGAAACACAGCACACAAATATTGAAGTATGCTTCACTAGCAACAGTTTAGACGTAGACCCAATTGAAGTGTTCTTCAATAGATTACCAGTTAGAAAATAGGTGAATACACTTAACGTAATAAATGTATGCTAATAATTATAACTTTAAAATATGTATATAAAATATGGGCATTGTCAACATTTGATATAGAAGTAAAAAGTAAATTGCTTCAATAATAACAAAAATTCTTAATGTTTATAATCTATCATTAGCTTATACCCAGGAAATCGCCAATGACAATGAGCAGAAATGATGTGTTTTATTCATGAATCCCTGGCAGTTCCCAAGATACTCTGTGTTGATTTTGACACAGCAAGGATGGGAATTAATAAACTCCTCCCTAGGGCCTGAGATCTCCTACCTATAAACCTTTGACTAGTTTATAGCACCAGACATGTATTCTCTCCCATGGAAGAGGCCTCAAACCTAATTAAACATGGTTGGCTCATTGAAGAACAAATTTTGAAAAAGGCACCACTTTTACTTTTTTGCTCTCCTTCCCCCCAAATATATCAACTAGTCTACATGGAAGCCAAGTTACCACATGGAGAAGATATGTAAAAGCTTTGCTGGCCCAATAGCCATCCATTTGGGTGATGTCAGATGACTCAGCCCTGGCCTTGAAGTCATTCTGGTAGTGAATCTAATAGAAGTCTTCTTGTGAAAACAGGTGAATAAAACACCCATTTTTGTTTTCAAGGATGGTGTGGTTTACTAGACAGCAGTAGAAAATGACAGTGTATCTATTACCCAGCTCTCAATCCTACATGGTGTATTTTTTTTGGGGGGGGGCTGTTACTATCAGGGAAGACATAGGGTTTTGTTCATTTTCCCCTGTGTGAAAAAGTATATAGCTCTATTTTTTTTACAAACATTCATTCAGATGCACACACACAGCTTCGAAGTTTTGTATTTGAGATCAGCTAAAAAGATATTACTTTCACATGATTTGTTTCAGTACTAAGTAGTCCCAGTCTCAGCTTCAGGCTGATGACTAAGAGCAAAAGTCTGGAGATATAATCTGGAGATGACACAGCTGATTATACTTGGTGGCAGGCTTGACAGGACCAAGAGATACCATTTCTGGTAATCATTAGTGTCTTGCTATGACTCATTGTGACTTTGGACAGTTCCTTCACCTTTAAATATCAGAGACATTTTGTCCATATACTGCAACATTTAATGAACAGGTGACTAAGCATGAAAAATGGCAAATAGCAGCAATTCTTCTGGCTGCATTCACATGGCCCAATATGATGATAGCAACCTTTAATTAAATCCTTTTTATCTGATGGTCCTCACTTTAAGTAATAAGTATTTGGCTTTCCTTCTTTTGTTGGGCACTGTGGTAGGTATCTGAGTGACAACTTTGAACAGAGCATAGGCCGAAACACAGGCAATTCCACATGGATGAAAAAAACTGCATTAAGAAAAGGTTTCTAAACCACGTGACAAGTGCTGGTTTTCATGAAGACTTTCTGCAGATTATGGGATCAGAATCCAGACTGGAGGGAAGATTAGGAGAGAGGAATGGGAATGTGAGTGCTGGTTATGTGCAGACCAAGATGGTGTAGTCTAGAGGAAGCAGTTTCATACAGCTGCCTTTCTGTATTTGATTGACTGGCTCCTATACTTTTATTTATGTTTATTTTTGTGTTAGTCATAGGATGGGAGGCATACTAAGGCTGAGATGTGAGAATGGAGACCACTGAAGGAAATGATATGCCCACATTTATGCTTTGGAGAAGCACTTGAGAAACTAAATTAGGAGATGATCAAATGAGCAAAGTTGTTGCTGGGAGCTACTGAAGCGGAGAGCTATCCCAGTAACTCTCTCAATGCCAAGGCCTTGCTTATGGTGATGGTGGTTCTTATTTTCTCATTCATGTGTATCTAGTGGCATCACACCCTGTGTTAGTCTGTGGAGACAACATCTTTCCCCACTGTCTTAGTTAGGGTTTCTATTGCTGAAATAAAACACCAGACCAAAAGCTACTTCAAGAGGAAAGGGTTTATGTTTTATTTCAGCTTACATTTCCACATCACAGCCCATCATTGAAAAAGGCAGAACAGAAACTCAAGAAAGGAACGTGGAGGCAGGACCTGAAGCAGAAGCCATGGAAGAGTGCTGCTTACTTGTTTTCTCCTTATGGCTTACCCAACTTGCTTTCTTATACAGCTAAGAAGCCCTGATGAATCACCCAATCACCAATTAACCCATAAGGTTCTTTACTGACAAGTCTAACGGAGACGTTTTCTCAGTTGTTTTAGCTTGTATCAAGTTGAAAAACAAACAAAAAACAACCAGAACAGGACACCCTCCCTCCAGAACCCATCCAACTGACTCAGCATCTCATTTTCTCACCCTGCCTTTCATTTAATTCTGCTAACTGTCCTGGATGAGGACTGAAAAATAATTGCCCTGTTTGTTTCATGATCACTACTTATGAGACAAACACAGATCACAACACCTGGTTCCTTCTGAATAGCTGCCAGTCTCTGCCCACGTGCAGGGCTACTGAAGGGTGAGCTCTTCAGGAATGGTGGTCACTGGAAGTAGACACGGTTATTCCCAATCAGATTTTCAAAAACCAATTAGTCAACTTAGTCACAATAGTACTTACAGGGAGTTGTTCTCAGTAAATTTATAGAAACCAAGCACCAGACTCACATTGCAACACTCCTTTCATTGTTAAATACAGAAGGAAATATAAGGCCATGGGCTAGGTTACACACTGCAAAGTGAAATCAGTTGCCAGCACTTGATATGCATATGGCAGAGCTCATGATAATTAGTCTCCCAGAGTGCTAGGTGGTTACCTCCTGCATTAGTTTTGAAGATCAATTAAAATTATACATGTAAAGTACTTAGTGCAGTGCCTGGCCTGAGGTGAGCACTTAAGTGATGTCAGATGTGATCAAGAGTTTCAAATGTTACAAGCAGTGTGGAAAGACATAGCAGAGAATAGCTTTTCAAGTTAGCCGGAAATGTGACCCGCTTTTAATTGGCATGGATACATTGCTTTAACTCTTGCACCTGACCTTATGCTCTCATCTGACCCATCATGTTCTCAAATATCTGACCCTGAGAGATAGCCTAATGCGGAAGGGGAATAAGGCAGGAAGAAACATCTCAGTAATGTGGCGGGTTTTGTTTAGCATCTTCAATGGGCCAGGATTCATGAACTACTCGATTTAGGGCCATATTCTTTTAACCCTCAGGACTGCTGTATAGCACGGGCCAGGATGAGCTCTTGGTTTGCTGTTTATTTTTGCTTGAGGAAAAAGAATACAAATGCAAATGCAGGTATAATTGTTCATTTAGATGAGAAATTATAAATTCTGCATATTTTAAAAGATCATTAATATTATAAGGAAAATCAGCATGATTTTATTACATCTTTGCGAAGTATTTACATGTAGCAACTTTTGGTGTAATTTTTCATGACATAGTCTTTAATTGCTCCTTAAGTGTTTATACTTTTATTGTATTATTTATGAGGTATTCAAAATTGCCACAATTTCATTCTTAATTATATTGTTTTTGCCATGTACCTTTGCAGAGACATGTATCTTCACTCTGGGCTTAGCCATCTATAGTGGTTATGTATTTGTCTTTTTTAATGCAAGCTAGGATCATCTGGGAAGAGGAAACCTCAACTGAGAAGTGCCTTCATCAGATTGCCTCTAGGCAAAGTCTATGAACATTTTCTTGATTAATAATTGATCAAAAGGGCACAGTCCATTGTGGGTGGTGCAACCCCTGGACAGGTGGTCCTAAGTCTAGAAAAGTAAGATTGAGCAAGCTCTGGGGAGCAAGCCAGTAAGAAGTATTCCTCTGTGGTCTCTGCTTCAAGCTCCTTCCCTGTCTTCCCTCAATGATGGACTATAACCTGTAAGCTAGATAAATCCTTTCCTCACCAAGTTGCTTTTGGTCATGATCTTTATCTCAGTAAATAAACCAGGGACATGCAGCTATATTTATCTTTGGGTGTTAGGTAAATCTAAGCCAATTTCCCTCAAGTGGTGCTTTCACTGCTGTGCTCTCCTTTTGAAATTCTGCTTTTTTATCCATTCCTCTGTTGAGGGACATCTGGGTTCTTTCCAGTTTCTGGCTATTATAAATATGGCTGCTATGAGCATAGTGGAACATGTGTCTTTATTACATGTTGGAACATCTTCTGGGTATATGCTCAGGAGTGGTATAGCTGGGTCCTCAGGTAGTATTATGTTCATTTTTCTGAGGGTCCGCCAAACTGATTCCCAGAGAGGTTGTATCAGCTTGCATTCCCACCAGCAATGGAGGAGTGTTCCTCTTTATCCACATCCTCACCAGCATCTGCTGTCACCTGAGTTTTTGATCTTAGCCATTCTGACTGGTGGGAGGTGGAATCGCAGGGTTGTTTTGATTTGCATTTCCCTGATAAGTAAGGAACATTTCTTTAGGTGATTCTCAGCCATTTGAGTTTCCTCAGTTGAGAATTCTCTGTTTAGCTCTGTTCCCCATTTTTTGATGGGTTATTTGGATCTCTGGAGTCTAGCTTCTTGAGTTCCTTGTATACATTGGATATTATGTGGTACATTTACACAATGAAATACTACTCAGCTATTAAAAACAATGACTTCATGATATTCACAGGCAAATGGATGGAACTTGAAAATATCATCCTGAGCGAGGTAATGCAGTCACAAAAGAATGAACATGTTATATACTCACTGATAAGTGGTTATTAGCTCAAAAGTTTGAAATACCCAAGAGTCACTTCACAGCAACCATTAGGCTGAGTATGAGGTCCCAGAGGGAGGAGTTGGAGAAGGGAATGAAGGAGCTGAGGGATTTTGCATCCCCAAGGAGGGAGCAACAGTGGCAACTGGCCTGACCCCTCGATGCTCCTGGAGACTGGATCACCAACCAAAGAATATACATGGAGGAACCCATGGTGCTGGCCACATGTGCGGCAGAGGAGGGCCTTGTTAGCCATCAGGGGGAGCAGAGGCCCTTGGGCCTGAGGGTGTTAGATCCTCCAGTATAAGAGAATGCCAAAGAGGGAAGATGAGAGTGGGTGGGTGGGTGGGTGGGGGGAATACCCCCATAGTGTCAGGGGAGGGGGAAGGGAATAGGGAGGTTCCAAAGGGGAGATCTGGAAAGGGGGAAACATTTGAAATGTAAATAAAGTAGGAAAATAAAAGGCATAATATACCCACCCCCCACCCCCCAAGTAGAAATTCTGCTTTTGTAACCAGATTGTACCTAGAGGAGCCTGGAAAGACGTGCAGACCAGAGCCCAGTCACTGTCTTTGTCACAACTGAAGCTGGCTAGCAAACCAGGACCCAAGGAGCCAACTTGTCAATTGCCCTTCAATTCAGAAACTGGGATGCTTATGGTTAATGTCATGAGGAGTCACAGCTTTCTATTATATAACATTACTGAAGCAGTGGACAAACAGAAATTAGATATCATTTCAGCACCGTTAAGTAACAACCAACTTTTATTATTGATTTAGAAAAATTCCCAAGGAAAACTATGGACAATGTTAGTATTTTATAATGTCCTTATTAGAAAAGGAATTAGTTTTGAAGTCTCAAAGATGAGAAATAGTGAAGATGTAAAGGAACTTCAAGTGACCTAATAAAGAGTTTTATTGATTTTTACTAAAAAAAATTAAAAATCTTATCTTCTACTCTTACTAAGTTTAGATTTCCCTGTGAAACAGAGAACATTTTAATGCCTTCATTAGAGACCTTAATTTCTAATCTTACACATGTTTTTAAACTCACAATGAAGTTGTATTCCCTTGTAAATCAAAATAATGTATTTAGCACAGGTGACAGCCATGGCTCAACCCCAACTAGCTTACACACCCTAACTTTGTGTTAATCTAATGTTGGAACAAAATCGTCTGGCACAAAACCTATTCTATAATCAGTTTTAAATATCTTTGTGAAAAGTGTTAAAAAGGTCAAGACTCAAAGTTCAAAGTATGGTTTCTACTAAATATGGACAGCCTCATGATGTCATTCCAACAACACTCTCCGGTTGAGTCATCATGACCCAGTGACACTTGCAATAGTGCTTGCTTCTGAATAGTCATTAGATTAGGTTATCCCATTTTCAACAACAGTATCTCTAAGTGGACTTATTCATAAATTTGTCATGATAATCTGTTGAAGGCCAAATAAGAAACAGAACTTCTTTCCTATGAGAGAACTGCACTGCTGTGGTTATGTTTGCTATGGAGGACGCCATGCACACTTGTATCTTATGAAGATTTTAGGATGTGCAAAGCCTGAGCTGTCAACATCCCCACAGTTGACATCGCTGCTGCCTTTAGAGTCCATGAGCCTGCGCCCATGATTACTGACTCCAGCACTAACCTAGACACACTCCTTCTGAGGAGACAGCACCAAGGCGTCCTACATTGGCAATGGACCACAACTCCTTTGAAGTACTTCACATAGAAGAGCTAGAATAAGCTAGTTTTGTGTACTGACATGGTGTTTTGTTTTGTTTTTCTTAGTCAAACAGTGAAATGGAGGCACACCTTTTCTTTAGTTGCTTTTGTTTAGATTAGAACACTTTTATTTTCTCTTAGGTGAAAGAGACCTCAGGTTAAAGGGAAACTAAGTACAGGCATCATAGGCAGCAGTCTGAGAGTGATCTCCTTTATTCTTTGGCTCACTTATTTGTCTTGTAGGCTTTGTCTTATGAGGAGAGAGAGAGAGAGAAATAGAGAGAGAGAGAGACAGAGACAGAGAGATACAGAGAGACAGACAGACAGACATACACTCAGAGACAGACACACACACAGACAGACACACACAGAGACAGAGAGAGAGAGAGAGAGAGAGAGAGAGAGAGAGAGAGAGAGAGAGATGTGATCACAGGGTTCATTTCTGAAGCTTTAAGACATCATTAAATCATGATATGAGTGATGTTACTTTATCCTGAGAAGAATTTCATCTGATATCTAAAGTTTCAACTGTGTTTTCCAGAGAACACTGAACCATGAGATTGTCAGTGGCATAAAGAATTCAAATCAAACAGCCTTCAGGGGAAATAGCTTGCTATCAATTTAATGCAGGTTGGATTGTGTTCACTATATGTGAAGACCTAATCAGAGCTGAGTGTGGGAGTCTTCACTGTCTATTGAGAATAAATCTACCAGATTGAGGAGAGAGATTTTTAATGCAGAACTCTATGTTGCACATTCTCCAATTCAAATTACTTTAAGCTTTACAAACTTTGTTCATAAACACGAATTTCTTTTGCTGGCATAATAAACTGCTGTTGGGAACAGGGCCGGCACTGTTAGTGTGATATGAAGAGGTTGAAAATTTGTGCTGTAAAAGTCACTTAAAAAGATGACATAACTGAAGAGACTCAGAGCCCAGGCTTGCTCCAAGGCTCCTGTTCTTTACCAGTGACCTTCCTATGTTGTGACCCATTTTTCACTATTTATTAGGTACTTACATTTTGAGGACCTAAGGTTCTAGAAAGACTGCCTGTTTCCTTGCTAGCTAATTTTTAGAGATAGGAAAAAAAACTTTATTCCCATATCAGCAACAAATCCAAAACATTACTTCCTCAAACATCTCCTTTTTTCCTTACTCCTTCCAATGTTTCCTTTCTTTGACTCATAAATTGACTCACTATTTTCAAACCCTAAACCACTACAGGGCCAAGAACCTGATGACTAGCAGTTATTCTATCTATAGCCTAGATTCAAGCAGCATTATTCACACTAACCAGTCCCAAACTGCTCACATTGCATTGCCCATTTCTCTCAGAAAGGAAGGGAAAAATCATATATAAAAAGATGGAAGGAAAAGGAAGAGAAGGAGGGAAGAAGAAAAGCCTTCCATTGTCTAATCAGTAAACTGAAGATCATGTGTGGCACTCAGATCTTGGGTCTATTCTTTTCATGATTACTTGTTTTTTGCAATTGTTTTTGTAAACCACTGGGTCCCATTAGTACTTCCCATATATGCATGGGGTGTGGTCTTGAGCCTCTGGCTCTTATAATCTTTCTGTTCTTTCACAATATAGCATGAAGCTTAGGTGCAGGAGGGTTTTTTAGATGTATTCATTGGGATTTGGAGTTACCACTCCACATTTTGGTTGAAAATGGTCTTTCTTTGTTGCAAAGAAAAGTTTCCTTGATGGTGAAGACCATGATTGTCTGTGGTAGTGATTATAATTATAGGTTGTGATTAGGGATTAAGATATTTAGTAAATTAGTGGCTGTAGATTCTCCTTCAAGCATGACTTTGCTAACACTGAGTATCAAGATAGGTTTCCAGTACCAGGCATGGTTTCTTTCTTGTTGAGTAGGACTTGAGTCCAACTAGAGAGCTGTTGGTCACCATCAAGGTATGGATGCCACTTCTGATCCTGTAGTATTATTGTGTCATATTTATTGATGTGATTCATAGAGATCATAGTTGGGTATGATTGCTGGTTGCTTCCCTCATTTAGAAGTTTGCATTGTGACATCTGATATCATGGAAGCTACTACTCAGAGAGGGGGCATTCAGGTCAGTACTAGTTCAGGGGTCTCTGGGCCCTGTTACTGAAGTACATGATATCTTCAGAAATAAGGATTTACCTTTCACATTTGCAGGGGGATCCAAGGGCAAAAGCAATAGGCTGTATGCTTTGGGAGTCTCTTAGACAGGCCTGGCCAACAACTTAAAAGGCTTCTTATGTCTGGTATTAGTTTTTTTGTTGAGTGGTCTTTGGCTTTTGGAGGGAGCACCATCAGCCCAGATGAGAAAAGTTCACTAAAACTATATATGTGTATTTATATGCTGAATAACATGTGTTACAGCTTTAGGTAAATAAAAGTATGATTCCATGTTGATTTCTCAGACATCAGTATTGTTGTTTTACCTGTATCCCTCCTTCTGCTGTATGTTCCCTCCCAACCCCCCCCAGGAGATCCACTCTTTCCATTTTCCCTCTCAGGTCACTGTATCCTCCCATTCTCCTCTTCCCTCCCCCACTCTTTTTCATATTTACTTTCCAAGGAAACCTCCTTTTTCCCTTTCCCTAATCATATTCTTCTCCTTCCCAACCCCTCTTCCCCTGCCATTCTGGAAATGGTCCTGTTTATTTTCCTGGTTTTCATAGTTACCACAGACTACGTATTTATTCCTGAAGATTTGGAGCTAGGAACATCTGAAGACAGAACATGAAGTGTTTGTCTCTTTGGGTCTGGGTTCTCTCTCTCAGTATGATCTTTTCTAGTACCATCTATTTGCCTACGAAGTTCATGACTTTATTATTTTTTTTTTTTTACAATTGAATAGTATTCCATAATGTGCATGTACCATCTATTCATTGTCTATTTCTCAGTTAAAAGACTTCCAAGTTGTCTTCACTTTCTAGCTATTGTGACTAGAATAACAACAAACATGGCCAAGTGTCAGTGAAGTACAATATTGATTTCTTTTAGCATATGCTAATTAATGGAATAGCTGGGTCATATTGTACATTTAATTTTAGCCATTTGAGAATACTCTACACTGGTTTTCATAATGCTGTACTAGTTTGTGATCCTACCAACAGTGAGGGAATGCTTCCTTTTCAAGTACCTTCTGCAGCTCTATTGTCAGTTGTTCTATTGATCTGTAACTTTCTGACAAGAGTAAGATAAAAATCTCAGTTATTCTGATTTGCATTTTGCTAATCACTAGAAACAATGAACATTTTTTGGGGTAAGATTATTAATTTATTTTTTTAATTTCTTAGCCATACTTTTTTCTTCTTTTGAGATCTCTTTGTTCTAGTCTCTGGCTCATTTTTGAATGTATCATTTGTCTTTTTACTTGTTTTTCAAGTTTTTTGGTATATTCTGGATACTAATTCTTAGTCAAATTTTTTAGCTGGTGAATAATTTTTCCCATTCCTTTGGCTCCTACTTCAACAATTGTTTCTTGGTTGTACAGATGGTTTTTAGGTTTATGAAGTACAATTTGTCAATTGTTGACCATAATACTTGGGCAAATAGAATCCTATTCAGGAAATTCTTTCTGATACCTATGTCTTTTTCTAGAAGTTTCAGTGTTTCAGGCTTCACATTAGGTTTTTAATCCATTTAGAGTTAGTTTTTGTACAAGGTGATAGATAAGGCCTTAATTTAGTTCTATACGTGGATATCCAGTTTTCCTAGGATTATTTGTTGAAGATGCTTTCTTTTTTCCATCACTTTTGTCATTTTTTTCAACTACTAAGTGCTTTAAGTTTTATGTGCTCCTGTTTGAATCTTTAACTTTGTTCCACTGGTCTTCGTATTTGTTTTTGTGCCTGTACCATTGTTTTTATTACTATTGTTCTGTAATATAGCTGAAGATCTGAAATGGTAATTCCTCCAAGCCTTGTTCTTTTTGCTCAAATTTCTTTGGGCAATCAGGAGTCTTTTTTGGTTAAATATGAATAGAAGGGTGGTTTTTCTATTTCTGTGAAGAATGAAGTGGGAATTTTAATTGGAATTACATCAAATCTGTAAATAGATTTTGGCAGAATGGTCAGTTTTACAATATTAATTCTAACAATCCATGAGCATGCGATGTCCCATTTTCTAGAATCTTTCTTTATTGTTTTCTTAAGGGGCTTAATTTTCACTGTAGAGATTCCTCACATTTTTGGTTAGATATTTTATTTTATTTTCGAGGCTAGTGTCAATTGGAGCATGTCCATCATCTTCTTCTCTGTATGTTTGTTGTTGGTATATACAAAAATTATTGATTTATGCAAGTTGATTCTGTATTTTGCCAAATTGCTAAATTTTTAAATAATTTCTAGAAGTTTTCTGGAAGAATTTTGAAGGTAGCTAATGTATAATACTATGTCATATGCAAATAGGAATAAATTGATTTTTTTCTCTATTTGTATCCTGTTAATTTTCGTCTCTTGTGTTATTGTTCATGAATGCATGTTGGATTTTTGTCAGTGGCTTTTCTGCTTCTATTGAGATGATCTTGTGATTTTTCTCTTTAAGTGGCTTATTATACATACTGATTTGCATACATTGAACTATTTTTGCATTTCAGAGATAAAATCAACCTGATCATGGTGTATACTCTTTTTGACATATGTCTTTACTCTGCAAGTATTTTATGTAATATTTTTGAGTGTATGTGTATTGGTAATGTTGGTTTGTAGTTTATTTATTTATTTGTTTGTTTTTTATATCTTTACATGTTTTTGGTATCAGACTGATACTAGCTTCATAGAAGGAATATGGGAGTGTGCCCCCCTCCAATTTTTCTCTATTGTTTGAATAGTTTGAGAAGGACTAGCTATAGATCTTCTTTGAAGGTCTGGTGGAATTCTGCTGTGAATCTATACGGTCCTGAATTTTTTTAGCTGAAAGAATTTTTATTACTATTTTAATCTTCTCATTTGTTATGGGTCTGTTTAAGTTCTTCTTGGTTTAATTTTGGTGCTTTGGCTGAACCTCAAAATTCATCCAGTTCTTTAAGGTTTACCAGCTTAATGGACTACAGGTTTTTTAAGATATTAAAAAATATTAAATATATATATATATATATATATATATATATATATATATATCCTTATAATACTATGAATTTCTTTGGTGCTTGTTGTAGTATTTCCATATTTATTTCTAACTCTCTTGATTTGAGTCCTCTCTTCTTTTTCTTTTCTTTTGCGTAGTTGGGGCAATAATCTTTCAATTTTGTTTGTCTTCTTAAAGAACCAGCTTTTAGATTCATTGATTCTTTATATTGTTTTCTTTGTTTCTATTTCATTGATTTCTTCTCTGATTTTTGTTATTTCTTGCTGTAAACTGTGTTATAAGGTTTAGATTTGGTTTGTTTTTGTTTTTCCATCCTTTTGAATTACATAACTAAGCCATTTATTTGTATTCTTTCTGATTTTTTTTTTTAGTTTTTTGAGATAGGGTTTCTCTGAATAGCACTAGCTGTACTGAACCTTACTGAACTATGTTGGCCCGAAACTCAGAAATACAATAGCCTCTGCCTCCTGAGAGATAGCAAATGCTGGGATCAAAGGCATGAAACACTACTGCTTGGTGTCTTTCTGATTTTTTAGTTAACCAATTAATTAATTTGTTTGTTTTCAGTAATCCTTACCATAGTTTTCCCTTCCTCCACTCCTCAGTCATCTCTCCTCCACTTCCCCTATCTGTTGGATTCACTCTCACTCCATTTCTCTTCAGAAAAAAAAAAAAAAAAAAACCAGGTCTCCCAGGGAAATCCACAGAACACAATTTAAGAAGGTACAATAAGACTACACATAACCCTTCATATCAAAACTGGGTAAAGCAATAGACTAGGAGAAAAGGTGTCAAGAGCCGACGAAAGAGTCAGAGATACCTCCCTACCCCTACTGTTATGAGTCCCACAAAAACATCAAGCTAACAACCATAACATATATGCAGAGGACATAGCACAGACCCATGTAGTCTCTCTGATTATGGCTGTAGTTTCTGTGAGCCACTATGTGCTCTCCTTAGTTGATGTCTGTGGTCTGTGTTCTGGTTTTTCATTAATGTAGGCTCTTAGAGCTAGAAATTGCCTTCATAGGACTAATTTCATTGTGTCCCAGAGGTTATTTTGTGTTGTGTTTTCATTATCATTTAGTTCCACAAAGTTTTTCTTCCTTTGAGCCATTTATCCTTTAGTAATGAAGTGTTGAATCTCTATGAGTTTTCCTATTTACTGAAGATTTGCTGTCAATTTTAAGTTTTATTGGATTGTGGTCAAAGAGAATATAAATAATGATTTGAAAATCTTTTTGAACTGGTAAAGATTTATTTTTCTGTCACAGGATGTGGTATACTTTAGAAAAGCTTCCATGTGAGGTTGAATAGAATGTGTATTCTTTGGTATTGTCAGAAGAATAATCTGTCATAATCTGTTAAATCATTTGATGTATGATGTGAATTAATTCTGATATTTCTCTGTTTATTTTTTTGTCCAGATGATCTGCCTATTGGAGAAAGTAGGTTAATGTTAATCTGTGTCTTTAAATCCAGTAGTCCATTTTTTTGTTTTGTTTTGTTTTTTATGAAATAGGGCCCACCAGAGTCCAGTGCATATACATTTTCGTGGTTATTGCTCCATTCACTGGAATGAAGTAACACTCTTTAGCTCCTATGATTGGTTTTAATTTGAAGTATAGTTTGTCATATATGAGGGCAGTGATACCTGCTGGCTTCCTAGTTCCATTTCACAGGTGTATTTTGTTCATTCTTTTATTTTAGGCTAGTATCTACCTTTAAAACTAAAATGTATTTCTTGGAGGCAACAGATAGGTAAATTTCATTTCATATTTCATTCAGTTGGTCCCTGTTTTAGAATAGAGAATTGAGGCCATTTAAATTAGTATTTAAAGTTATTATTGAAATGTTTGAAATGTATGTGTCAATTGTGGTGTCTTGCTGATTTTTGTGTTGTGTTTTCAGTGGTGGTTTGTGATTTAATGATTATGGCTTCATATTTCTTTCCACAGTCTCCTGCTAGACCTATCTTCCCTTTGTTGTGAAATAATGCTCTATTTTTTTTTTTTTTTTTTTTTTTTTAGGTTTGAGTTGTTGAATATAAAAATTTTAGGCTGATTATGCAGTGGAAAGCTTTTCCTTTTTCTTCAATCATGGTAATTAATTTTGCTAGGTAAATTATTCTAGGTGTGTCATCATAATCTTTTAAAACTTGGAATGCATTACTCCAGGCTTTTCTAGCTTTTTGAGTTCCCATTGAGAAATAAGTTTTTATTCTGATGGATTTTCTTTATATGTGATTTGTGTTACTATTCCTCTTGAAGCTTTCAATATAGTTTTTTTTCATTATGTATACTTTGTATTTTAACTATGATGTGCTGTGAGGATTTTCTTCCTTCCTTCCTTCCTTCCTTTCTTCCTTCCTTCCTTTTTTTCTTTTTTTATTTTTGTCTTGCCTATTTGATGTTCTGTGTAGTGCTTGTACTTTGTATGGTTGTGCCTTTCCTTAGTTTGAGGGATGTTTCTTCTAGGATCTTATTGAAAATCTGGTTTATGCTATTGACTTGGTATTCTTCTTCCTCATCTATGCCTATCTCACATTTTCTATATGTTCCTTTCCTGTGTTTATTTCTTCATCCATTTGTAAACAATTTCATGTTCCTTGATAATTTGGTCTAGATGCTCTACTTCACCTTTGAGGCTGGATATTCTGTCTTCTGCTTGATTTCATTCTAGTAGTAAGGCTTTCCTTTGAGTTTTCTACATGAGCTATTGGGTTCTTCAATTACATCTTGAGTCTTCTTCAATGATTCTTTCTCCTGACTGAATTCTACTTGTAAGTCTTTAATTATCTCTGTTATTCCCATTAGCCTTATGCGTGTGGTTTTTTGGGAATCACTCAGGCATTTTATTCTCTTTAAGTTCTACATTGTTGATTTCATTGAGCTGTTTCTCTGTATCTTCTGAAACTCATTGAATTCTCCAATGAAGTTTGTAATGTCCTTTTAGTTTTTGTGTCCTGGAATTTATCTAGGTAGTTCTCATTGACAAACATATCTCCAGGACTGGTAGTTTTTAAAGAGAAGATTCTGGCTTGATATTCATATTATTAGTATTCCTACGATGAAATTTGGGCATCTATCTATCTTCGTTAGTTCTAAGTTTGTTATGAATGGAGCAGTTGGGAAAGAAGGGATGGCATAGGAGATCTAGAGGGTGGAAATGTCTTGGGTGGAGTGAATTCAGATTAACAGAGAGGACGGACTGGTGTGCAGAATATTTTTACTGTTCCAAGTATGGTGCATGATGGTAGATCTATCTTGGGTAAAAACGTTGGATGTGACATGAAAGATTCTGGGGTTTGGGAGATAGGTACTGAGGATACTTTTCCAAGCCTAGACCTCCTTTTCAGTGAGGCAGGGAAGATCAGATTAGCCTGATGCATTGGTTGTGAAACCCAGGCTAAATCTGGTGAGTTGAGGAAAATGTATGGATTAAGAGGTCAGGTATACTCCTTAGGTTAGACCCTGAAGAAATACATAGAATTATATAGGAAGAATGCATAAGGAGTTGAGGTGTCTATCATGGTTGTGGAGGCAGCCCAGAGAGACTTGTGGTAGTCTCAGGCAGAATAAATGTTGGTGAAAGCCTAGAACTTGGCTGCAGCACAGTCAAGGTTAGTCAGACTAGGCTTGGGCAAGGGATATTGGATCTTGACTATATCCAAAAGGTTGTAGAAAAACAAGGATGAGGTGGTCCTGGGTACCCACCAAGGAAAATAGACATTGGTGGGCAATGTGGAAATTCTGGGTATGGAGTGGGTTGGTGGAGTCAAGGAAGAAACTTATCTTTTTGACAGATTATCACACTGGCTTTGGAAGTCACAACATAGGTGAGGCTGGCTGGCCAGTAACCTCGAGGAATGCCTATCTCTGCTTCCCTCTTTGGCATTGAGATCATAAGCCTAAAACATTAGGCCTGGATTATTTTACCTGCGCTCTGAGAATTGAGTTTTGGTCTTCATGTTTGTAAGATAAGCTGTCACTTCTGCTCTTAATGGCTTTTGACACAGATATAAATTGCAGTGTGAAAATGTCAAAACATAGGCTGAGCAAATGGCTCAGCAATTAAAGTGCTTGTCTCAGAAGCATGAGTATTTGAGTTTGGATCTCCAGTAACCATGAAAAAAATAAAAAATCCAGGCATGACTGGACACCCTTCTAACCTGACTGATGAAAAATGAACAGAAACAAGTAGATCTCTGGTGATTACTAGCCAGCCAGTTTAGCCCAGTTGATGAGTTCAGTAAGAAACTGCATTAAAAAATAAGGTAAAGAATGGGAGATGAAGAGATGACTCAATCAGTAAGAGTGGTTTCCCCTCTGACAAGGGAATATTGTTCAATTCCCAGAATCCATGTAGCTGCTCACAACTATCTGTAACTCCAGATCCAGGGAATCTGATGCCATCTTCTGGCATTTGAAGGCACCAAACATACATATGACACACAAACATACATGCAGGTAAAAGACCCATATACATATTTTTTAAAATTGAAAATGACTGATGAAGACTCCCTATATTAATCTGTGGCCTCTGTATACTAGCATATACATGTAAACATACATCTCTGTACATATATGCACATATTCACACACATGCACACACACACACACACACACACATACACACACACACACACTCATACATGCACAAATAATAATATAGAAAACCAAATAAGGAAGACACCAATGTGAACCTCTGCCCTCTATGTACATGCACAATCTCCCACATATGAGCACACATACAAACATGCACACACACAGCTGATAAACACCTTCAGCAAAGCAGCCAGATACAAAATTAACTCAAGCAAATCAGTAGTCTTCCTATACTTGAAGGATAAACAAGCTGAGAAAGAAATTAGGGAAATGACATCCTTCGCAATTGTCACAAACAATATAAAATATCTTGGTTTGACTCTAACCAAACACGTGAAAGATCTGTATGACAAGAACTTCAAGTCTCTGAAGAAAAAAATCGAAGAAGACCTCAGAAGATGGAAAGATCTCCTATGCTCATGGATTGGCAGGATTAATATTGTCAAAATGGCTGTTCTGCTGAAGGCAATCTACAGATTCAATGCAATCCCCATTAAAATCCCAACTCAATTTTTCATAGACTTAGAAAGAGCAATTCTCAAATTCATATGGAATAACAAAAAACCCAGGATATCAAAAACTATTCTCAACAATAAAAGGACTTCTGGGGGAATCAGCCTCTCTGACCTGAAGCTGCACTACAGAGCAGTAGTGATAAAAACTGCATGGTATTGGTACAGTGACAGGCAGGTAGATCAATGGAATAGAATTGAAGACCCAGAAATGAACCCACACATTTCTGGTCACTTGATCTTTGACAAAGGAGCTAAAACCATCCAGTTGGAAAAAAAAAACCAGGATCTTCAACAAATGGTGCTGGTTCAACTGGCAGTCTACATGTAGAAGATTGAGAATTGATCTATTCCTACATTCTTGTATAAAGCTCAAGTCCAAGTGGATCAAGGACCTCCACATAAAACCAGATACACTGACTCTAATAGAAGAGAAAGTGGGGAAAAGTCTCGAACACATGGGCACAGGGGAAAAGTTCCTGAACAGAACACCAGTGGCTTCTGCTCTAAGATCAAGAATCAACAAATGGAACCTCATGAAATTACAAAGCTTCTGTAAGGCAAAGGACAATGTAAATAGGACAAAACGGCAACCTACAGATTGGGAAAAGATCTTTACTAATCCTGTGTCCTATTGAGGGCTTATATTCAAGGTATACAAAGAACTCAAGAAGCTAGACTCTAGAGATCCAAATAACCCTATCAAAAAATGGAGAACAGACCTAAACAGAGAATTTCTCAACTGAGGAAACTCAAATGGCTGAGAAGCACCTAAAGAAATGTTCAACATCCTTAGTCATCAGGGAAATGAAAATCAAAACAACCCTGAGATTCTACCTCACATCAGTCAAAATGGCTAAGATCAAAAACTCAGGTGACAGCAGACACTGACTAGGATGTGGAGAAAGAGGAAAACTCCTCCATTGCTGGTGGGAATGCAAGCTGATACAACCTCTCTGGAAATCAGTTTGGCGGACCCTCAGAAAAATGAACATAATACTACCTGAGGACCCAGCTATACCACTCCTGGGCATATACCCAGAAGATGCTCTAACATGTAATAAAGACACATGTTCCACTATGTTCATAGCAGCCATATTTATAATAGTCAGAAACTGGAAACAACCCAGATGTTCTCAACAGTGGAATGGATACAGCAAATGTGGTACATTTACACAATGGAATACTACTTAGATATTAAAAACAAAGACTTCACGAAATTCACAGGCAAATGGATGGAACTTGAAAATATCATCCTGAGTGAGGTAACTCAGTCACAAAAGAATGAACATGGTATGTGCTCACTGATAAGTGGTTATTTGCCCAAAAGTTCAAAATACCCAAGAGTCACTTCGTAGCAACTGTAGGGCTGAATGTGAGGTCCCAGATGAAGGAATTGGAGAAGGAACTGAAGGAGCTGAGGGAGTTTGCAGCCCCATGGAGGGAGCAATAGTGGCAACTGGCCTGACACCACGGTACTCCCAGAGAATGAATTACCAACCAAAAAATGCACATGGAGGGACTCATGGTGCTGGCCACATATGTGGCAGAGGAGGGTCTTGTTAGCCATCAGAGGCCCTTGGGCCTGAGGGTGTTAGATCCCCAGTATAGGAGAATGCCAAGGAGGGAAGATGAGAGTGGATGGGTGGGTGGGTGGGGGAATACCCCCATAGTGGCATGGGGAGGGAGGAGGGAATGGGGAGTTTCCAAAGGGGAGATCTGGAAAGGGGAAAACATTTGAAATGAAAACTAACAAACAAACATGCACACACACACTAAAATCATTAGAAGTATTTTCATAAATGGTAAGTTAAGTTTCTTCCTAAATATTCAAAATATGAGAATTAAAATGAAAAATAATATTAAACATTCACATAAAGAAGTTAGCTAAAATAACATTTTAACTAGATTTCTTTTACTAAGAAGTTTCTTCAATTTTAGAATTCAATTCCATTGAGCTGCCAATATAAAATGTAAGGGGAGGTTCTGTAGCTAAGGTCTTATTTCCCAACTTGGTTCTTGACTTGTCAATAAAGAAGGCTGGCGGTGGGAAGCAATAACTTGACAGAAGGTACAGGTGGGCCTTCCAGTCCCCAGGAGGAAGAGGAGACACAGTGAAAGAGAAAGAGTTTTTTTTTTCCTGCCATGCTTTGGAGGAAAAAGGATGATGCAATCATGGGAGGCCTCAGGGTACGAGCAGGGACTAGCTGATACAAGCCACTACCTTTAGGATGGAGGGCGAGAGATAATAAACTGATAAGGGCATGCCTTTCCAGGTGGGAGGTATCTGCGCCCAGCATTTGTGCCAGGAAAGGCAAGCTGTAAAGTGACAAGCTGAGTGTATGGCTTTTATCTGCAGATTCAAGGGTCTCAGGAGTGGGCTGGTAACTCAACCCCTCGTGGAGCAAAGGCAGGGAGAGAGAGAGGCCCACTTGGAGCTGGCAGCAGCAGATCCTGGAGCCAAGCTGGAGTAAAGTCAGATACAAAAGGGAGCTGGGAGGGGCCAGAGCATGGCAGCTCCTGGTCAAGACAGTAGCATGATTTTATTAACTACGTGTCAACAATAAAAAAGCAATTGTCTCGTTAGGGTTTCATTGAAGAGACACCCATGACCAAGGTAACTCGCAGATAGGTAAACATTTAACCGGGGGCTGGCTTACAGCCGAAATGGAGGTTTATTCCATTATCGTTATGGCAGGAAGTAAGGCAGTGTGCAGGCAGACATCCTCTCAGAGGAGCTGAGAGCTCCACCAGCAAAGCCACACCTCCTAATATGGGACAAGCATATTCAAGCCACTACAGCAATTATTCATTTTACACATATTGACCCAGCTAGCAATTACTCTCAACTGGACACAACCTAAAATCACCTTTAAAAGGATCACTTAAAATATCTTTTGAGAATCTCATGCATGCATTTTTCATTAAATCTATTTCAACTTCCTCCTCTCCACTCCTTTCCTATCACTAGCAGCAGTGGTGTCATAATGCCTGGCAAATACTGTCTTTTACCAGGCAGTTAATGCCACTGGTTCTTGTCATTTTTCCAGCCTCTTTTTGGAGATGATTCAAGAGTTGTGAAAACAGAGTTGAAATTGAGTAATTGTCTTTATCAGATTGGTCTATGGGCATACCTACAAAGTATTGTCTTGATGAACAATTTATGTGACTCAACCTTCTGCTGTGGGCAGCACAATCCCCAGGCAACATCCCTCAGTAGGTATTTCTGGGGCATATGGTGAAGCTAGTCTGAGTCTGAAAGAGCCAGAAGTCTGCAACCTTTGGACTTAGCACTGGGTCCCCAATGGAGATGTTAGAGAAAGGTCTGAAGGAGCTGAAGTGTTTTGCAACCCCATAGGAAGAACAACAATATCAACCAACCAGACTCCCAGAGCTCCCAGGGACTAAACCACCAACCTAAGAGTAAACATGGAGGAACCCGTGGCTCCAGCCACATATGTAGCAGAGGATGGCCTAGTCAGGCATCAATGAGAGGAGAGGTCCTTGGTCTTATAGAGGCTCGATGCCTCAATGTAGGAGTATGTATGTGTGTGGGGGTGGGGGGAGTGGGTTTGTGGAGAGGAAGCACCCTCATAGAAGTAGGGGGAGGGAGTGGGATAGTGGGTTTCTGAAGGGGACACTGGGAAGGGGATAACATTTGAAATTGTAAAAAAAAAAAAAAAAAAAAAAAAGTCTGCCAGCAGAATTCCTCTGTGTTCCTGCTTTGAGTTCCTGCCCTGGTTTCCCTTGGTAACAGACTGTCACTGAGGCAGATAACCTTTTCCCTCCTCAAACTGCTTTGCAGCTTGGGCCCTGGTGTTTATCACAGCAAAAGAAGATAGACACCTGCTAATTTTAGGCCTGATATGGACACACATACAATAAGTATAAACTGTTCATTATTTAATATGAATTTAAAAATCGCCACTCACCAGTTGTATGCAACTGCTATGGATTCCTTGGTAATCCATAAAATGTGCTTCAGACATACAAATTAGTACACAATAATCGAGAAAACTAATTGGTGGCTGTAGAAGTTTTAGTTCTGGTTTTATGGTTTTCCTCTGCTCTGCATTGCAGTTATTTTATGGCTAATTTAAATAACTAATATCATTTCAATTTCTCCTATAAATATATCTTATGCCCTTATTCTAACCCAATTGAAAGACTAAAGGGCTATCAGGTGCTTCAATTACCATCTTATGTAAAAAAATAGTTTTTATAGAATAAAAACTATATCTAGATATAGATATAGACAGAGATGAGCCAGAGGCATAAACAGAGACAGAAACAGCAAGCATAGATATACACACAGAGAAAGACTGGAAGGCAGGGCCTCATGCAGCTTAGGCTGGTATGAACTCACAATGTTGCTGAGGATGAACTTGAACTCATGATCTTCCTGCCTGCACTTCTTATATTTTGAGATTATAGATTATCACCATGTACTAATAGTAAAATATTTGATTCTGGTATATTTTGAGACAAGTTGTCTATATAACCTGAACACTGAATCTTGGCTTCTGATTGCAAAATGAAATGTTAACTACACAGACAATTGTATTTCGAACACTGAATTTCCACAATATTATTAATAGTATCTTAGTTTATTATCTTTCCTGGGCATGCAGGTACAATCCTGTAGTTCTAGCATGAGTTAGTCTCAGCAGGATCCTCCAAGTCAAGGAGTTCAAGGCCATGCCGGGTAATGTAAGCAATCTTTACATTCAGTTGTCTTCTGTCAGTTTTCATTTAGTTACTACATGTCTTTACTAAGTACTGTACTGTGTCATTCTTTAAACACCCACTCACAACAACAACAACAACGAATCTTATTCTAAAACTTCCAGAAATATATTTGAATTTCTGCTAAAAAAGCACCTTTCATAAGATAAAATAGAACAATTTATAATTGCAAGAAGGTGTGAGATGGTGCCCCACTGATTCTTTATTCTCCCAGAGTCAGAAAGGAGGATAGAAACTTCAAGTCCTTTCTCACTATGAAATAATTATTCTCCTTCTCAGGAACTCCTAAAAATCCCCAGTACATTCTGATCTGATTGAAGAAAGACCCTCAGACATGTGGAAAGACCCCACATTCTGTCCTCATTGAATGCGGGTGATCAAGGCCTCCCAGGGCTTGTAGTGGATGTTTCTAAACACCAAGACACAAGAATGGGTCTCTGAAAACTGGAAAAGCAGTGTGCCGTGAATTGCTTGGAAGTGCCAGTCCTGCTGGGAAGATAGCCAGTACATCTGTCCAGTCCCTAAAAGATTCAGAACGCTGGAACTGGGTTTCCACGCCTACTCCCAGGAATTAAAACATGGTAGAAAGAGTTGATGGCTTAGATAATGCTGCAGAGTTAGACCTGCTGGCATGAGGAGGCAGTGTGGTAGGAAGGTCAGAGTTTATGTGGAGAGGCATAACTCTGACATTCCAAAAGGGAGTAGCAACAGAAAATAAGATCATTACTATGTTCATGCTTTTCAACCCAAGGTGCCATATCTGTTTATAAGTTAAATACAACGTCTAGTGCATAAATATGTCGTGAGAGTAGGCTGGCGCTCTCTGTCTCTCTCATCAAACATTTTGTGAAATACAGATTCTTACAATGGGACCCATTAAGGAAACTAAAAAATGGAAAATGTATTGTAATATTTAAAATTTTTCTTTGACCTAGAAAGCTCTCAAACCCTTAGGTGGCCATGAATGATTACTCTGGGACTCAAAAGGCAGAAATCATGCAGGGGTGGAAGATCCCCATCAAAGCAGAGCAGAGTAGAGATAAATAAAAGTGAATACATATATGTACATGCACATATCCTACAGCATCTGCATACAGTGCAACTGTTACAGGGCTCAGCCACAACTGGCTCTGCTCTTTTCTGACTCATAAGCAGCATTAAGTGACTTCTTGTACTCTACCGAAATGACTTCACTCTCTGCCCACCCAGTACCCTGCAGCCTGAGAAACTGCTTCCACTTCAGAAGTTGATTCACTGCTTTCCTTTCTACCAACAGATTTCTTGATCCAATTTCAGGGGAAAAGATAACTGCAATGGCCTATAATGTTTGGGGGCCAATGGGACCTCAGTGGTCAATTGAACAATTCCAAAAAGAGTAATACATTGTTAAGCATTGGGCTTTTTATTTCTTAGCCTGAGGTCTCTAATAGGAATATTATCACCCTGTTACAGGGTAGTTACATTTTAACTTCTTCTGTCTCTCTCTCTGTCTCTCTGTCTCTCTCTGTGTGTCTCTGTCTCTGTCTCTGTCTCTGTCT
>JADRCH010000087.1:10255193-10308097 GCA_019843965.1 Rhynchomys soricoides
AAAAAAAAAAAAAAAAAAAAAAAAAAAAAAAAAAAAAAAAAAAAAAAGAAAAGAAAAAAGAAAGAAAGAAAGAAGTAGTATTTTCTCTAAGTTCATAAACTATTTCACAAGGCTTGGAATTTTCTTTGTGCTTAAATGTAGACTCAAAGAAAGCTGAGAGATATTGATTAATAATGAGTAAATGTTTTATTTCTCTGAGTTCTATCAACTACTACACACAATCTTTTACTAATTTAGTGAATTTTACCCATTAAAAAGACAATTTTCTTTCTGTTTTGTTGTTGTTGTTTTTATTTGTTTTGTTTTGTTTGTTTTTTGTTTTTTTCGAGATAGGGTTTCTCTGTGTAGCTCTGGCTGTCCTGGAACTCACTCTGTAGACCAGGCTGGCCTTGAACTCAGAAATCCACCTGCCTTTGCCTCCTGAGTGCTGGGATTAAAGTCGTGTGCCACCACTGCCTGGCAAGATAATTTTCTTAATAAAAATTATAAATTAATATATAGCTAAGCCATAGAAATACTAACAATATAATTTAGCACATGTAAAGTCAAAAGTCAATTTTGAGGGATGAAGAGATGGCTTAGCAGTTAAGAATGCTTACTGCTCTTGCAGAAGACATGGGTTTGGTTTCCAGCATCCTCATGGCCCCCTGTAACTCTAGTTCCATGGGGATCAGAAGGTCTCTTCTTACCATCATATGTTCTTGCCTTCACGTGATACACACACACACACACACACACACACACACACACACAGACTCAAATAAATAAATCAGAGTCTACTTTGGTGGATGTGTTTAACTTCATTATACATTTAAAACTCAAAATTTGATATCTTGAAAATTGAAATTGTAATTATAGAAAAAGAGAGTAATAAGAAACACCCTTTGGTGAATATGGTCATGTCTGATACTTCCTGTCTATGAATTTAGCTCTGGTTTTATTGGATATTTTCTTTATTACATTTCAAATGTTATCTCCTTTCCTGGTTTTCTCTCTGGAAAACCCCTATTCCAGTTCTCCTCATCCTGCTTCTGTGGGGGTGCTTCCTCACCCACCCATCTACTCCTGCCTCCCCACCCTGGCATTCCCTTACACTGGGGCATCAAACCTCCACAGGACCAAGGGCCTTTCCTTCCACTGATGCCCAACAAGGCTATCCTCTGCTACATATGTGGCTGGAGCCATGGGTCCCTTTGTTTGTACATTTTGGTTGATGACTTAGTCCCTGGGAGCTCTAGGGGTGTCTGGTTGGTTGATATTGTTCTTCTTCCTATGGGATTGCAAACCCCTTCAGCTCCTTTAGTCCTTTCTATAACTCCTCCATTGGGGATACCATGTTCAGTCCAATGGGTGGCTGTTAGCATCTGCCTCTGTATTTGTCAGGCTCTGGAATAGCCTCTTAGGAGACAGCTATGTCAAGCTACTGTCAGCAAGCACTTCTTGGCATTCACAATAGTGTCTGGGTTTGGTGACTGTATATGGGATGGATCCCTAGGTGGGGAAATCTCTGGATGGCCTTCCCTTCAGTCTCCGTTCCACACTTTGTCTCCGTATTTCCTCCCTTATTTTGTTCCCCCTTCTAAGAAGGACTGAAGCATCCATACTTTGGTCTTTCTTCTTCTTGAGCTTCATGTGATCTGGGAATTGTATCTTGTGTATTCCCAAGAGCTTTGGCACTAATATCCACTTATGAGTGAGTGCATGCCATGTATGTTCTTTTGTGGGATATTTTCTAGTTCCATCCATTTGCCTAAGAATTTCATGAATCCATTGTTTTTAATAGCTGAGTAGTACTCCATTGTGCAAATGTACCACATTTTCTGTATCCATTCCTCTGTTGAAGGACATCTGGATTCTTTCAAGCTTCTGGTTATTACAAATGTGGCTGCTATGAACATAGTGGAGCATGTGTTCTTGTTACATTTTGGAGCATCTTTTGGGTATATGTCCAGGAGTGGTATAGCTGGGTCCTCTGGTAATACTATGTCCAATTTTCTTATAAATTGCAAGATTGATTTCCAGAGTGGTTTTACCAGTTTGCAATCCCACCAGAAATGGAGGAGTGTTCCTCTTTCACCACATCCTTGCCAGCATCTGCTGTCACCTGAGTTTTGTTTTTTTGTTTTTTTGTTTGTTTGTTTGTTGATATTTTATTTACATTTCAAATGTTTCCCCCTTTACAGATCTCCCCTTTGGAATCTCCCCATTCCCTCCCCCTCCTCCTGCTTCTATGGGGGTATTCCCCCACCCACCTACCCACCCACTCTCATCTTCCCTCCTTGGCATTCTCCTATATGGGGCATCTAACACCCTCTGGCCCAAAGGCCTCTCCTCCACCTGATGGCTAACAAGACCCTCCTCTGCCACATATGTGGCCAGCTCCATGGGTCCCTCTATGTGTATTCTTTGGTTGGTGATCCAGTATCTGGGAGCATCCAGGGGTCAGGTCAGTTGACACTATTGCTCCCTCCATGGGGCTACAACCTCCCTCAGCTCCTTCAGTCCCTTCTCCAACTCCCCCATCTGGGACCTCACACTCAGCCCTACAGTTACTGTGAAGTGACTCTTGAATATTCGGAACTTTTGGGCTAATAATCACTTATCAGTGAGTACATATTCTTTTGTGACTGAGTTACCTCACTCAGGATGATATTTTCAAGTTCCATCCATTTGCTTAAGGATTTCATCAAGTCATTGTTTTTAATAGCTGAAAAGTATTCCATTTATACTAGCAGCTTAACAACACACCTGAAAGCTCTAGAACATAAAGCTAATACACCCAAGAGGAGTAGAAGGCAGGAGATAATCAAATTAAGGGCTGAAATCAAGCAAGTAGAAACTAAAAGAACTATACAAAGAATCAACAAAATCAGGAGCTGGTTCTTTGAGAAAATCAACAAGATAGACAGACCCTTAGCCACATTAACCAAAGGGCACAGAGACAGTATTCAAATTAACAAAATCAGAAATGAAAAGGGAGATATAACAACAGATTCTGAGGAAATTAAAAAACTCATCAGATTCTACTGCAAAAGCCTATACTCAACAAAATTGGAAAATCTGGAGGAAATGGACAAGTTTCTAGACAGATACCAAATACCAAAGTTAAGTCAGGATCAGATAAACCATCTAAACAGTCCCATAACCCCTAAAGAAATAGGAGCAGTCATTAAAAGTCTCCCAACCAAAAAAAGGACCAGATGGGTTCAGTGCAGAATTCTTTCAGACCTTCAAAGAAGACCTAATACCAATACTCTTCAATCTATTCCACAAAATAGAAACAGAAGGAACACTCCCCAATTCATTCTATGAGGCCACAGTTACACTGATACCAAAACCTCACAAAGACCCAACAATAAAAGAAAACTTCAGACCAATTTCCGTTATGAATATCTATGCAAAAATACTCAATAAAATTCTCGCAAACCGAATCCAAGAACACATCAAAATGATCATTCACCATGATCAAGTAGGCTTTATCCCAGGAATGCAGGGATGGTTCAATACCCGGAAATCCATCAATGTAATCCACTACATAAACAAACTCAAAGAAAAATACCACATGGTCATTTATTTAGATCCTGAAAAAGCATTTGACAAAATTCAACATCCCTTCATGATAAAAGTCTTGGAAAGATCAGGAATTCAAGGAGCATACCTAAACATAGTAAAAGCAATATACAGCAAACCAGTAGCCAACATCAAACCTGTGAGGGTTTTTGTTGTTGTTGTTGTTGATACTTTATTTACGTTTCAAATGTTTTCACCTCTCCAGGTCTCCCCTTTGGAAACCCCCTATCCTATCCCATCTTCCCCTGCCTCTATGAGGGTATTTCCCCACACACCCATTTCTGTCTTCCCTCCCTGGTATTCTCCTATACTGGAGCATCTAACACCCTCAGGCCCAAGGGCCTTTCCTCCCACTGATGGCCAACAAGGCCCTCCTTTGCCACATATGTGGCCAGCACCATGGGTCCCTCCATGCATATTCTTTGGTTGGTGGTCCCGTCTCTGAGAGTACCAGAGAGTCAGGCCAGTTGACATTGTTGCTCCCTCCATGGGGCTGCAAACTCCCTTAGCTCCTTCAGTCTCTCCTCCAACTCCTCCATCTGGGACCCCACACTCAGTCTAACGGTTGCTGTGATTTGAATCTTGGGTATTCCAAACTTTGGGGCTATTATCCACTTATTAGTGAGTATATACCGTGTTCATACTTTTGTAACTGAGTTACCTCACTCAGGATGATATTTTCAAGTTCCATCCATTTGCCTGTGAATTTCATGACGCGATTGTTTTTAATAGCTGAGTAGTATTCCATTGTGTAAATGTACCACATTTTCTTTATCCATTCCTTTATTGAGGGACATCTGGGTTGTTTCCAGCTTCTGGCTATTATAAACATGGCTGCTACGAACATAGTAGAACATGTGTCCTTATTAGATGTTAGAGCGTCTTCTGGGTATATGCCCAGAAGTGAAATAACTGGGTCCTCAGATAGTATTATGTCCATTTTTCTGAGGGCCCACCAAACTGATTTCCAGCGTGGTTGTACCAGATTGCAAATCCACGAGCAATTGAGGAGTGTTCCTCTTTCTCCACATCCTCGTCAGCATCTGCTATCACCTGAGTTTTTGATCATAGCTATTCTCACTGGTAGGAGGTGGAATCTCAGGGTTATTTTGACTTGTATTTCCCTGATGACTAAGGATGTTGAACATTTCTTTAGGGTCTTCTCAGCCCTACAAGTTTCCTCAGTTGAGAATTCTCTGTTTAGCTCTGTTCCCCAATTTTAGATAGAGCTATTTGATTCTTTGGAGTCTAACTTCTTGAGAGTTCTTCAATTTTTAAGGAAAATAAATTCATTTGTTAGTTTTGAGACTTGGAAATACAACATCAATTTGTTATCACCTAGCAAGAACTGTTTATGAGTGTTTAAACAGGAACATTCATTTTGCACTGCATGGTCTACCATTTATCTATTGATTTATTGCACCAGAATAGCCTTTAACACTTTACATAGTCAAGTATGACCTTGAACTCCTGACCGTTTAGTTTTTACCTTAATGTGGGGACTATAAGCTTATGCTGCTAAACTTAGGAAGGAATGGTCTTTTATCACCCAGTTTTGATGGAACGGGAGGATGGATAAAGCACTTTCATATTTGATGTTATGAGGGGACTTTTATATTCTCTATTGTAAAAAGGTATTGACATGCATATGTTACTAGTAGCATAGCATATACACATTGTTAATGGCTTGTTGTGAGTTAAGCCTTCAGCATGGAGGGCTCTGGAGAAATATGTAGCTGATACCAGTAGACAATGGGCTCAGTACCCCAAGAAGTACTTGAGTCCAGACATCTAGAGAATAGGGAACAATTCAATAGTAGATAAAAGAGAGACACAAACATCACACATCTGAGAATATGGCTGATTGTTTGAGAGTAGAGGGAAGATGAAGCCTTTGTTTCCCATCCTAACGGAAGGAGCTTTCCCAAATTGAGTGTTAACCTACTGTCTTCTCAGGCCATTGGGTCTCAGTTTGAAGCATGACTTAAACTTAATCGTTGCCTTCACTCATTAGTATTTATGATGATCCAGTTGATATTTCAAAAGAGGATAGCTGGGGGTTGCTAGGAGTATGGATGCCAGGAAGTGGGGACTATGGGACCAATTTGGAGATTAGCCACCATGCTTCCACAGCACTTCTTTCTGAATTCTTGGGCTCACTTACAAAAAATAACTTTGCTGTAGATGGAAGGGTTTTGCCTCCCCTGTGAATTCATACAGGGATATTCCAACCAAAGTCATGTTGGCAATGTAATTCTTAATAAATCATAATGATAAACCTTCATGACCTCTTAGTGTCCTGGCAAGGAGAGACCTTCTCTCTCTTCACACAGCCAGAAGTACACCTCCCAGAGAGCAAGAAGGGCTCCCTGCATCTTCCCCTCAAACCTCCAGCCTCCAGATTATGGGAAAGTGTATGTTGCTAAGTCACAGAATTCTCTGTTTGCAACAGCAGGCTAAGCTGGTTTTGCACAGTCTTCCATCACAAGATCCTTCCTTGAGTTTTAACTGTGCTGTGCAAGTTGAATTATTCTCTAATACTTTTAATGACACAAATGGATGCTTGTAGGCACTGATATGGAATGAGTTCCAAAATATATTATTAAACCCAAAAAAGCAAAATGCAAAATGTTCCTATTTTAGCATGTCATAAAGCTGACAGACTAAAAAGTAAACTTATGATATATACTAGTAATAATTTCCGGGAAGAAGATGAGTTTATGTTTCTGATTTTCACGTAAGTACTACTTGAATTTTTGAAGCACATTATGTATTCCTTTAGAAAACAATTTGATTTGATTTGAGAGGTAATGATACTGTGAGCAATTTTTATTTTCTCTATAATTTTCTGCCTGAAAAATCTCATAGTATTTCAAAAGATAAATGTACCAGTCAAAAACATTATCTTCCACCAGAAAGAGCTGAAGACATTAAAAAGAAAACAAAACAATAATAAAAAACAATACTAAATCAAGACAGTATGGGATTCTGTCTCTCCAGGTGGGAGATGCAGAATTAAGCCAATTACTTCAGACAAAGCGAGACATAGAAAGGAATTGTAGAAATAGTCACCCATGCTCAAGGACACAGCATACTTCTTGAGACTCATGGCTCTGTCTGTGAGTCCATCCTCTAAACACCATATTAAAGCTGGATACATAGAGAAATAGCCATGAAGCATACCTCTCAGACAATCTAAGTTCTGACATAAAGCGATTGGGAAACAGTTCCTATGATCTTCCTGACAGTACAGACAAACAAAACAAAACAAAATCCTCTTGTCTTGAAAATGAGAAGTAACATTGACTAACCAGATGATAAGTGGAAAGAAGGTTTCAGCATAAGCACCCCTCTCTCTGCGTAAGCGGCAGTAAGATGGGGGTCCTCATAACCAGAAGACGTTCTGTAGCTAGTTACGGTGTTAGAGACAGCAGCCGCTAGGTGGCACCAAACTGCAGTTGAGAATCAGGATAGACTCTGCTGTATGCACAGGTTTCAGGATCACGAAGGCCAGTCCACTAACCTGGAATGAAGTCACTTTATCTTCACGCTGACTTTCAAAACCAGACCTGTGTGCTCATGGCAAACCGTTGTTGTCAGAGTTATCATGTAACTCTCATAGATGAGTGATTTCTCACTAATACTAACACGTTAACACCAGGTCAGAATTTATATTTCTACTAAAGTATTTTACTTACTAACTCCATTAGACTATTTATTGGCTTAAGGAAGAGAGGAGATGCTGAATGTATTCTTAAAAATCATCTTTCAGGAGAAAGAAGGTAAAGCTTTAGAAAATCACTGCTGTCCCCTAATTTCCTGCTGTCCTTAGCATGTGGTCCATCTTGTCAGCAAGGTAACACGTACCTAATCTATTGCATCTGTAGAATGCTCTGGGCTCTGGGTGTTGCTATGCATCCGTTCTGACATTCGGGGATATTAGAAAGTCTCACAATACGATCAGCACTGCTGTCTGAACATATTGATATTAATATCGAGTCAATAGCTGATTGATACCTACTCTCCAGCATCACTTTCCTTTCACCCCAACATCATCCACATCCTTGGCTTAATTTCATTTATAGTATGTATAAACATAAAATGAAATCAACTTTTTGTTACTATGAGGGAAATGGCCAAAGCATAACTTAAATAGTGGCAAAAATGTAAAAATAAAATCAGCCACACTGTTTTAAAAAGCCAGGTGTCCTCTGAGCAAAGGTGTTTCCTCAGGTCTGGTATCTATTGTTGGGTTATTATTTGTGCCTTTCAGTAGACATACAGTATGTGCCTTTCCAAACAGAACTCACTGGACATAGCAACCGTAAAGCTGAATGTGCTTAAAAACACCATTGCCAGACAGAGAAGAACACAATCCATAGCTTTGAATTCTATGCAGACCACTTCATTCCGTTTATAGACTCTCAACTTCTTTCTATAAAATTGGATAAAATGATAAAGAGTAAATGATAAAAAATGGCAATTTGTATAACATGTTTTCCCCTCTCTCTTGTGGTGAAAAGTCTTCCTCTTGTTCTGTTCCTAGCACTTTTTTCTTGGATAGGTGAGGCCCTGAATTTTTTAAAAATACTAAACCATACATATTCATCTTCTAACAGAAATTAATTAGTTTAAAAATTGTTCTAAAATTTAATTATGAAACTCTTTTCTTCATCTCATTCTGTGTTCCTCCAATAAAAGTAGAAAAATCTTTTAGTGTGCATTTCGAGTGGCCCTTTCTCGGCGACGGTTTTGGTTTTAGATTTTGTTTTTGTCTCACTTATGTGTATGTATGCTGAGTGTGTACCTGCAAAGGCCTGAAAGGGCTCTGCGTCCTTAACGTCAGAGCTGTGGTTGTGAGCTGGGTGCCTGGAGTACAGGCACACACACTTTTAACGGCTGAGCCATCTCTTCATCCTCTCAGGCATTCCTGCCCATTGACGGATCCTAGTAACCTGACTGGCTATGGTTACCATTCTCCTCTGAAGTCATAGCTCTGAAAATAAATGGCCATACCTGGTTGTCTGGAGAAATAAAAACATACTATTTGAAGTGTGGCCTGTGGATATCAATATTAAGTATTAATGAGAAAGAAAACAGTTTTCCTTTACTTCATTAGAATGTCTACTATGGGAGACTGAGAAGAAGTCTAATGACAAAGAGACAACATGCAAGAGTGTGAGACCATCTTTCTTAAGATAATTCACGCTCCTCCTGTCCCCCATCTTTCTTAAGATAATTCACGCTCCTCCTGTCCCCCATCTTTCTTAAGATAATTCACGCTCCTCCTGTCCACCATCTTTCTTAAGATAATTCACGCTCCTCCTGTCCACCATCTTTCTTAAGATAATTCACGCTCCTCCTGTTCACCTTCTATTTAACCCTTCTGTTTTGCTTTCTTCCATCTCCCAATACTGTCATGACTCACCTGTGGTTCAGTGAGCTGACACACTAGCTTCTAGTCTTGGGGCTTTGAGTGAGTACATGAGGCCTTCAGTCAGAGGTTTCCTGACCAGAAAAATACCAGAATACTATTAACCCTGGGATTGATGCCTAAATTGTTTCCTCTCCTAGCTCCCTCCACCGTGGCCTTCATCTTAGGCCTACAACAATACAACTTTTCTTGAGACCCCAGACGAGGCTCACACCTTTGAGACCAGAGAGCAATTTTCATGCCCTTTACAAGTCTGGAGTATTTACACATGTGGAGTATTTACATAATCTTCTTTCCTCTTTTTTGTATGATTTCTGGGGCACCCGTTTGTTTCCCGCCCACAGCTAAGTACATGCTTCATTCTAGACTTTTATTTATTGAGTGATTGTTTCCTGACCTTTCCTTTTCTTTTAAAACTGGAGCAAACCAGAGCTCACTTTGTAGCCTTCTCTTCCTGGATGGTGACCCGGATCTCAGGACTTTCAGATCACTAGCTCCAGCCAATGTGGATTTGGTCTTCTGCCTGGTGCTCTTTATGTCTCGTACACACTTAGCTATAGTAGATTGCAAACTGAACTCGAGATCTTCCTCTTTAATCCTTCCATTCCTCCCATCAGGGGTTCCTCATCATGAGATCTTCTTCATATAATGATGATTAGCAAGGTCTGAGAAAATCACAGGGACATTCAGCAGTCTCTTACTAACCCTGAATACACGCCTGTACTATTGTGTATTTATTAGCCCTAAAAGGATGTGTCTGGCCTGCCACTGCTCTTCTAAAGCTTTCATATTACCTCCTCCTCCACCTCCCTCACACATACACATATGTACACACACACACACACACACACACACACACACACACACACAAGACCTGTACTTTGCTTTCAAAGTGAAATTTCAAAGTGAATTAAATCACTGTGGTTTTCAAATATGTTTTTCACAAAAAAACATCTTCAACAGAGGATCATGTAAGTCCAACCTCAGAGGACAGGCATTCTAGTTTAATGATGATACCGAGCATCTCAGAAGCTGAATTGGTTCCATAGAGATTCAGAGATGCTGATGTTGAGCAGGAGCACCTAAGGAGGATGCCAAATAAACAGGAAGGAGAACATCCTCAGGTAGCCCTTATTACTACGGCTGATACATGTCATTCCTGTCTGCCAAGCCCAGGGCCTCCAGCTCAACATACTTGAAGCGGATTTGAAACTACAAGTACTGTACTGCCATTTACTTTTTTGTGGCAACCGTGGCTTACTCTCCTCTCCTCTTCACTCTCTGAAAAATCCTGCCAGAAGCCTTGATATAGACATGAGTACTTTGTGCATACACAATCTTTCCTCATGCACATAAATGTGAATGTGCACACACTCTTATATCCTGACACATTCTGTGCCCTATTTGAAGCTGCATTTATATATGGTGTTTCAGTAAATAGAAATACCAGTAAACCTGTTTGTAACTGTAAACTAGGGACTAAATAATAAAATGCTAAACCAACATTGAATGTTAAAATATACGAGTTTCTAGTACCAAATCATTGAAGTAATATGACTATAATGACAAAATGAATGATAGATTATGAATTGTTTTAGAATGTTATATGAAATTATTTTTCTGTGGTATTTGAATTTCCCTAATCTTACATATTTTGTTGATATTTCCACCCCTATTTTTCCTTTGACTGTTCCTCTAGTTTCAAGGAAATCGTAGAGATTGGTGTTTTACTAAGTCTATTTTGAAGTACATTACAAGGTTTGATCATATAATTTATGAAAGGGTTGAGGGCATCTGAATGAAGGTTTTCAGGGATGTCTGTTTATAGAAAGTTCTGAATTCATGAGTCGGTGATTCTGCTCTGTGCCACTGGTTCACACAAAGGGAACCATACCCAGAATGATTGTGGACGAAGTTCAAGGAGCACAGGGTGTCTTCTCACTTTGAAATATTTTCAAATGCTTTGAAGTGTTTTTGTATAGCCACCAGTTTTGAGACTATTGAGAAACAAACCTTTAAGGAGAATTTAATAAAATAACCATCAAAATTCTGTTTCTCCTGGAAGTATTGAATCCAGAGGTTAAGTGAAAGCACTTCATCTGGAAAGTACCATGAGGAAGTGAATGAAAAGAACCGAAAGCAATCTGTACAATGGGAAAAGTTCACCCAGGAGAAATCTTACGAATGCTTACTACCAAAGTCTTTAAACTATGAGTCATGGGTCATGATCAGTCAAGTATTGCTCTTCAGCTTTCAGTAACCATGAAAGTAGTTTTTGCCCTACCAGCGGTGATAGCTAAAGATAAACTCCTACACAGAAAGGCAGTGGGAGTGTTGGGGGAGGTGGTTACGGGCTGTGTGGGGAGCTGTAGGCTCCTGGGACACTTCACAGTCCCACACTGGACCTACTGCTTGGGGTAGTTTCTTGCCTCCCTTAAATTTGCCCTATTCTTTCAAAAGACAATCTTGCTTTTAAAATGAAAACTTTGGTGTTTATATCAACTTATACCAGTACAGGGGATAAGCTATAAATCACTCATACATTTTTAGTTTTCAGAATGCATGTCGATGTTTAAATATATTGTTGGGTTGCTCCATTTCAAATAAATAATTATAAATATTTTTCATAATTCAATATATTAAATTCAGTATTTCACTGGAAACTCCCTAAGATTTTGGGCCACATTGTCCACAGCTATTGCCAAGGAAATATGACTTACATTTGAGTGTTAGCTGAAGACTGTGTCTCAGAATTATCTTAGTCGACAGTGTACTCCACAACCAAATAAAGCACCAAATAGAAATTGTTATTCTGAGTTTCTTTTTAAAGTTAAGCAAATCCACCTTCAGATACACACACACACACACACACACACACACACACATTTACTGCCTTAAAAACCAAATAATTTTAAACTTTCAACATGCTACATGTATTTTCTCTCTCTGTGTATAAATACTTATACTCATGTGCGAAGGTAAAAGAAATAAATAAAAAGAAAGAAAGAAACTAAAGTCCCAGCCCTTCCCATTTATCTTTCTGATTTCATGGACACCCAAAGCTTAGCTACACATCTGATCCCAAGCACCAGAGCTTCCCCACGTAGTTTTGAGATGATGGGAGGCCAAGGCATCATCAGCCTTTTCTGTACCCCCACCCCCCACTGTTGTTCCTCATTTGTACAGGGTAATTACACTTAGAACAATGCTGTTTTCCAAACTCAATAATTCATCAGCACAACATGAGCAGAGCTTCCTACTTACCCACAGTTTTGGCACAAACTTCTTTGGCCTTTATTTCTAGAACTCAGCTTCTTTCAATACATCTCTCAAGTAATTTCTGAGAACTCAGTAGAATTGTACCATGTTTCCACCTCCCTCAAGACAGAGGCCTTGGGTCTTCAGAGGCTGACAGACTTTCCCTGCAGCGGAGGCAGAGTAGCCTTTCACAAAGCTGTGGTCTGGGAACATCAGACCTCCAGGGTGACTCCCTTCATGGTGACAAAAACAAGGTAGTCTTTCCACAGCAAAACAAACTAAGCTGTAAACTTTCATGAAGAGTTTCCTAAAGAGTTAGAATTCACAGAGGCATGTCTTAGAAGGCAGCATACAGATGCTTCTCAAACTTTGGAATGGTTGGTGATAGCTCTGAGTGGCCTGTTCTTGAAGTCAGCTCAATGTCTATTTCCCTGCGAGAGCCTAGGATTCAAACTCCTTCTGTTTGTACATGTTGACAGAGTACATGAAGGACTCTTGTTACTTTGGTTGTGTTGTTCTCAGTGTGCATGATCACCCTACAAGAACAGCAATAATCTTGGAAGAGGAGGAATATAAACCTCTCCAAATGTCCAAAGAGCCTAAAAAGCTCCTTCGGCTGAAGTCACAAAGAAGGGTGAAATGCAAGGCTCCCAGCCGGCTAGGATGTATCGAGTCCAGTGCAATGAGTCTGACATTGTGCAGAGTAATAATCCCAGAGGTATAACAGTGAAATACCTAACGGCTCTTCAGGCAGCCATCAGACGCAGCAAGGAATGAACCACCCAAGGGATAACAGTCACTCATATCTTATTTGGAATTTGTTTTGGTTTGAGGGAGGTTTGTTGATTTGAGATAAAGTCTCACTCTATATGTCGTGGGGACCTTGAACTTGCAAGGATCCTCCTATCTTGAAACTACAGGCATAATCCAACATATGCAGCTATAATCTATGCTCTGGACAGGTTGAAGGAACCCCCAGTCTCTGCACAGGTCCTCCTAGGAAACCCAGATGATCTACTAAGTTGGCCTTTAAGCTTTTAGCAGACTAAGACCTGTGTGCTCTGATTCCTCTAAGATCAGATAGATGTTCCCTGATCTGCTTTTCCTTGCAGCAAGGATTCCAATAGGTGCTTATGCTGTCCTCCCAGAACCTACATGGTCAATAAAGACGAGAATGTTGGACAGTGCATGGTGTTCCTGGTACTTGTTACATTTATTAAGTAACAGAACATTGCTAGTCTGACAGCAGTCACTGTGTAAATGAATAGAGAAAGAATGCTTCAAATTTTTGAACTGGTCGCCATATTTAAAAACAGAAAAGAAGGTGCTTCTCTATTTCTCTATGTTCTATGATTTTGGACTGCTTATATTTTCATTGTTCTTATGATTGACATTGATAATTTAAAAGTTAAAGAAAGACTATATTTTAGGTCTTTGGCTACTACCGATTTTCTGAAACCCTAGCATATTTATAAAATAGAGGAAAAAAGTTTTGCATTGAATATTTCATAAGTATCAAATATTTGTATATGATAATAAAATATACAATCACAGTTTTCCCAAGACCTATTTACTATATTATTCACATGTGTAACATTTTAATTGTGCTGGACATCAAACACTAGGTCTTTGATACGCTAGCTTCATATTTGACAAAGTTTAAATTGCATGAATAAAAGTATATTAGAGTAAAACCAAGGCATGGTAGAACAATGTAAGAGTTATACTTGGAGGCTCTTCCCCTCAATTATACAGATCATTAAAACAGTCCACCAGGCTTCCAGAGAGATGCCCTAGCACCCACAGCCATTCTAGAGGACGCTGAGTTAGCCCCTAGTACCCAAATGGAAGCTCACACTCATCTATTACCACAGTTCCAGGTGTGTTACCTTCTTCTGGCCTCTTGAGTATAGAATGCATATGAACCACATATATGTACATGCAGGCAAACACACAAAATAAAAGTAGATAAATCTTTCAAAAAAACATTACATAAAATAAGTAAAATCTTAAAAAGATTTAAAAAGAACACTCGGGTTAAAAAGAACAGAGTATTGATTTTATAGCATAATACTAAGCTACATAAACATGTGTCATGTGATATTTGCAATACAAACTGGTAGATTATTTGGCCTCGAGGGATAGCTAGGCACAGCCTACAACAATCTCATTTTCACAAAAAGCAATGGAGACAACCAGTGCTTAAACAGACCTACTATATAGTGAAGCTGTTGGATCACATGCCACTAAGAGTAGTGCATTGGTTTAATTGAAACTTCTATAAATAGACTTTTCTACTTGGTGTATAACCAAGTAGAAAACCTCCAACAAAACCTTTAATGTTGTTTTATGAGTTTCAATGTGTGTGCTGGAGGGAAATTTTTACATTTACAATATAATTTTTGAGTCCTTTGGGATAAAATATTGAAACCCTTTCTAACTTAACTTTCTGCTTAGTAAATAGCTTTACTTCAAAATATTCATAAACCTATCCATAAGCCATCTGTATACTTTTAAGGTTCCTGTCTACTCCCCAGTGCATGGCCTCCACATTAGTTTGGAATTAAAATCTGAAGATCACAGGAATGAGGGTCACAGACAGTAGGTGGAACTCACAACTTAACATCAGGAACTATTTCCCTCTTTTTATTTTTCAACTGAAAACAAAACATGTTCTAAGTATTTCTTCAAGTGGGGTGTATAAAGATTCCAGTACCTACAGTTCATTCCATGAATGGAGATCATAGACATTATTTGATGATTGAATTTAATGGATTTGATCCAAATATCTGATCTCTATGTTAATACTCTCTGGGTGGTAAAAAAAAAAAAGGAATGATCAAAGGCAAAGTTGATGTTGAAAACAGGCAGGGGTCCTGGAATCGAATGAGGAAATACATTCATGAGCCCTGGAAACAGGAAAGGATGTGATGGTGAGGGCAAAAGTCACAGGTGCTGAGTGCCAGAACTCTCCAGGGGCTGATCTGCACCATCAACACCTAGCATTGCTTCTGAGAGCTACAGTGTCTCTTGGGTTGGCTTGCAGTGATAACTGGACGTCAGCCCCAGACAGCTGTGAGTCTCATTTATCCACATCCATCTCTAATGGATCTCTAATCCATCTCTATCATTTCTGCCTTTTTAGGAAGGTAATGTATGCCCATTTCCTGCCCCACATCTTTGCATGATGTTTCCTCCTTTGGAGCAGAATTTTGCAGAACAAAGCAGAATGTGATGTTTTTAGAGAATCAACTCTTCTATTCGGTGTATGCTGAGGTCTTTGATCCACTTGGACTTGAGAGCCAACCTATGTTTTCTTAAATTTCATGTGATCTACTCTGAACTGTCTTTTAAAAGCACTTTCACAGGACAATGGATACTGTGGTCTGGAACAGTAGCAAAAACGTATTAAATTACTTTTTTTCTTTGAAATGCTAGTCAGTAAACTTCAGCTATGTCTACTTTTTATTCCAGGTGCCTGAATAAGATAGAAAATGACATTCCTCTTATGAATCTAGAGGCTTCAAGCTAACAACAAAATTTGCTCATAGCATTTTGGCTTAGGAGACAGTGGAACACATGCCTGCACTATGACCTTTCCAGTTTGCTACTCAGTACAGACAGGGATACTTGCATAGCTATTTCTGTCCTTAAGTAGTATCACAGATGACATCCTGGGGTTGTGAGAAAAATATAATCAAACTCTGGTTTGAAACTCTCATGCTAGTTTTAAGAACCAAAATGTGAAAAGAGTTGTAACTTCCTCCTGAAAGATGCCGGGGGTTGGGGGGGACTAGGGTCCCAGTTCTCTGAAAACTATCAGCTAACAGATAGAATGTATTAGAACAATTATAAAGATTGAGCTTACATCAGACAAGGGTTGCCAAATAGGCCATACCTCCTTTTTAGAGAAACTTAATGGTGGTGACATCTTTGAAAGGAGAATTTGCAACTGTACCTACCCTCTACTCAACTTAAATTTCCTATGTGTGCTCTGGATGCTGTAAGGTCACGAGGGAAGAGAGCCTGAGTCCATGGCACATGCAGAGAGAGGAAGGCACTTAGAATCTCTCCAGAAGGTGCATGCAAGCATAGTGGCACATCTATACAAGGTGCACATGTGCAAAACATGCACTTGATACATACACATCTGTGGAAGTTCACTGATGCATGGCACAGGCAGCTTGTCTTTGGAGACAGTCAAGGCTGACTTCTCTCCAGCCTCAAGCTTGGAATCTACTCACCTAAGATTTTTTTACTACTCTTTGTGTTTGGAAGAAAATGCATGGAGTCTGAAACTTTCGTTTCTCCCGTGCCAACACTAATGTGTCTTGTCTTACTTCATCAGTCTCAGACTCTCCATTTTCTCACCTTTGTCCCAACACATGTGCCCTCAAGGCATATAAACCTCATTTTTCATCAGTCACTTTAGACATAACTCTGTAAGTTTTATTAAAAATTTTAACTCATTTCCTTGTTTTTCCCCGAAGTCAAATCACTGGACCGAGTGATACTCTATGAGCAGCGCTTGTCACTTAGCAGGCAGATGGCCAGTTTATGCTTTGATGTACTGAAGAGATTTGGGGGCTTTTGGGACCTGTCTGAACCCTGCTTAACACAGCATTCCGTGGAGAGTCCAGGCTCCTTTCCAGACAGAACAGTGAGAAACTTGATAATAAAGTTTATCTGTCCATCTTGCAGACATTCTTCTTTCTCCATAGCATCTCCATAAAGCTTCTCTGCCCACTTTCTAGTTTTGAATGGAAATAACCTTCCCACCTGAATTGGCAGATTGGCAATAGACATCTATGTTTCCTTTATGCAATTTAGTGTATGTGCTTGATAATCTAGTAAAGAGGCACAAAGCTTGAGACAAGATGATTCTCCCATCAACTTTGGGAACTCTCAAGTTTTAATAACAATGCCATGCCTTATATCTGTGCAGCTTTCTGTGATGTTAGCAGTGCTTACAGCAAGGGAAGACCTTGGTTACATGTAAAAATTCCACCCTGCAAGAACAGCTTAACACCAAAACTTCTTGATGTTAGATGGTGCATTTCTTGCTCTTTTGACATCACAGTAACAGGACTTATTTTTGTGAAACAGTAAGAATTTTTTCACATGGGGAAAAATGAACAAGGTAAATGTCATTTTGTGTTATTTGAGAGGCTTTTCAAAAGGCATTCAAAATACTTTATATCTTGAAACAATGGTGTTTCACCAACTGTGTTTAAAAGCTCAGATTAAGGGCAGTTTCTTTTCTGTCTTCTATTTTATTTTGGGAGAGGGGTTATGTGACTGCCTGTGCAAACTACATGAACAATTTATGCTCTTGAATATTTTTGAAAATATAGAAAAATATAAATTCTAAAAACTCCCATGGCTTTGTCCCCTAGAATTGATACTTATAAAACTCTGTAATTTCAAAGAAGTAATTCTTTTAAGACTGTCTAACAAATGCTCGTGAGAGTGGAGTTACAGGTGAGACATCTTATGAACTGGTCTCAGTTGGTGGGTCTCGGGGTGGCACGCCTGCTGTGCTCAGGGCTGGATTGGCATGGCAGAACCACACAGCCATGTTAGCCATTATTTTCTCGACTCTACCAACTTGAAGAGTGAACTCAATACAAAAAATGGCATCGATAGCCAATACTGATTATATTAGGTATTTCACCAGCAAGCACTTCAGTACTGAACTGGTGGAAATGTCTATATGTCTGTCTTACTCCAGAGAGGCATGCCATTGCTTAGGGAGACTATTTTCTAGGTGATGATACATATAATTCAGAACCCTATAACACTAGTTAGGCAACAGTTAGGAGTTATAAATGTAATTTCTCTTCTACCTAAGAAAACACTCATCCACTGCTCTTTTTAAAAGGTAATGTGTTTATTTCTGAATGACTTTAAGGACTGATATTTAGATATTAACCTAGGTACTGCTTCTTTCAGGGAAAGAAATGGTGAGATGAAAGAGAGGAACATTCCTAGAAATGAGTGTTTGACCTGTGTGGTCCTTACAGTAAATTATACTAATTCTAAACTTCTGTTTATGTGTGGCCCTCTAGAGCTGATAGAACATTTCCATTCAGTGGGCAGGTAGATTTCCTGTAGGACCCCAATTGCCTGAAGAAGTATATTGTTTTCTTGTGTTTCCATTGCAACATTAGAGACTAAGAGGGAATCCTCTGTGGTATTTCACATAGGTCGTGGATCTTTTATCTATAGGTTGTGTTTGTACTGAGAGGTGAATATTAATAGCTACTGGTGGTAGAGTGACAAGGGGGGAGTTCCCTGTGCATGGGCGGATTAACCTTTCAAAATACATGTTTCTACTTAAACCACTTAGTTGCTGTTTGATTGGCGCTCTGAAGACAAGGACTCCATGGTACACCACACTGTGTCCTATCTAGATCTGAGAGGAACGGTCATATAGAGCATGGTGAGTAGCACAGGACGTGTGCCTTTGCTTTCAGTTTGCTTGAGTATACTCTAACTGTTCTTCATGAAATGCTTCAGCTTTTCCTTTTGAAACTCTGTGCATGTGTGATTATGAGCTCAGGACCATTAACGACCAGAACACGGGTCTGAGTGTTCCAGGTGGGAAATGACAATAATGTGTGATGTTTTCCTTTAAAATATTCATTTAGAACTTTGCCATTTAGGTATTTCAGCCGTACCACATAGGTTATTGAAATGAACTCCTTGATGTGTGAGTACAATTTAGATCAAATTTTATAAATGGCAACTATTTTAAGTAAACATATGAATAATTTTACTCCAGTCACTTTCTCAGGATGCCACAGAGTTTAGCAGTACTGACTAATGAGGCTCAGTGAAAGCATCATTCAGTGTGATCCATAGCTGGGGAACTTCTCCATTACACACTACATGCTACAGTATAATCACATTAATATGGACTTCTAAAATAATGTGTTTTTTAAAAAATAAAGTTAGTAGGTTTATTTAGTTAGTCTTTTCAAGGAGATTAGAGAACAAATTTTCTAGAAATAGTTTAAATATGCTCTCAGAAGAAAGTTGTTTTAGTAGTGGACAGAAAGAAGCAGGCTAATTATCTGTAGGCATTGTGATGCTGTTTCATTAAGCTTCAAGCACAGCCAAAAAAACTCTTGCTAAGAGATGCTGAGAGGCATCATTCTTCTTGAGTTGTCCTGAAGCCCTGAGTGCATTCTGATACTTGATGTGGCTTCCACAAATTCATTCCTGAAGCACATGACCTCTGTGGGATCAAACAAAGACAAGAAACAAGTATTAAAGTATTTGTAGAGTGGATCAATTTTCACAAACTATTTTTAATTAATATTTTGAGACACGAAAACTATAAACTGCAATCTATTTTATAGTTAAAAACCCTCCTCATGTGTTCCTTTCCCTTTTGCCACCAATGTGTCTGCATTTCTAGCCCTAGCATACTTGTCTCTACCACAGATAGTTCCTGCTCTCTGTCTCCATGAAGTATCCATGTAGATAAGATATCATAGCCTCTAGTACAATCTCCCCATTAGATCTGTAGCCATTTTCCCAGTTTCTATGTGATGAGTGAGACACAAGGAAGAAATAATTTTTAATCACAAGAAACTGTGTGTTAGTTAAAAAGACTCTAAACTCCATAGTAGGCAAGGAGATGATCAGACCAGTGTAGAGGAAACAAAGTCCCTTCATACTGTGTTCTTGGGAAAGTTGCCGGGTCTTTTTATCTAGGAGTGGAGGAAGAGAGGCATGAGGAGTAAAAGACAGAACTGCTTGGGTTTCTTCACCTGAACACTTCCTGATAGTGATAACTTGAACCTCATCTTAACTGCTTTGGAATATTTTTCTTTAGTCCTCTGAGCTTTAGCTCTTTAATGTATGTAGTTAATTTATAATTAATTTATTGTCTGTTTGGAATTGTGATGGTTCTGATTTTTTAAATATATTTATTTCATTAAAGATGAGTTCTTATGATGGAAGAAACTCACTCTCTACACATATATTTTTAGCTTTAAATAAATAGGCAAAAATCAAAATATTTTTTCTTGGCATTGCATAAGACATGAGAAAAATCAATTTTATTTGAAGTAAAATAGGTCTTAATATATCTTCATAATTTTAATATAAAAACACTATGAGGACCAACATGCCTGCAATAGATGGTAAGCCCAGCCCAAACAAATGAATCCGAGACTATGGGTTTCTCAGACAGAGGAGCCATTACAGTCACCATCAGTCCACAGCTAATTGACTATCCTCGAAAGCACTCAAGACTAAGCATTTTGTTTTCTTTGCTGATCTTAAATGTATAAATTCTCCAGGAAAAGACTGTCCTCTAATGCAGACTGGAGGAGAGAAGCTAAAGAGATGGGATCTGAAGGGAATTTGCCCCTTCCATTCTATTGAACCTCACCTCAAGTTGAAAACAGGCAGAAAGGTTTCCTCAGGTATAAATGAATGTAGATAAGTTCAGCGGGTTATTTCCAGGTGACTCTCAGAGGGATGGCACTCTTGCCTCTGTTCTCAGCATTATTTTTGAGGTGTAGCCATAGTTTTTTCTCCTTCCAATTTTAGAGAGTATTTTGACATTATTCACATATTCTCACTTGGAAAGTTGTCCAATTCTTTTTTTTCTGAAAAAAAAAAAAATAGCTCGCATCATTGAATTTCCAGACAAAACAAGTAAACTGGTTGTGGCAGCCTACGGATATAATTCCAGTGATCAAGAGGTGGAGGTAGAAGGGTAAGAAATCTATCCTCCACTGTAGCAAATTCTAAGTCAGCTTAGGATACACGAGACCTTGTCAGAAACAAAAACAGCAGATTGCTAGAGACCAAATGTGCTCAATGTGTATATATATTCCTAAATATAACCAACTTAGTTTGTATATTGTTACTTGTACATATGTTCTCAGGGGATTGACACTGAACAACCAATTGGTGTGCTCCTCCCTAGGGAGGAGCACCTCTCCCATCCCCAGCATTCCTCAGTTGCCTGTAGTGTAGTGTAGCCCTAAGACCTCATGGACTTTTCCCCATCTACGTTGCCTTGCCTGTTGGGTTGACCTTGTTCAGCTCACATTTTGGTGCTCATGTTGGTGTAACATTATGGGTGTAGCTTCTCATATCAGTAGAAGACACACTCTCACAGCGAACTCCCTGATCCTCTAGCTCCTACAGTCTTTTGACCACCTCTTCAGTAATGGTCCCTGAACCGTACATGTAGGAGTGTTTCCTAGATATAGCCATTGTGTCTGGACTCCACAACTTTGCATTTTGATTGGTTAGGTTCTTTTTTTATAGTGGTCTCCCTTTGTTACAAATGAAAGTTTCCTTAATGGGGGTAAAGACACACATGAGGCATAAGAACAAATGTTTATAAATCGTTGTTAGGGATTATGCTGGTTTAGTAAAGTAGTAGTTGTTGATTCTGTGCCAACAATTCCATGACTTCACTAGTGCTGAGCAGTTAACTAGGTTTCCAGTACCAGGCATGATTTCATTCTAACTGAATGAGTCTTAAGTCCAATTAGAGAGCTTTTGCTTACCACCAATGAATGTGTTCCACTACTGGCATCTGTAAAGTTTTTGTGTTATACTGGCCATTGACCTAATCATAAGGATCATAGGTGGCTAGAACTATTGGTTGCTTTTCTCTTTTAGACACTTGAATGGCAACTTCTGGTAGTATAAAAGCTAGTCTTTGGGGAGGAGGCATTCAGATCAGTTCCAGCTCAAGGGCCTCTGAGCCCTATTTCTGAAGTGCATGATATCTTTAGCAATAGAGACTTCCCATCCACCTCTGGTAGTGGAATTTGGGGGTGATAGCCTAGGGCACAAGCAATAGGCTGTATGTTTGGAGAGTATCTTAGACAGCTATGACCAATGATTCAAAAGAGGGCTTCTTATTTCTGATATTAATGTTTTTGTTAGGTGATCTTTTGTCTTTTGGGAGAGAATAAGTCCAGATGATAAAAGTTCTTTAAAACTGCATGTGTATATTTATACACTGAATTACGCACATCACAGGGATATTTGTAACTTAATAGTTAATAGTATAATTCCTTGTTATTTTTCTAATTCATCCTTTGGCTATATTTATCTTTTCCCCCTTCCCTTAGAAGACTCTCTTTTCTCATTACCCCATCAGATCACTTGTTTCCTGCTATTTCTCTTTTTCCTCCTCCCACATCCTTCTGTATTTACTCCCTCCCCATCTCTACAGTACCCCATTTCCCCGTCTCCCTATTCTGATTAAATACTCTACCATTCCTTTCCTGTTGCTCCCCCACCATCCTAGCCATGGTCTTAGTTGACTAATATTCCATAGTGCATATGTATCACATTTCCATTATCCATTTTAAGTTAGGCTGTTTTATTTCCCTAACTACTGTGACTAGAGTAGCAAAGGACATGTTTGGTAGCTGTGGAGAAGGATATTGGTTCCCATGAGAATATGCCAAACAATTGACAAGTGGACTTCCAGAAACTAAAAAGCTAAACAATTGTTTGACTTACGATAAAAAGAATCATAACATGTCTGATGTTGACAAATTAAATTTTGCCTAAATATGGATTAGTATAGGAAAATTAATTTTTGATTAGAATGTCTGATGTTTGTTTGAAGATGTGAAATAATATTTTTAAATAACAATAAATATTTAGATATAATTGTTCTGAAAGCATTCAGCTTATAAAAGTCAAAGAATGGACTCAGAACCTGGTACCCATCCTGGCCCTCATTGCCAGGAAGTGGTCTCCCTCTGTGCGGTCTGAGCTCAGCCATCATTTCTGAAGTCCATAATTGACTTTCATTTGGAACTGAGAGACACAGCCTTCACTCTTGTTGCTTTGTGTAGAATCCAGACTTTGTGCTCCCAGCTCCAGTTCATTGTGTTTACTTTTGTCAATCAGAGGATGAACATCTGAGTATTGATCTGCAAGGTGCTTTCTGTGTGGCACCGGCAATTACACTGTATGGTTGATTGACTTTTTTGTGATGACAATTAAAAACACACAGTATTCTTTATTTTAAAATGTTTAGTGCAGGTTAGAATATTTAGGTACACCACGAAGCCTTGTCTTAGAGAAACAGAAACCAAGCAAATACGCTGGGGTGAGGTTGCAGCAAAGTGATAGACAGCTTACATGATATAAAAGAATACCAAGATAACCCCCAGGCTCACAAACAAACATTGGCCTAGACTGGCCTTTACCAACTTTCCTTTCAAGTCGATGGGAATGTGTCTGGAGGAATTGATACTGTTAGCAAGAGGCTAAGGACGGAGGTGGGGGTGGCTTTACTGTCGTGGATATGAAAACTACTCATGACAGGTTTTACCTGAGCTTTACTTCCATAGAGAAGACCCATCATTAGTCCAACATTCCTGACCTTCCTCAAAGTAGTCTATATCCATCAATAATTACATAGATGATAACATTTGTGTCTTTTAAAATTTACTTTCTCTACAGACGTTTTAGTGAGTTTTGACACATCAAATACTGTTTAAGTCCTACCACATCTAGAACTTTCAGTTCGCCAGAAACACCAATCAGATCGAGTACTCAGGGGAGCTGAAGGCTGATTTAAAATGGACCTTCTTGTTTCACTATCAGGCTCCTTCTTTTGAAAAAGGCAAGCATTATATCTGCTTCACAGATGGAGATTAGTGTAAAGGGCAGCTAGCTTGTTGGATGTAAGAGATAGGGTAAGGCCCATATCTTTTGATTTTAAATCTAATCAGCCTTCCATTAAATTGCTTAAAAGGATAAATTTGTAGTTTGATGAACTTTAATTAAAATTGCTCAATAAATATCTTCAATACAAGAGTATCTTGGGGGAGAGAGAGCAGAATAAAGACTAAGAATAAGGGGACACTAATCTTGCGGCAGATGAGGGAATCATTTTGGTCAGAGATGAGTTTTCACTAAGCCGTGTGCACATCAGCAGGATTTAAATAATCCTCGCTTCGCTAATTTTCATGACTCACAGTATTGGAACGAGTTTTCATTACTGCCTACAGATTGTAGTTTCTAGTAACTAGGGTAAGAGAGTGAGGTCCCTGATTGCTTGTTCCTGATTTCTAGGTTTGGGAATATTTGGAATTGCAGTCCCCCAAGTTTCATTTTTCTCAGCTGAAGGAAATGTAGGTACCCTGATGTGACTGAACTATGGAGAATCTGTGGTAGCAAAACTTGACTGATATAAAGCAAAAATGATTTCTTAGAAGGAAACAGGTGTTAAAAGTCCCCTGATTTAACACCTTTCTCAGAAATATGAAATGGAAAAAATACCTCAAACTCAAACTAAAGCTCTTTGCTTATTTCTTTTGATTTATCCAAATGATGTGCAGTCAAAGATCTCTCATTCTTAATTTCCCTTGAGCCATTACTGTAAATGAGACAGGTGTATCAATTTCCTTCCCTCTGATTTCTTTCACACTGCCAGCAACTTCAATGCTAGCTAAGGATGAGAATTCTGTCGACTAGAGGCAGTAAATAAATGAGAGTGTAGAAGAAATACCCTTTTTTTGCTGTTGCTGACTGACATTGTCATATTTTAAAAACTCTTAACAGGGTAGGGTGGTATCCACCTGCAATTCTAGTACTCAGAGGACTAAGACAGGTCAGATAAGAGTTCTGGAGCAATTGAGCTACACAGTGAATCTGAGGCTACCCTGAGCTACACTGGGAGACACTGTTTACAAAAAATCAAAGCTGCTTTTGCTCTCATAGAAATATTCTGAAATATTGGAGTGGCGTCTTAGCTTTGTGCTTGTAAATTTTGTTACGTTTAATAGATAATTGGTATGTTTTATTATTCTGTGCAAGTAAACAAGTATGTATATCTGTGTGTGTTGCACAGATATGTGTGTACACACATTACTGTGAGGGACTCTAGGTATAAGGCTTCTTGAACATTCAAACAAGCTATTTCATGTATGAAGAGTGATTTAGACTAAACATGGTATTTAAGGTATTATTAGGGAAATGTTTTCTAAATTCTGTACTAGAGACAGTTACATACATACCTGTATGCTTCCATACTCGGTATTCAGTTCATTCAATCCTTGTTTCTACGACACTTATGAACCCAAGCACTAGACTGTGTACTGGGTGTTTGCTTGTGACAGAATGACCAGCTCATAGAATTTACAGACTGATTCAAAAGAAATGATCTAGAATGGACAATGATATTCTCTAAAAGAGTAAAATCAAAATCTATGCTGCTAAAAAGACTGAGCAAGTCATAAAAGTGCACATTAAAGGATTTACAGAGACCCAGGAGACATTGCTTTTTGTGGGAAGAGTGAGTCTAGAAGGAGAAGGGACTACAGTGGAAGGGAGCACTCACCTTGGAGAGACTTGTCAGCATAATGACTGAGGAGCAGAAATGGCAAGTATCTGGGAATAGCAGACAGTCTGATGACTCATCTGAGGGATTCCAAGCTTGCAGGAGGGACAAGCCACAGTCAGAGAGAGCAAGACCAGCTAACACCAGAGATAACCATATGGCAAAAGACAAGGGCAAGAAAATAAGCAACAGAGACATTTTTTTCTTATAAGCCAACTTGACAAATCATTAAATGCACTTAAAAGTTTGACATATTAGATTGCAATTCTCAGAAGGTGTAAATCCCCAATTCTGCTTTGATAGCCATCAAATACAAATCAGCAGCATTGGTGCTATTCAGTGAGGATCCTCACCCAGTCCCAGGTTCTGACCATAGATTCTTGGAAGCAAGAGTCTAGAGTTTTATCCTTCCAGACCCCTTAGAGATGATTCATTTAGACTGTGGTTCTGGAAATTGACATCCATAGAGTAAGAGGCTTAAGATTTTACACTTAATTTAACAGTTTTTAATTTAACAAATTAATTTAACATTAATTTGACAATCAGACCAGAAAACCACACAGAGATAAAACAAGTATGATTTCTCATCTACTACATGTTTTTCCCCTGGTTACATTACTTTTTATTTTTATTTATTTTGTTGATAATAGCAAAAACCAGTGTTGCTTATTCTCATCAACATACTGGCATCAAATATTTTATGCTTTGAAATTTGCAAAAAGACATCCATAGAAATTACTAGGCAAGGTGAAAGGTAACCAAACATTATGAATGCCGTACCTTCCTCTTATGGCTTTATTTCTAAATGAATTTAATAAATCGAGAAGACAGATTCATTTACCCATTCACTGCAGCCATATGACTACTTATTGATGTTAGGCTTCCTGATTCTGCAGGTATCTGTCCATTCTTGGCTGAATCTGTTCTACTTTCTCAGTCTCCAACCAACCATGAACTCAACACGCTCTCTGTTCCTTCTCTACAGAATAAAAATGGTACAAAGGGCAAGCCATGTGCTCATGGTTGAGATGGTTCACTCTGGTGTGTGTGTGTGTGTGTGTGTGTGTGTGTGTGTGCACGCGCGCACATATTATGTGTGTGTTTTGCATGTCTGTGTGTATGTGAATACAACTACTCAAGTGTCTGTAAGGGGAACAGATGCACTGATGGCATGTGACCTTGTTTGCTCCTCTCCACAGTACTCCTTTAAGACATAGTCTCTTACTGACTCTGGAGCTAAGATGGCAGACAACAAGCCCGTAACCCTCCTGTCTCTGCCCTTCTCAGCGCTTGAGTTACAGATGTGCATGGCCATCTCTGGTGTTTGATGTACTTGCTAGGGATTGGAACTCAGATCTTTATTCTTGCATGGCAAATACTCTTACACATGAGCCATTCAAAAACAACCAGTTCATTTTTTGTTACCTTTAAAAATTGTACAGTGCATTTATGAAGAACCAGTTTTATTGTCTTCCCAAGATACTTGTGAACATATGTGGTTTTTTTGTAATTAACACAATTTAAGTGAAATGTATGTGTATTATGTTGTATGTAATCAAAGATGTAGGATTATTGTGTCAATGCAAGCTTACTTGTATACCTGGGAAATTTTCAATACAGGTAGTAATCAGACTAAATTTAAATGTGATTGAAAATATCATAAAAATTTGTAAGCACTATGTGTTCAGAAAGCATTGTTGCTTTTCTTATGAAAAAAAACAAAATTAGAATCCATAGGATTAATCAAAAGTCCAGATGGGCAATCCTCATAGATCTTTACTAGAGAAAGAAGGCATATATTTAACAATTTAATACAGTAAAATAATATTGACATATTACTTTCGTAGTCTTAACAATGTTTTATTAACTTTCTACTTGTGGATCTTCTTTGCAGTCTCTTAGAAAGGTTTGATACATATTCTTTATTTTTTATTTCCTATGTTTGAGTGGTGGTTTGCTTGTGTGTGTGTGTGTGTGTGTGTGTGTGTGTGTGTGTGTATGTGTGTGTGTCTTGCATGTGCCTGATGTCTTTAGAGACCAAAAGTGACCAGCAGATCCCATGGAACTAGAGTTACAGATGATTGTGAGCCAGCATGTGGGAGCTGGGTCCTCTGAGCCAGCAACCAGTACTCTATGCCAAAACAGCATAAACATTTAGTGACTGTCCTTATATATAAAAATATGTGAATAAATATATATGTATTTTCAACACAATATCTTTTAGAATTTTCAGTAGTTATATGTACAAATGAGGATAAAATTTTGATGATGGTTTAGTGCTTACTAAGGGTGCATCATAAAAATATACTGAACCTGGTTAACCTTTAATTTTAAATTTAGCAAAGACAGATCCTGAAATGAAACAGGCTTGTTAAGCAAGTATAATGAGCTACAAATGGAACACCCCAGAGAGAAGCACATGTTGTTAAGATAAAAATCACTTGTCAGCATCAAGTACCTCCTGTCTTAAGTGAAGGTGTCATGCCTTTTATGATATTTATATTCTAACACATTCTGACAATATAACGTAGACTTGATCAGCACAGCATATTTCCAGCAATGTGCCTATCCTCTAAGTTTGAACTATTTTGGAACTTGATTGTGTAAACTTCTGCTTAAACAATCAAACAACTTATGATCTTCACTGACGTATTAAACTTCACCCAAGAATCCAAGGCAAGTTTTGGCTAAGTTAAATACAAAGCACCATCTGCTTCTTTAGCAATATAGAGATTCCTTTGTGAAAAGGAGGAAGTGGGTGGGAGAAGAGAAGAAGAACTTAATCAAGGGAGGGGAAGAAAGAAACTTACTTGCTTTTAGCTTGAGTGGATGTTGTCATCAACCACTTGGGTATCTTTCCTCCTAAGGTCTTTAGTGCTAAATCTTTTGGTCCTAAAATTTATATATGACTTATTATTTATTTCATCATGGAAAGTAAATTTTTAAGTAACTTTACATCAAGTTTTAATCTTTCTGGTTTCCTGTTTTGTTGACAAAAAAATGCAGAAATAAAACAATGTAAATTACCAAAACCCCAAGCAAACCACTGTTGGCAGCAATGAAGTGTTGCTCTCTACTCTTAACTGACAATAACATTTATCTTATATTTCATCATACACAGTTAGCATACAATCATTTTTCTATTGTTAAGGCAAAAAGACCTTACTCTGACCCATACTGGGATATGAAAACAAAAAACCCCTGATTTGCAACCTCTAAGGCTTGTCATCTTATTTTTCTCAACAGGATATTGACCTCTTTGAGGCCATCTCCTATAGCCTTACCTGAAAGCATTAGTCAAAAAAAAAGAAAGCCTTAGAAATAATTCATATCTACTGATACACATCAAGCTGTGTCAATATGATCAGGAGTCAAGATAGTGAACTGACCTACCTCCTCAGAAGGAACCAAAATATCATGATTGCTTCACAGACCCCATCCTTTCATACTGCATTACTTAGGGGAATATGATACTGTGTCCCAGTTTTTAAAAGTGTACAGTACTAGTTTCCTACCAGGCAGGCACTCCAGCTAATGGCAGTCCTGGGAGGGCTACATTCATCACCCCCACTTACAGAAGAGGAGATGGAGAGGTGTGAGAAAAATTAGACTTCCCAGCAAGCTGCTCAGAGTAATTCTGCTGTTCTTGCTCTGTGGCTTAAAAAGTAGCTCATAACCAGGGGTGGGTTGGGAGAGCAGCTTCCAGATTTCCATTCTGGGATCCTTTTGAAAGCCGTTGGCACTGTGCAGCTTGGCATTCCTCATTTCATTCATCAAATTTAAATGTAGAACTTCCCTAAATGATTTTAAGAATATATCATAAGTTCTAGAGGTGATCTTAGAAAAGGCTAATAAATTGACAGTAACTTTGATGGAGAGGAATCAGATGTATCATGGAAAGACTTCTGTTAGACCATCTTATCCATTAAAGACACAAGTGCTTCTAGGCAAAATAGTAGCTTCTTCGACGGTCCTGCACACAGGTGAAATGGTTTGGTACACAATCCTACCTTGGTTCTAACATCCTTTATTTAGCATTCACATGCAATTTTAAAATACTAACTTTTTAATTAACATAAAAAGTTACAGGTTTCTTTATGGCATTTTCATGCATAGTTTTTTGGTTGACCCTTCTGTACCTCCAGCACAATTGCTCTTGAAAAAAAAATCCCCATTTTTCTGTGTCCAGCTTGGTTATTTCACTTCAGATCTGTTTCAAGTATGTAGAAGGTTTAATAAGGTTAAAATGTCAAAGTAGTTGCTGTGTTCTTCTCATGCCAGTGGGCCTGTGACTCAGGGCCTTTTGCCTGGTGTTTACTCTGTCTGTCTGCTAGTCTACATACCACCCAAAAGAACTGCAGTAAGTTCGCAATCACCCAGTGTAGGGATTGAACGAAGTTTCTGAGTGAATGTGTATTGTTTGACATGGGCATGACTGTGGGTCAATGATCTGGCAGGCAGTCTAGCACACCCACCGGTTGAGCACAGGCAAACTCTGGGAGACCCCTCAAGTAATTCGCAAGGGACCGGAAACATTATGCCAAGGCTCCTGGAAGCTTTTTGGCTCCAGCCACAGTCACATATCATGCCCTGGTAGAGGTGTGGTCACACAGCCCCAAGCCATCCCCATGTTAGTGAGACACATAAAGGCTTGGCCACGCCCCTTCCCAGTTATTATATCTGTCTCACCTCTCCGAGAGACTAGGGAGTACAGTTCCATCCATGCCACTTTCCACATGATGAAAATAAACGCCTTAGAATTATGGGCTGTCTCATCATCTGGACCCGCCATGGGAAGCAAGAGATCTGGCCCTCAATTAATGAGCCTCAGCTAATCTTTCGCTGTGGGAATCCCAGGGAATCCTAGACAGTACCCATTCACCCAAGCCTAAGCAGCTAGCCCAGCACCCAAAGCAGTGCAGACCGGGTCCTGGTGGGAACTCCAGCTGTGCTCTGGCTGACCCGTCTGCAGCACCCTGCAGCGGCTGAGGTACCCCGGGTTAGAGAACCCACAGAGATGGATGCCGCGTTTCCTGGGATGGCCCCCTCCCCCACCCATGGGCAGGGCCCACAAAGGCTTCCCACAGCCCCCCAACCTGCCCGTCAGACTGTGTGGGAAGATGCAGGACCACTTCCCATGTGTCCTGTCCCACCCAGAGCTGCAGCGCCCCGGGACAGACATGTGGGGATTCATTCCTCAGTTCCAGGGTTGTTCCCAACACATGACCATGTCAAAGGTCCAATGTCTCAGACCCATGGATGTGGCAAAGCTTTCTCATGGTAGGTCTCAAAGGGATGTCCAAGGTTTCCTCTGTTCCAAGTGAAAGTTTTGACAGTGTACAGATAATGTCCCTGCTAGTATTCTCTTGGCTTCCCCCTAGGCTTTTACACCCTGAAGACTGCTTTCCTACAAAGACTTCTGCCAAGATGAGCCAAACCTGCCATCTTGTTCAGCTGTATGTGATAGCCCTGCCTCCTTGTTTATCTGTATGCAATAGCCCTGCCTCTGTATTCAACTATACAATAAACACACTGAGCTTTCTAGGTGCTGCCCAGTCCACCTGATCCCAGCTTTTCTATGTCTGCATATCTATACTTTCTCCAATCCCTCATGACCTCTAGTCAGCATTCCAGGACCCAAGCCACGCAAGGACATAGCAGCCCAGCTAGATGGATTCTGTGCTTCATTTGCTTAGTAAACATGTATTGAGGATAATATTTCACTATAGTTGTTTGTGTGGTGACTCGAGGTTGCCCTAATCTGGGATTTAGTGCAGGTGAAGTCTCAAAGTTTCCCTTTCCACCTGTGAAATAATGTGAGCTCATTGCCTATGCCATATCTTTTGATGAGGTTTCATTTAAAATGTAAACATTACTGTTAAAACAAGTATACTTGTATTTCCAATTTAAAATATCTCCTGTACAATGTGCAATTATGGATGGACAAACACAAAGAACTACATGTCTAGTCCTCAATCGGCAGCTGACTGGTTGTTTGTCTCTCTGGGCTTCCGTTGCTTGCTTTGGCAGTTGGGAGTAGTAGAGTTCCTGATGCTTCATTTAAACTAATAGCATATTTAAGGGATTTGTTACAAACTTACCTATTCATTCATTTATATATTTAAAAAATCCTCATCTTCTAGAACTGCCAGGATAGACCTTCTTGCTCCTCTTTGTCAGGTATCTCTGTCTTTTCTCTTCCATGAGTGTGGGGCATTGTGCAACATCTCTGGAGCATCACACAAAGAGGAGAGGCAGTTGTGCAATTTTGCATAATTAGAAGGAAAAAAAAAAGTTGTACTAGTTGGTGGTCCAGTTCTTTGAACAGTCCCCAGAGGCATCTGCTTTCATCTAGTAACTGGCTGCCATGGTGGTAACAGATGACTTTTAAACAGCTGTCACAAGTGGAAAACAAAATGAAACAAAAAGCCACCACCCCACGCAGTGTTTAGGTAGCTTGCCAACAGGTAAAGTGAGTCCTTCTCAGAGACCTGGGATGAGCAGAGTTTGGGGGCCAGTTTTTATAATTCAACAGAAACTCAAAAAACTCAGTCAAGCTGCCCTCGTTTCCCAGAGAGCCAACTCCCTACATTTTCTAAGGGGATCATGGAAATTCCTAGTTTCCAGGGGCATTTTAAATGTGTTAATTACCTGAAGGAATTAGCTTTCAAAATATACACTATTCATCTAACCCTTCAAGTTAAAGTGTCCACTATGTACCATCTGAGGCACCATGCTGCCTGTGTAGCTTTTAACGGTCTGGGGAACTACATTGCAATTAATATTTAATAGAAAAAAAGTGGAAAGGAAAAATTGTTTCTTTTAGTTGTTACATCACTAATTTTTCTGTTATCCTGAAAATGGTGGAAATGATTACCAACTCCCATTGAACAAAACCTGGAGTAAACTGCATTCTGGGAAGGAAGGTCTTGATGCTGGGAGGTTAGGAGAGCCTGGACAGCTTGTCCCTACAGTGTAGCTAATTGAACTGCAAATATGTCAGTCTGACAGCTTTAACAGTTTATGCCTTGAATGTTGGAGTGTTCAGCCTTCTTCTCCTTGTTACTGGACAATTTCTCTCTGTCAGCAGAGTCTTCCTTAACTGAAAGACTGAGCCTTTGTTTATGCCCAGCTCTTTACTCTGTCTCTGAAGCACACAGAAGGCACACTTGTGGTCTCTCTTCTCATGACTGACATACTGGAAAATAAGTCATGAGAATAAAAACATGACTTTGAATGGAAAATGCATCTACCAGGTGGTTTTCTTTCTGAGACTGATAGATTTTTCTTCCCACATCTGAGCCTTGCATCCTTTGTGTTTTTATGTTTTGTCTTTTAGATTCCACAGCGACACCTCACACATGAGAAACATGACGAGACACTGGTAACAATCACTCACCAGTGTGAAGATTTTGAAAGGTAAAAGCAGTGTTTTCCTTGGAGGTTACATTCCTGAAATGAAAATATTCTGCTTGTAGCATTCTGTCTTCAGCAGTGATGAGTCTGTGAAGAACTCTGAAATGAGAATCTGTTGGAGGGAAGTGAATGGAGTAGACACAGAAAGGGGATGGGAAGAGGCATGAGCCGTTTATGGTTTTTGTTTGTATTTTATTATCTCCATCATCATCATCATCATCATCATCATCATCATATTGTCATCGTTATGAAAGAGGGAGAGGGACAAACCCCATGTGCACACACACACACATACACACACACACACACACCCCTACGGAGTAGGGAGAGGGGGTAGAGAGAGCGAGAGGGAAGAGGAAGAAGGAGGGAGCCAGCCAAGGCATTGGTGGGAAGGTCAGGGGACAAAGTTGAAGAGTCAGTTCCCTTCTTCCACTGAGGATTGTGGGGATAAAACTCTAGCCATGAAGTATGCACAACAAATGCTTTTACTTGCCAAGTCATCTCACTGGCTCCTGGGGTGCATGACTTGAACATTTTTTTTTCCATTACCTAGAGGCAGGAACTGTGGTGGATCATGGGAGTTTTTGTGCTGGGGATACTTTCTCAGTTGTACAAATTTTGCTTTACTAAAGAAACAATTCTTTTACCAAAACATTGAAGACGTTCTATTTCCATAGCCTGATTGGCTTAATTCTTAGCACAGGTTCCTCAGCCACACCCCCATTCTGTCAATCATTAAAGGGGATTTTCCTGTCTCCTTCTATTCACTGACACAGTGAGTAACTCTCAGTTCTCACTTGGTCTTTTCTATGTGCAAGATGCTATGCTAACTGCTTGTAGAAGGCACATGCACACCCTTGCCTCCAGCTGCTTACAAGTAAAAATAGAAAAAAATCTATGTGCATAATTAATAATAATACACAGTTACATGTTTTACCTAATAAAAAGCAACCCAAAATGAACTGGATGGAGTATGTACACCTGCAGCCCTAGCACACAGGAGACAGAGGCAGGAGAATCTTGACCAGTCTAGTCTACATAGTAAAATTAATCCAGGGCTTAATATGAAATTAAACAAACAAAAGAATGAAAAATGGATGCCCAGATAAACATGCTGCTGTGAGAAGTCAGGCAAAGGCAAGACTTGTACACTTAAGGATAGAGATGTACAAAGGAATGTGTGACACAGAGTGACAGGAAAGCTGAGCAGTAGTGACAGCATCAGGAAATGGACCATTTGGATTTGTTCATCGTTACGTAATATAAAGTCAAGGGAAGCTCAGAAGCAGGCCCATGGAAACACTAAGTTACTAAGTCTTTATTCTATAGGCCAACATTTCTTTGTTCCCGAGATTCCCTTTAATAGTATCTCTTAAACAAAAGTTTAGACTTGATTTGATCCTTTGTTATTTGTGGGGGTGGGGGAGAATGTGTGATTCAACACACATGTGGAGGTCACAGGACAGCTTTATGGGATCCGTTCTCTCATACCCACCTTTCTATGGATTCTGGGAACTGAACTAGATTGTCTGCCTTAGCCCTAAACACTGCTTTCTGGTAAGCCAGCTTAGCTGGCCTTTAATACCTTAAAGATAAATAACTAAAGACTTATTAAAACTCAGATCCTTAATGTTAGTTTTCAACTAAAGACATCTGTGGGGCTGGAGACATAGTTTCAGTTTCTGAGCTTGTGAACAACCTCCTTCCAGTATGAAGATCATGAATGTGGCCAAGGGGCTCTGTAAAGAAACTTGGACAGGGAACTGATGGCAGGAGAGTCAGCCAGCAGTGTCTACAGTTGATTAGGGCAAAGAGCAGTAGCATTAATAAACAGCAGTGCTTATAGCACCCCATGCATATGCAGACCCTGACCTATTTGTGCTCTCCTGTCATCAGGAGAAGACACACCTGCTGATAGCTTACCATTAAATATTTCTTTTTATATATGTTTTAATGGCAGCAATTACCATTATATGACTCAAGCAGATGAGGTCATTCTAAAAGCAAAAGCTTGCAAGAAAATGTGCAATCTACATGGGCAAGTTTGTTTCTCACCCATTTTTGATGATTCTGGAGTCACATATATGTGCTCATAAATAGTGTATTTCAATTATGCTTATATAGAGGTAAACTGTATGGCATAATTGTATGCTCTGAATTGTTTATTTGTTAATACACCTGTTTTTATTTTTAAAACTATCACAATATTGATTTCTCCCATTCTTCTAAGCTATTTAAATTCAGTATCTCTCATAAGTACAGTAACCTCAATTATAGAAAGTTTAGTATTTTCTTGGGTACTATTCTTTATCATTCTATAATAGTGGTGTTCATGTCTTGCCTCCTTGGTAAGATTTTAGGTACTCTAAGGAAAGATTCCCTATTCAACAATGAACCTAATACAATGTGTGCATTTTTATTATAGGAGTAGTCTGAGGAAAGTCATATTACAACCTCTGACATTAACAAAGAAAGAAAGTGGAATGGGAATGTGGGAGGGGCACACCTCATCCCAGCACTTGGGAGGTAGAAACAGAAGGATCAGGGGTTAAAGGGTAGTGTGTCGCAAGACTGAGATCAGCAGAGGCTAGATGAGGCCTTGTTTCAAAAAACACAAAGTGAGAGAATGAACAGGGATAAGAGAGAGGCAGAGAGGGAGAATTGAGAAACCCAATGTTTTTACAGAGATGGAAGAAGATATTCCTGCCCCATCTCTTCGTCTTGGACACAGACTGACAAAAGCTTCCTGACTTTTGGGGAATTCTAAGGGCTTTATGTAATCTTGGGAGTCTTATCATATGCCCTTAAGAATAGAATGAATCCAAGTTCTCAGACTGTGCCCTTTTTTATGCGTTGTTAAATTGACTTGCTATGGCCATTCTCTAACCTACTGTTAACACGCTAATCAGCATGTTAATATTCAGTTTTTCTGTGTTTACCCTGACTGAAAGCCACACAGCCCCCAAGAGTTTGTATTGTTTTCTTAAAGTGTTGAAATGTTTGGTCTTCTGAGAAAAAGAGAAGAAGAGGTGGAGGCACCTTGATTCTCAGTGAGAGGCATTCCTAAAGCCAACACTGATTTTGGTTTGCATGGTCCAGTGTTTTATGAGAAGCCTCACTCAGCATGCTGGGGTCCTGGAGTCAATACTTCATTTAAATTTTTGTAAAGCAGATGTTTCCCTGATTTTAGTAATAACATTTATTTTTAGTATTTTTAAATGGATCATGTATTCAGAAAGTTACAGTTACAGCCTAGCTAGGAAACCATAATGATTCATCTTAGTCTGAAGCAGAGATCATTTCAGAAGGAGGTAAATGTCAATCCTTGTGAATTGCTTGGCATTAAACTCATGCAGTACAGCAGTCTTTGACCCTGAATTATACACCACCACCACCACCACCACCACCACCAGCATCATCATCATCATCATCATCATCATCATCATCACCATCATCATCATTATTTTCATTGTACAGCAATCTCCTGTCCTCTGGTAGCAATATACTGGTTTCCAAAAACATTTTAGGGGCTCTTTTTTTCTGCACATCCAAAGTATTCAAGTATCTTTTTGTAAAACATTGGTGTACTTTAAGAAAATTAAACAATAGGGCGTTTTTCCTCCATGTGAATAGCATACTCCCCCCCAGATGCAGTGCTCAGCAGCCAAACAGCTGCTCTCTATTAAAATGTCTCTCAAAGCCCTACTTATTTGCTCATAAAGGGAAGAGAAGTGTAAGTACGTTTATGGGGTGACAGGCAGATGTTCGGGTTGGAACAGGACAATGGTGATGGTAATCAAAAACTAAAATGATCTCTTTTATGGCATTGTAAGCAAGTATTTGGCCTCTTTGTTTTTAACCCTCTCCTTTCGTGGTTGAATTTTTAACTATTATGGACAGGTAGAGTAAACGGGCTTCTACATAGATGCTCCATCTACTGCAGAGCAGTGAATCAATTGTTTTAAGTAAATGAGAAATGCCTTTTGAAGAGCTGACTAAATACTTTCATGATACACACAGCATAACAGATCATAATTGTTTTACAAATTGTACTAATTTATTTGTAATAAAAATGTGTCAGACCGGGCAGTGGTGGCGCACGCCTTTAATCCTAGCACTTGGGAGGCAGAGGCAGGTGGATTTCTGAGTTCGAGGCCAACCTGGTCTACAGAATGAGTTCCAGGACAGCCAGGGCTACACAGAGAAACCCTGTCTCGAAAAACCAAAAAAAAAAAAAAAGTGTCAGTTTTTCAGAAAGTATATTTTTCCAAGCTAATAAGCAAACATCAATCCCAATGGATTTCTGGACATCAGTTTAATTAAGTTTATTTTCTTTCCAAACTAAGAAGGACATGTGTATAATGTGTATACATCTGTATAATATAGCAAATGAAATCAACATTTAGTTGGTGGAGACATTCACAGAGAATTGAGGCGCGCCACTGCTGTAGGGCAAGCCATGTGTTTTTAGTAGGACTTGGTAAACCTCATTGTAGAAATGCCTTCTGTGCACACCATCACTTCTGAGGTCCCACTTGTATGGAAAGTCTAAGCAGGTATTAGGGATTTATCTTTGTGCAGATTTTAATAAATTGTGCTTGCTTAAATTTTTGGACCCAGTGTGGCAATCGGTTGTAAAACTATTATCATTATCCAAGGAAGTATATTGGAAAGTACAGTAGGTTAGACCTTTCCCAATAATTAACCCACTATTTACCTAGAAAGGAGCCCCACTGCCTCTTCTATGTATGGAATTTTGTGGTGTGTCTGGAGGCTGGAGAGACTACACAGTTTCTCAGTGAATAATTATGATGAAGCTGTGAATGCTTGGCACTGGTGTGGAGCTCTATGCTGGGCCTGGCAGCCACACACAACACAGCATAGGAAAGAGTTATATAGCCTCTCTCTCTCTCTCTCTCTCTCTCTCTCTCTCTCTCTCTCTCTCTCCCTGCACTGAGTCATTCTCTTTTAGTGTAAGGTTTCAGAATGTATGTTGAATTGTTTCCAACCTGATAAGTACACAGACCCTCTAGGGCCTGGAGTCTATAGCGCAATAACACTCCCTCTCTGCAGCTTGAATTTGAGGCTGTTCACAGCAGATCACCATGATGAAAGACACTGTATTAGCAAAATTCCAATTTTCAGGACAAGTGGAAACAGGAAATTTAGAATTCTTTCCAATTTTCTGTCAGAAAGTCATGTGAATACACTGAAGAAATAGCAAGGAGAGTGAAGGAACAGACTTTGGGAAATTGAGTTTGGTTTTGGTTTGGACAGGTTCCTTTATTGAAAATGTAGTGCCCTGAGGGAATCAGGTTCTCTTTTCTAGGGGCTTCTTTCAGTCAACTCGCTGTAGCCTCTGCTCAATTGCTCTACATGGAGACCCGGTAATTATGCTGAGAAATTCATTGAAATGCATTTTCATTCTTCCCTTTCAGAAACTCATAACTTGCTTGATTTCTACTCACATGGATTCTATGTGACACTGTATATTCCAGTGTCCTCTTCCATTAGACATGCATGTAATGGCTTATTTCATACACCAACTCATTTCCAAGCTAACAGAATTGGAACCATTTTTCTCATTTCTCTCTAGAAAATATTCCTAAATCAAGGATATTTTTGCTTTCCAAACTCAATTATCCTCACTGTTCTTATTTCTAAAATGGCTTTAATCTCTTTATATTTACAGATCTGTGTTTTTTAATCATCACAGAAAATATTAGCATGTAAAAGACAAAATGGATTTTGAGATGCAAATCATTTGTTGATTTGTCCTTTTGCTTCATTTTTCTCTGTACTGTAATTGCCATTTTAAAACACAGCAGTGAGCCGAACCCTCATACATAAACCAGAAATCCAAACTACAAACATTGCCTATGAAACTCAAGGTTGTTCCACACCCCATAGCATCATGATTATTAGTCGGATGGCACTGAGTGCTATTACTCATAATCAGATGTTAGGTTTGTGTAACGTTCTGCATGGTATGGAGATTTATGTTACATAGAAATTTAAAGTAGTAACACAGAAAGGGACTCAATGGTATAAGGTTCTTCATCATTTTTGATTGTATCCATGTTGTACCCGTTTCTTGGTTAGCTGCTAACAGAAACCTACCTAATGGCAGTGAGTAAGTGACAACCAGCAAGTGCCCTGCATGTGTGACTTCTCTAAACATCTCATGTCTCTGAGTCTACAAATTAGCCCGACATTGCCATCTTCTTACTCTCATTTTCTACTTTTTAAAGTATTTTTTTATTTTATAATAAAAATTAGAACAGTTTATGTCAGTTATTTCTGTGTGTGCCAAGTCTATGAGGTGCTATATATATGCAGAAGAATGAAATGATTGAGAAATAGAGACAAGAAGAAAAACAAACAAACAAAACCACAGCTTGTGTTTAATACAAGTTCATTTGAGATAACTAGCAACAGGATATTTTGGGTGGGTGTCTTGTTTGTTTTTTTGTTTGTTTGTTTGTTTACAGTGAGATCATCAGAGATGGCATTTGTTCCGCCTATCTTGTTTTTGACAGCGCTTCTGAGGCTACTGACCTAAAGCCATCCTCCTGCTGGACTCCAACACTGGGAAGTCACTGAAGTCCCTCTCCCCATAATGACACACTAATTTTTTACTCAGCCATGTTTGTTCTTGAAAGCAAGCCATGTGCTACCTTCTTCTCCATTATTCCAAACTTTCAACTTTCAAATCTGGGTTCAATGAGAAGGAGAATTACAAGTCAGTCAATATAATTGAGGCATCCCTGTTTTAGAATAAACAATTTGAGTAAATATTAAAAGAAAAATTAATGGGTATGGGCCAGAGAGAAGCCTTAGTGGATAATGTCAATTCCCATCAGCCTGACAACTTGAATTTGATCCCCAGGACACTCATTGTGAAATGAGAGAGCCATCTTCTCTAAGATGTCCTCTGACCTCCAACTTTTCACTGTGGTACATACACAAGAACTAAGCACACACCATATACACACAAGCACACACACTATAAATACTTACAATAAAAATATTTTTAAAATCCTGGGCATACATTTGCCTGCAAATTTCATGAAGTCATTGTTTTTAATAGCTGAGTAGTATTCCATTGTGTAAATGTACCACGTTTTCTGTATCCATTCTTCTGTTGAGGGACATCTGGGTTGTTTCCAGCTTCTGGCTATTATAAATATGGCTGCTATGAACATAGTGGAGCATGTGTTCTTATTACATGTTGGAACATCTTCTGGGTATATGTCCAGAAGTGGTATAGCTGGGTCTTCTGGTAGTACTATGTCCAATTTTCTGAGGATCCACCAAACTGATTTCCAGGGTGGTTGTACCAGATTGCAATCCCACCAGCAATGGAGGAGTGTTCTTCTTTCTCCATATCTTCACCAGCATCTGCTGTCACCTGAGTATTTGATCTTAGCCATTCTGAGTGGTGTGAGGTGGAATCTCAGGGTTGCTTTGTTTTGCATTTCCCTGATGACTAAGGATGTTGAACATTTCTTTAGGTGCTTCTTAGCCCTTTGAGTTTCCTCAGTTGAGATTTCTCTGTTTATCTCTGTTCCCCATTTTTTAATAGGGTTATTTGGATCTCTGGAGTCTAACTTCTTGAGTTCTTTGTATACATTGGATATTAGCCCTCTATTGGTTGTAGGATTGGTAAAGATTGTTTACCAATCTGTGGGTTGCCATTTTGTCTTATTGACAGTGTCCTATGCCTTACAGAAGCTTTGCAATTTTATGAGGTCCCATTTGTTGATTCTTGATCTTAGAGCATAAGCCATTTGTGTTCTGTTCAGGAACTTTTCCCCTGTGCCCATGTGTTCAAGACTTTTCTCCCACTTTCTCTTCTATTAGATTCAGTGTATCTGGTTTTATGTGGAGGTCCGTGATCCACTTGGACTTAAGCTTTGTATGGGGACATAGGAATGGATCAATTTGCATTCTTCTACATGTTGACCCCCAGTTGAACCAACACCATTTATTGAAAAAATGCTGTCTTTTTTCCACTGGATGGTTTTAGCTCCTTTGTCAAAAAGCTTGAAAATATCATCCTGAGTGAGGTAACTCAGTCACAAAAGAACAAACACGATATGTACTCACTGATAAGTGGATATTAGTCAAAAGTTCGGAATACCAAAGATTCAATTCATAGACCATATGAAGCCTAAGAAGAAGACCAAAATGTAGATGCTTCAGTGTTTCTTAGAAGGATGAACAAAATATTCACAGGAGGAAATATGGAGACAAAGTATGGAGCAGAGACTGAATAAAAGGCTGTCATGAGACAGTCCCACCTGGGGATACATCACATATACAGCCACCAAACCCAGATGTTATTGTGGATACTGGGAAGTGCTTGCTGATGGAAGCCTGATATGGCTGTCTCCTTAGAGGCTCAGACATAGCCTGACAAATACAGAAGGGAATGCTCGAAGCCAATCATTGGACTGAGCATGGAGTTCTGGATGGAGGAGTTGGAGAAGGGACTGAATGAGCTGACGGGGTTTGCAGCCCCATGGAGGGAGTAACACTGTCAACTGGCCAGACCCCCATAGCTCCCAGAGACTGGACCACCAACCAAAGAATACACATGGAGGGACCCATAGTGCTGGCCACATATGTGGCAGAGGAGGGCCTTGTTGACCATCAGTGGGAAGAGTAGCCCTTGGGTCTGAGGGTGTTAGATGCCCCAGTGTAGGGGAATGTTAGGGAGGGAAGACAGGAGTGGGAAGGTGGTTGGGGGAGCACCCTCATAGAGGCAGGGGAGGGGGATGGGATAAGGGGTTTCTGAAGCAGAGACCTAGAAAGGAGAAAACATTTGAAATGTAAATAAAGTAAATATCCCCCCCCAAAAAAATGGGTATACAATAAATTATTCCATTTAAAATTTCCTTTAAGATATTTTTTAAAGATCTATTTTTATTGTATACATATAAATGCTTGCTCTGCATTCATGTGTGTGCACCATATGCATGTCTGGTGCCTGCTGAAGTCTGAAGTAAACATAGATCCTCGGAAATTGGAATTATTGATGGTTATAAATTGTCATGTGGGTGCTGGGAATTGAAACAACGTTTTCTGCAAGAACAGTTAGTGTTCTTAACCACTGAGTCATCTCTTCAATTCCAACTCCCCCTTCAAAAAAGAAGGTATAATATGAAAATTTACAAATTAAGTATTTATTTGGAAAGTATCCAGTCACATAGCTCTATGGATATTTATTTAACCAGCAGCCTGTTTTGAGATATTTAGCCTAAATTCAGTCATTTAGCATTAGAAACATTACTGTAACATATTTAAATCTTTGGGTACATTCTTCCCCTTCCCCCAGGGTGAATTCCTAACACCAGAATTGTTGAGTGAAAGCATTAATAAACTTAAGGCACTGCATTTGTACTTCCTGGTATTTTTGAGCAAACTGTAACACATCAAACAGGCTCAAAAGAATTTTTTTTTACATTGTTATTGCTAGAATCATTGTTCACTATTGAACCAAATAATTCCATCATTTTTTTTTTTTTTAACAATGACACTATGTATCACTAAAGTTAAAACCACCTTTTACTGAAATTGGCTGGTATGATGGTCTGCTTTGGTTTTGAACTTCACTGAATCAAGATGGGTCAGGTGTTAGTACAGCACACTTCTGGGACACATGAAGAGAGGACCTGCCATGAATGTTGTTGACACCACCCAAATGGGTCACTGGCTGCTGGCATCAACTCTCTCTTCCTTTTTCTCTCCCTGTCCTCCCCTTTTCTATCTCTTGTCTCCTCCTGGCAGCCATAACAGTACTCCAAACTACAGACTCTCTTTACCATAATAGACTAAACCTTACGAAACTAGGAAGAAAATTAAATCTCCTCCCCCATCCATGGTTTTTGCCAGATTTGTTACACTAACAGGAAGGTGTGGCTAACACTGCTTTCTGTATGTCCCACTCACCAAGTAAAAGTAATGCCTGCCAGATTTCCTCTTGGCCCATCTTGTTGACCAGCATCTGCCCACCCCTGCTAAACTCCCCCGCATCATGAGCTCTGTTCTTTCCAGTCTGGACTGTATTCTTTGGCTTGAAATGTAGCCTTTTTGCCCAGAGATTTTTCTCTACCTCTGAATTCCTGACATTTGGCTTTATTCTGGCTATTAAATTTTGCAGTTTCTTCTTCTGATGATACATAGCTATCTAAAGTGAGGGAAGAAAACTCAGAGCACTGTAGTTGGCTATGTGGAGATTGTTACCCTCACTCTCACCCCAATCCTCTTCTGAGCCTCTTTTCTCTGATACAAAGAGTCTGACATCCACTTCTCTGGTCTATCCAATCTTAGGTTCTTGACCATCCAAGCAATGTTGGGTAAGGATCTATCAAATCAGATAGTGGTTAGCTATTTTCACAACCTTTGTGCTACTATTGCATCAGCACATCTTGCAGGTAGATCACTCTTGTGGATCAAATGGTTTGCAGCTATGTTAGAGTTTACCTTTCCCCTTCAGTAGTGTGCAGAGTACCTTCTAAGGCCGTGAATACTAGTCTATGTGGGTGAAGATTTTAGGTAGGAGCCAGATTGACTTTTCTATATTCAATTAGTGGTATAAGTGCTGTCTTCAGCAATAGGGCCTTGACATCAGTGTGTAAAGAGCCATCGACAGCATTAGCAATAGCCTGAGTTGTTTGGGGGTTCCCTCAGGACTCTATTGGCCAAGAGCTCGATTGGATGTAATCCCTTTCAGGTACTGAAGCTTTGTTCAATGGTGAGTGATGTCCAGTTGGGGCTCTGTTTTTCCTATTCTTTGATGATTTTATTTAGTTTGCTTTCACATATGTATATATTATAGGAAGCATCTACTGTATTAAGTTTCCATATGCCTCTCAAACTGCCCTTAGTTTTAGCTGTCCCTCTCCATATTTCCTCCATTGCTCCCCTCCTCTCTTCTCTGCTTGATGCTCCCATTTCAGTCCCCCACCTTGTCTATCTATAACTGTATATTTTATTTCTCCTTCCTAAAAAGATTCATCCCCTCCTTCTAGTCTCTTACTTTCTTCCTAACTTCTGTGGCTATCTGGATTGTAGTATGCTTAACAATGACTTAAGATCTAACATATGTAAATACATATGAAACTTGTCTTTCTGGGCCTGAGTTTCCTTGTTCAAATTTTTCTTTTTCTAGTTCAATCCATTTACCTGAAGATTTCATGATTTCATTTCTAATGGCTGTGCAATAGTCCATTGTGTAAATGTACCATATTTTTATTACTTAGTCACCCATTGACATGCATCTATTATGACTAGACCAGCAAAGAACATAGTTGAAACATGTCTCTGTAGTAGAATAAAGGATCCTTTGGGTTTATGCCCAAGAGTCGTGTAGCTGGATCCTGAGGTAGATCAATTCCCACCTTTCTGAGGAGCCACCAAACTGATTTCCATAGTGGCTGTATGAGTTTGCATTCCCTCATGGAATGGATGAGTGTTCCTCTTACTCCATATCCTCACCAGCATAAGTTATCTTTTACTGATCTTGACCATTATGATTGGTATAAGATAAAATCTCAAAATAGTTTTGATTTGTATTTCCCTGATGGTTAAGGATATTGAACATTTCTCGAACATTTGAGTTTCCTTATTTGAGAATTGTCTGTTTAGATCTGTACCCATCATTCTAACTGGAATATTTGTGGATTTTTTGACATCTAGTTTTAAAGTTCTTTATGTATTTTGGATATTAGCCCTTTATCTGGTGTGTAGCTAATTTAAAACAAAAATTCCCATTCTGTAAGCTGCCACTTTCTCTGAATGATAATTGCTTGCCACATGGAAACTTTTCAGTCTCTTGAAGTCCCATGTGTCAATTGTTGATCTTAAAGCTTGTGCTTTAGGTATTCTGTTCATAAAGTCTTTTTCTGTAACCCATGAGTTTAAGGGTATTTCCCACTTTCTATTCTGTCAGATGCAATTTATCTGGCCTTATGTTGAGGTCTCTGATCCATTTGGAGTTGATTACTGTGCAGGGTGATAAGTATGGATCTATTTGGATTTTTCTACATGCAACATCCAAATTTGACTAGCACCATTTGATGTGTGTATTTTTACCTGTGTGTATTCTTACTTCTTTATAAAATATCAGATGTCCATATGTGTCTGCAAGGTGTGTATTTTTCTGGGTCATTAATTCTATTTCATTGATCAGCATGCCTGTTTTTGTGCCAAAGTAGTGCTAATTTTATTACTCTAGCTCTGTAGTACAATTGGCAGTCATGTATGGTGATACCTCCAATATCTTTTCTTTCATTCAGGATTGTCTTAGCTATCCTGGTATTTTTTATTTCCACATAAAGCTGAAAATTATCCTTTCAAAGTCTGTGAAGAATTGTGTTGAAATTTTTATGGGGATTGCATCCAACCAAAAGCCATTTTTTACTATGTTTGTCTTCCCAATCCATGACCAAAGGATATCCTTCCATCTTCTGATATCTTCAATTTCACTCATCAACATCTTAACCAAGATGATTTAGTGAGGAATTTGAATGTCCCTGTTTTTGAAATGCTGGGCCTTTTCTTCTTGACATTATAGCATTACACCTTACCACCAGAACCCCAGTGATTTGCTCCTATTTCAACCCAGAATTCAGCAGAAGTTTCCACAACATGATTTATACATTTAGCTTTTTGTGATTAGGTATTAAAATTTGAAGTATTCTGCTTCTTCATACAGCCCTAAAATCAATGTCTCCACCAAATCTTTCACCTCAGAGCTCAGGGAATGCAGCAAAAGAGGAGGCAGAAAGAGGGTAAGGACTGGAGCAAATGGAAGACACCAAGGATTCAAGGATGTCTAGACACAGCAGGACTGGTACACATATGAGCTCACAGAGACAGAGGCAGTATGCATGGGGCCTGCATAGGTCTGCACCAGATTGGGTCCAAGAGCTGAACGAAGTGGACTCAGGCCCTCATCAATAACCCAGAAGCCATTTCCAAGATATAACCTCTTGCAAATGAAAAAGAAAACGTTTTCCCCAAGGTACTCTCAGTGACTAAAGTAGCATAAAGGATAGGCAGACCAACACAAAATGAACTCAATAGCATTTTTTTTCAAGGTTTTATAATTGTTTCATATTTTTAGTTCAGGGCAGTTTTATTTATTTACATTTCTGTTTGTTTTCTAACTTACGCATATATATTGTAGCTTCTGGTCTTGTGTTTTTATGGGATTCCTGTGTGAGCAAACATGTGTGTCACTGAATCTTCTTTCTTGTGGTTTTTCTTTGGCTCTTTTTCTTGTTTGGTTGTTTTGTCATGTTCTGATTTATTTATTTTATTATTATTCCTTATATGTCTGCTTTGTTTTCTTTTTTTTTAAACTTTTTTTTTGTCCATTGGTGTTTTGCCTGCATGCATATCTGTGTAAGGATACCAGATGCTCTGGAGCTGGAGCTACAGACAGGTGTGAGCTGCTTTGTGGGTGCAGGAAATTGAACCTGGGTCTTCTAGAAGAGCACCCAGTGCTCCTAACTTCTGAGCCATATCTCCATCCCCACCTGTTTGTTTGTTTTTTTTTTAAGTTGTTTTATTTATTTATGTTCTAAACATTGCCCCCCTTCCTGCCCCACCTCCCAGAGTTCTTTACCCAATTCCTCCTTCCCTTTGCCTTTGAAAGGGTTCTCCCCTACCTACCCATCCTCCTCAACAACCACCCCCCCCCCAGGACCCCTTCTTTCCCTGGGACATCAATTCCCTACAGGATTAGGCATATCCTCTTCCACTGAGGCCAGACAAGGTGGTCCTCTGCTACACATGTGCCAGGGGCCAAGGTCCAGCCCATGTATGCTCTTTGGCTGCTTAGTCCCTGGGAGCTCTGAAGGATCTGGTTAGTTGATACTGTTGTTCTTCCTATGGAGTTGCCATCCCTTTTAGCTCCTTTAATCGTTCCTCCAACTCTTCCATCGTGTCCCTCGACCTCAGTCCAATGGTTAGCTGTAAGTATCTACATCTGTCTCAGTCAGCTGCTGCTAGAGCTTCTCAGAGGACAGCCATGCTAGGATCCTGTCTGCAAGCACAACATGGCATCAGTAATAGTGTCAGGGTTTGGTGCCTACCCATGGGAGAGACAGAAAAGATATGGGTCCAGATGGGAGAAAAGATGGGGAGGAACTGAGAGGAGTAGAGGGAGAAAAAACATCATCAGAATATATCGTATGATAAATATTTTTTCAATAAAATAAAAAGGACAACTTTTCACACAAATGAGTATCTCCATCTCACAAGTACTCAATTATTGTGTATACAATAAATAAATATATTCTTCTATTTCTAAGGCCCGAGAAATGCTGCCCTAACCCCTTTAGACAGTATTTGGAGACAGGGTCCCCTGGATATTACTGTGCTCCATCTTTTTAGCATTAAAGAGAGAGCAGCAATCTTCAAGCCCAGAGTAGAGGCATTCAGAGAAAAAGACTGTAGAATACAACGTTGTATTCAAATTTCAAGTAATGACAATGTTTTTCTCATTTACTAATGGTGTGATTTATTAGAAATGGTAAAATCTCAGCAAAGCTGAGACTACGTTTTTATTTATTTACAAGTGATGAACATGGCTACCTCAGTGACACGACTTAAACCAGTAATGTGGCTAAGAGTGTGGTTTATTGAATCAGACTGGTGAGTTCAAATCACACGTTTTAGGAAAGTCACTTAATCTCTCTAAAAAAAAAAACCTTCATTTTTTTTTTCATTTTCCTGATAGACCTAATAAGAGTTGTTAGGATTAAATAAAGCAATACGCACACAAGCTCTGATCTACAGTAAGTATTCAGTCATCTTGCAGGTGTCCTTCAAACAACCAGCCTAGTTTACTGAATAGAACATGGCTCACTGAAAAATATTTTGCATTTCAACCATTTTCTTTTAGAAGCAGTATGTAATAGTAGATACCACTGGATATATTACCAGAAAGTATGGCATTAACTTGCTTTTTATGATAAGAATATATTGTTTAAAAACACTTAAGGAATTCTTGTCCCATGGAAAATTTCATAGGTATTTTCTGGGTAGGAGATTATAGCATGGCAGGGCCTCTGAGGGACCCTCTGTGATAGCTCCCATCCTTCATCTTCTGGGTGTTCAGAACTCACCAATAGCAGCCCACCACCACCACCTCCTCTGGGGTCATCAGTCCTCCTCTGGATAATGCTGTTAACTGGGTTCATGGAAGCCACTTACATACCAGTGTCTTATCTCCCTCTCCCTCTTTTTTCTGTTAAATGTAGGCTTTGGTTTCATAGCAATTATTCAATGCTAAAAAGGTACCCAACCATTTAGTTCATCATCAGGTGGTGCTTCCTCAGATTTGATCATTTCCTAGAACAATTTGCATAATGCAGGAAAGCATGCATCTTTTCAAAATTATTATAAATGATAAAGGCCAAGAGTACACAGGGGCCTGTGGTACTGGCATATGGAGGACTTTCCTGCCCTCCCCGAACTACCTTAGTCTATGCATGTGTCATCAGCAGGGAAGCTCTGCTAGGCCCCTTTCCCTGGAGATGTGGGCTAAGAAAATACCCTATTCTCTATGTGTAGATCTTACTGGTGGCCAGACCCCATCCTGAAGCTTTGGGTAGGTCCCACAGAATCACCTTATTACCATAAGTATAGATGTGTTCCAGAAGGCCTAGTTATAAACAATAAAAGACATTTCTATAGCTTGACAAATGTCACTTCTGTAGGGTGCTTTGTGCTGGGCTAGAGACAAAGACCAATCAAATCTTTTCTCTTATTAAGTTTTGGTCTCTTTGTCTAAATTGTCCTCTCCTTGGTTTACTTTTGCTTTTATCCTCAGTACATTAACTTAGTGTTAGAACAGTCACTTGAAGATCACCAAAAGGATGAAGCTATACAGTACAAGATTTTAAATGATTTAAATTAAAATTTAAATTAACTTTAAATTATCTATAGACACATATGCCACAGGCATATGTGAAGGTCAGAGGATAATTTTATGGAGTCTGTTCTCTCATTAACCTTTCTGTAGGCTCCATGGATCAAATTTGGGTCACTAATCTTTCATGGCATGATTTTAATTTTTATATATACATAATACGGTGTGTGTGCACACGCACATCTCACAGTCATTTCCTACATTGTTTAGCTATTATGCTTCATTTCATGATGCAGACTGATATCTAACAAACTTAAACAGAATCCACTTAAAAGGGACTTGTTACTTTTCCCTTTGATTCAAGAAGTTCTCTAAGCAAAGTTTAGTGTGCTCTTTATGAGTTTAAAATACATCATTGGTTTGTTTCTTACCCTCTTAGGACTCAGCTAGGTTTTGAACATTCTGTATATGTCTGAATAATTCTCTGAGCATTCCAGATCCCTATATCTTTACTCTCCGGTCAGCAAGAAATGCAAACAAAACAAAAGACCGCTCAGATATGCTTGTTTTCACAAACAGTGCCATGAGGTCACTTTTTCTTGACTTTAGCTCTTTGTCCTTTTTAGTGCATGCTTAGATGTATAGTTTATTTTTCAATATAAAAGTTAAGATGGAACATTCATGAACACAGCTCTGTTTCCTAAGTCGTTTTCTACATGTCTTGTGTTGTGTTTATATTTAATATTCAACAATTTTAAATAAATTGAACATAACAAAATGAGAACTAATATACAAGTGATATATCTATGATAAAATACCTGTGACAGGACAGGTATCATGTAAGGCTAGTATTCTGACGACTAAGACAGAATAATCAAGATTTTGAAGCCAAAAGAAAGAAAAGAAAAAAGAGGAAAAGAAAAGAAAAGAAACAAAGAAAGAAGAGAAAAAGGAAAAATATCTACTTTGTATTCTGCAAATACCCATATGGACACTTATCCATGTAAACATTTATTTGTATGAACATAAAGAACAATCTGGCAATCTGCTCCTATACTAAATCATCACAGCCCAGTGGAACTGGAGCTAACATTTTTTTGTGTGTTTTTTAATGGTTGCTTGTTAAAAGGAATGTATTTATACAATGTAAAAATACCCAGTAATGAAAAAACTAGGGTCTAGGAATAAATGCAGCTCAGTGATAGACTTTAGAATGCTTAAGGCCATGAATTGGGGGCATTTGAGGCATTTTATATAAATAAAGTAAAAATAAACCAGGCTACCATAGAGGAGTGCATGATACAATAAGTAAATAAATGAGCCAGTATAACATAGTGGCTTACCTAGAGTTTTATCTCAGCATTAATAAAATGAGGCATTTATGATCAAGAGCATGATTTCAACACAGGAGTGGATGTGAGGGAGTTCCTTTAATTTACATATAAGCAAATGAGATCTTCAGGCAAGTAGTGGGTTCTTGCAATGTGAATGTTGAATAAATGAAGGTTTATATTAATATAACACGGACTGATAAGCTGAAACTCCTCCCAAACCACAGCTGGCTGGTGGCAGAGGTATGTCTAGAGCCCAGGTCTTCAGTTGCTTCTAGAGAGCTCTCCACGTTGGTGCATGTTCTCCATGAAACATACAGACAGGCATGCGAATATTCAGTTCTCATCTGCCTGAGCTAATGGTGGAAAAGAGTGATCATTCCTCCATTTTAGAAATGCTACTTTAATTTAGATTTTAGGTTTGTTTTTCCTGCTGAAACATATAGAATAATACTTAGAAATGGTATACAAACACATGAGACACAAACACTAAGTATTGATAGGATATTCCAGCGTGCAACCCACAGCTGCAGGGAGCCACCTCCATGGAGCAGCCTCAAGGTTTATATGGCATCAGCTGCAGTACGGTCACCAAAATTGCTCTCTGGTGGAACATTTGATTAGCAGGGCTTTCTGGACTTTCCTTCCTGCCCCCTACGCATCCATGCTCATCATTAGAGTCCATTCACAAGTCAGCCATAGTGACTAAAGCTGACAAGTTTCCTCTTGACCTTCAACTCCTACTCTCTTCCCCAATGCCAAGTTCCACTTTTACTTGCCATCAAGTCTGTTATCACAAAGTGACCTTTACTTTTACTCTAACCTAGCAGACCAAAGAGTCAGTGTCCCTTTGTGACACTGTCATCCAGGCTTAGTTATATCCCAGTTTGCTCACATACCAGGGCCCAAGCAGCAGAGTTGAAATAGCCAATAAGGCTGGGGAACCAGAAATCTGCTGGTGGGGAGGAAACAGTATGCTCTCCAAGGATGTTAAAGCAAATAAACAAAGTTCTATGGAAAAATGGATGCTCAATGTAATGGCTGGCAGATGATCTCTAAACCACAACCAGCAGGCATCCATGGCTCTTTGAACTGAATTGTTTCACCAAAGCAAAAGGATATATATATATATATATTCAGTAGGCTGTGGGTTTACTGAATGCTCAGAGGGAACAGGGAACCTGCTGGCCTGGGTACATGCTCAGGGTCCCTTTATACATGAATACATGAACAGACACTGGAGACTCAACAGCTGCTAACTGCTACAGCTCTGTAAAGATGAAAAACTCTGCTCAGAAGTGTGGAAAACCCCCACAGCCTGGTGAGTTCTAACTAGATACAGTTTTGAGAAACAGGGTCTAAATAAAGAGTATGGAGGGCCCTCCTATAAAGTTTTTGAGAAATCTTAGATTGTTAATAATCTACTTGGTTTAAGATTATGCAAAAGAGATGTTGTGATTCATGTAGTGGCTTTTTGGCAGAACACCTTCCACAGTTGGTAATGCTGTTCTTTAGCATCCTCTGGTGTGGCTGCTGTCACTGGTTTAGGTGGTAACAAAGGCAGAGGAAGTTCATGAGGATGATCTCTGTCCTTTTGAGGGCAGGGAAGAAACCAAGTCAAAGCAACTGCATCTTCCTAACACACAAACAGAATAAATGCCAAATGGCACCCTAACTTTGACTGTGTTTACCAAAGTAGACACATACAGTCCACTGACCTTACTTGCCTGAACAGGCACCCTTTTTCCTGGGCAGGAGCACCATTCAAAAATTCTGGGCTTGACAAAGAAAGAAAGAATAAAGTCTCTGCAACCACCCTTCAAGCCATGTATGAATTAGGAATTAGCAATCTTCAAGGCAGATGAGCTACATTCCTTGCTCTGGTGTCATCTCACAGACAGCTTCCTGAACCTCAACTTTTCTCTTGGGGTACTGCAGAGATGCTCTCCCTGGCACAATGTGATTCCAGGTGTATGTGACCAGCTTTCTCCTCCTAGGAGCACTCTTCTCTGGCTGTTCAGCTTGACATCAAAATCAGTTCCAGTTGACTGTAGGGGAATTTAGGGAGCTAAGAATCAGTTCAATGAAAAATTTCATCTCTCATCTTGTCAGGGGTTAAAAACAGTAACTAGTGGTTACCAGTTGACACTTCCTCTTGCACCTCTTGAGCTATGCTTGCACCTAGGGCCTCTGGGCTGTTGGTATCTCCTGTGTACCCACTGAGCCAGCCAAGGATATGTCTAGGCTAGTCTGGAGGCATTTGCAAGCCCTAAGAGTAGCAAGATTCTTTTCTTACAAGCCCCATGCTGACTCCTTTTACTCTTTTTTTTTTTTTCTTTTCTTTTTTTTTTTTTTTTGTGACAAGCTGCCCTCAGATTCCTGTCTGACTCCCCAGTGCTAGGGTTATAGCATGTGCCAATATGCCAGGCTTACTGTTGTTTCTCTCTCTGTGTGCCTCTGTCTGTCTGTCTGTCTGTCTCTCTCTCTCTCTCTGTCTCTCTGTGTCTCTCTCTCTCTGTCTCTCTCTCTTTTTCCCTTTCTTCTTTCTTTCTTGCTGTATTGTGGTGTGTGTATGTGTGTGTAACAAAAAGAAAAAGAGAGTGCAGGACAGACAGAAAGAGAGAGGGGGAGGGGGAGGGATAGAGGGGGAGAGAGAGAGAGAGA
>JADRCH010000087.1:10308107-10341844 GCA_019843965.1 Rhynchomys soricoides
CTCCTTGTTTACCAGAACAACATAGCCGAGCTTTCTTTCTCTCTCTCATGTTAGCCCACATATTTTGGATAAAGATCCTTAAACGTAGCCTCAGATTCCTCTGGATTCTTGAGTGAGTCTCAGTGTTTTGCTGTGTATAGCTTTCTAAGGAAGTTTAGGTTGGAGCCAGAATGCACTTAGCTTGAACTTGTTTTCACAGCACCTCAGTCCTTAGTACTGAAGCTGAGAACCAGGTTTGAGAGCCATTGATGAAAGATTTTGAGGGTGGTTTCTATATCACACTAGCAATAGCTCACTGCTTTCAGATTGATTTTCACTTTTCATTAGTATCTCTAAGTAAGTGTCTTTTTAGGTAACTCTCATATGAGTGAAATCTATTTGTGTTTATTCCTAAATGGCCTTGCTTTGAGAATAAACTTTTAATCTAATCTGGAGTCCATTTTATAGAGGGCTTTTCATAGGGAATCTGAATAAACTAGGGACATTTTTAGATAAAATTTCTTACTTACAAAAGAAATTTTGCCAGGATCTGATGATGCATTAATCAAAAAAGTACAATATAAGGCATTACCCCAATTCTCAATTTTTTGAAGAAAAAATATAAACATAGAGAAGATAGATAGAAGATAGATAGGGCTAGAGAGATAGCTTAGCAAGCAAAAACCAAGCCTGACCACCTAAGTCTCTCCCATCTACAGGACCCACCTGGTGGGAGAAGAGAACAGACCACACCCACATACAGCTTTTTAAAACTTCCTCCTTCTAGGTAATCTGTTAACTGTTAGCCATCTCAATATTCACATAAGCACACATTTAAAATCTCAATATTCACCACATTGTTATTTAAAGATGCATCTATAAAGGTAAATAGTAGGAATTTGTGCCTTCTTTCTACAGGTAGAAAATACTTCATTAGTTTCTAGGTGGGATGCTGTGGCTCAGACCTTGTCTTGGGCAGGTGGCAGGATCTCTGGGAGATGGTTCTGATGTCAGAGGGCTCTCAGGTCCCTCCTTACCTTTTGTTTGATTTTTAAAATACTGGGGTGAAGCTGACGGCCTTGCACTTCCTAGGCAGGCTGCCCCACAAAGTTGTTGTCCTTGCCTCTTTCTGTTGCACAGGAGATTATCTGGCCAAAGTAGATTATCTCTGAAATGCCAGTTACACATGAAGCTCCTCTATGGTGCCAGATATTCTAAATTTTCTTAGATTTTAGAGCCTTTTCTTTCAGAATTTGTATAGTTAACATTTCTTCAAACTTCAAGACTGGCCTTTATGTCAAGCCCACGAAAATAATTGTAGAAAAGCAATCAATTTTGCACCAAATGTTTTCTCTGCTGATTTTTCGTGTAAAAGTTGCAATGTGTAAACAGTAGCTTAATATTTCAGATAAAGAGAATTTTGTTTTGGTATTTTATTTAGGAAGGAATGATCCATTCTTTATACTCAGAAATGAGTAGAAAATAATTGGTGTGGCAGCTTGTGCATATATATATATATATATATATATATATATATATATAGTAACAGTGCAGTAAATATCACTTAGTTACTCAGTAGCTAAGTAATGCTTTCTGGCATGGAGAGGCATAATGCTTATTATTTAATAAAATGTATTATTAATCATAATTTATGCATATTTCTTTTTTATATCATTCATTAAAATAGTAAAGATACAGGCAATTGATTCTGAAGGTTAATGGACCATATACAAAGAGGATTTACAAAAAGTTTGTTGAGTTAAAACAAGTTGTTATTCATTTTCTTTTTTGTCTATGAATATGGCTCCTGATCTATATTTCAAGGGCAAATATTTGAAAGGCTTTTATGTTTTACTGAAAGTTTCTATTTCAATCTTCTAAGAGAAGATTTCTTGGAGCAGATCACACGGAGGTGAAAACCTCTCAGCTCCCATCTTGTTTAGATTGACTATTTCACAGTTTGGTGTCTAACTATTATAGTGGGAATATTTCCCTTCATTTTCTGGACTATTTGGTGCTGAACAGTACAGTGTGGCTTGATGATGATCCTTTATTTATTTACTTTTTTATAAAAATAAAACAGACTAACAAATCCCAGAAAAAATGTACTAGCCTCTGTAAGTGATGGTGTAGAGAGAATCTACTGAAAGATAGCAATCTGTGGATAGAAAGGGTTTATTGGGGGATCAAACTGGCAAGGCCCTTTCTGAAGGGTTGGGCAGAGAGAAGCAAGCAGATGCTATATGACAGTCAGGAAGGTGGGGGTCTGAGCTAATACGGCTGTTGACCAGGAACTAGTTGACCTTTGGGGAAAGGTTAAGAGGGGCTCCTTAAGGATTGAGAGTAGTGACTTAGAGGTAAGTACCACACACCACACCTGGCTTCTAAGGGCACATAATTGTTTTTGTGAAGTGAAAAAGGACAGAAAAAAAGAAGGGGGGTGGGGATAAAAATATCTCCAAGTAGGACTGGAGAGAGGGTGTATGGGTTAAGAGCACTTGCTGATGCTTTCTTTTTTCCACTGCATGGTTTTGGCTTCTTTGTCAAAGATCAGATGACCATACGTGTGTGGGTTTATTCCTGGTTCATAAATTCTATTCTGTTGTTCTAGCTGTCTGTCTCTGTACCAGTACCCTGTGTTTTATATCACTATGGCTTCCCGACACTACTGCTGATGCCAAGATGTGCTTGCAAACAGGGGCCTGGTATGGCTGTCCTCTGAAAGGCTTTACTAGCACCTAAGACAGATGTAGATACAGCCAACAATTCAACTGATCCCAGTGGAAGAGTTAGGGGAAGGACTGAAGGAACTAAAGGGGATTCCAACCCCACAGGAAGAACAACAGTATCAACTAACCAGACCCCTCAGAGACCCCAGGAACTAAGCCACCAATCAAAGAGTATACATGGGCCAGTCTGTGGCTCCTGCTACATATGTAGCAGAGGACTGCTATCTGATATCAGTGGGATGGGAGGTGCTTAGTACTTCGGAGGCTTGATGCCCCAGAGAAGAAGGATGCTAGAGGGGTGAGACAGGAGTGGGTGGGTATGGGAGCACCCTCTTAGAGGCAAATGGGAGGGAGATGGGGTAGGGGGGTTTACAGAGGGGAGACTGGGAAGGGAGACATTTCTAATATAAATAAATAGTTTTTGTAAAAAAAAGGTGGTTTCTGGCAAACAGGAACCCTTTTAAGAGACCTGCTTTTCTAGTTAACCCACCCTTAGGCTTGCTTATTCCAACAGTGATTGTTGTTTTTTTGTTTTTTATTTTTTGGTTTTGTTTTGTTTTGTTTTGTTTGTGGTGATGGTGGTGGTAATAGGGGGAGTGGCTTTAGACCTAACAGTTCAGCCTTTTGTTGACGATATAGGATGATAAATCCTCTGGCTACTTCCTTTTGCTGGGGTCCTTGGGAAAAGGGGAGCCAGGAATGCTGGTCCAAAACCAGGAGTCAAGCTGGTCAGCAACGGTAAGAGATCTGAGGAAATCCTGTCAGAAGCATCTGGCTTAATGTCCTTTGGGTTATTTCACTAATTCTCTCTGGAAAGAACTGAAAAAGACAAAGAGCAATCATCATTATAGGAAGGATAAAAACCAGTGGGCCAAGTAGGAGGAAAAGCCAGGGCCTCAGAGAGGAGTATAACAAGAAGCCCAACTTAGACATCATCCCTGGAAGCCACAGTTGACATGCCAGATTTTTCCCCTTTGATCAGACTAGTTTACACTGACTTTCAGTAAGCCTAGAGATATCCAGTTCTACAGAATGACCTGGGGCAATGGAGATGAGGCTGTTTTGAAGCAGATTCTAGGCCATATCTGATTTCTAGATGGTATCTATCACCTGAGTGGAAAGCTGCTGGGCCAGATATAAACTGGGAACAGAAGGTAAAGCTAAGGAGCATAGGGGGCTCTTCAATTACTACTTCCGAATCTGTCCCTTTGCCTGGAAGGTCTGGGAGACAAAAGGAACATACACCAAACAGGAGGGTTAAGAAGGGATCCATTTGATCTGTGACAGATAGATCCAAGTCAAAACTCCCTAAAAGCTTAAAAGAATCCTTTAAAGTTGATTTTTTTTTAAAGATAAGTTTTAGAAATATTAGTATGACCACTGTCTGTAATCTGCACTGAAGTCTTCACAGTAGAAAAGCAGTTAATAGGTATCTGTAAACTGCTCAAGCAGATTTGTATTTTTTGCACCATAACAAAATAAAACCTGAAAAGCTATTGTTTTAATCCATGTCCTATTGCTGTGAAGAGATACAATGACCATGGCAACTGGTCTAATGCAAAGCATTTCACTAAGTGGGTTACACCTTCAGAGGTTTAGTTCATTGTTATCACTGAAGGAAGAATGGCAGAGTGCAGGCAGGTGCCAGAGCAGGAGCTTAGAGTTATACATCTGGATCCATAGGCAGCAGGAAGGGAACACTGGGCCTGGCTTCTGGTCTTGAAACCTCAAAGCCCACCCCTAGAGACACACTTCCTCCTACAAGGTCGTACTTCCTCATCCTTTCAAATAGTGCTACTCCTTAAGCATTTCAATTTGTAAGCATATAGGGGCCATTCGTATACAAATCACAGCTATCAACATGATAGAAGCATAAACATTCATTTGAAATAATACAGAAATTTATGTCTCATTACAGACGCAAAGAGCTTGAGGACTCAAAAGATGGTCTGAAATAAAGCAAACACTCCTCTGTCCAGAGAGCTGGATATATTACATTGAACGGAGATATTCTCAGTACCATAAGAAGCGTGTTAAGTCTAGAAAAGAAAACAACCAGTTTTGAGCCTGTTGCCATGATAATATAACTATTACCGAGATTAGATTACAAAACGTATCTGGTCTCCGTTGGTTAACTTTAAATTGGAAGACTTAACATCATATGTGTCATCTTTGAGTCTCATTTGTCATACCTTAAATTACTTCCTCAGACCTTCGAAGTGTGCACTCACACACCTTACGTCACTTCCTCAGACTTTTGTAACTTTCATAATTTAAACATATTTTTTCAAACATTTAATCACATACCTTAAGATGTAAGTGTTTGCTTAATGAAAGCACTCATTGAAAAGCAAGTTCTTTTAGATAAAAGGAAAGTAAAATGTAAATTTTGAGTCAATAATGACAGTATAGTAGCTTTTACATTGAAATCTGCCTGTGAGTTTGTCTTTCTCAGCATGAGGCCTGTCAGCAAGGTAAACTTGTCTGTGAGTTTGTCTCTCTCAATGGGAGACTTGGTAGCTCTCAGGAAGAGCAAGGCTTGATTTTTACAGATAAAATCAGTTCAGGCTGGCAGGTAATTTTTCCTCAGCCTTGAAGCCTTTTTATTTAAGAGACTCCGGTAACGTAAGGGTAATTTCAACTTTTAAAAAAAAGGGGGTTTTTAAGTTTGTATCATCAGCAAGTAGCATGTCTGTCCCTAGTAACCAAAGTTACTGGAAAGCTAAAATGTTTTAAGGTGAAAGCAGACTTTCTAGCTTTGAATGGGCAGGTCTAGCAGCTGCAGCTTAGCAGGAGGGGCTGGCTGAGGACAGCTTGCTACTGATAAACTACCTGATAAAGTTAAGACCCTCCAACAATGCCATCCCAGAGATCTGAGAAGGATATATTTGAGTAGGAAGTATAGAGCAAACAGCCTCTGAACCAATTAAGAATGACTGAGACTTACCTGTAACCTGAACAGACAGCCTGGGCTCCTCCATGTTGATATCGACGGCTTAGATGGGAGTACAGGTTGTCAGTCTTTGCCTATCACACAGGGCATCATTAGATCTTCTGTCACAAGACCCAGAAGATCTACGAGATTTTCTTGTGGAAGAACTTAGGGAACTGGTCTACTTTGGCAAGGCAGTGTTTGCCAGTTAGGCCAGTTCCTGGCAGCAGGTAAGGCATGGGGCATTTATTTGGAGACTTGCTGTTGCTTCCTTAATGTAAGGAAAACAAAATAAAGCGAGCCATCTTGAAGGCCTGCTGTTGCTTCCTTACTCTAAACAAGGATATTCAGTGATAAGCAGAGACCTCAGGACTAACTGTTTTATGGCTGCTGCCATAAAGCTTAACCAAAATGCCAGAGAGGTCAATGTGGCAGACCTCCCTTTAAGCTTAGTAAAGACAACTGCCAGCCACGGACTGTGTACCACACTGAGCATAGCTTGTGAGTGTATGAGACCTCAGAGCCCACCTCCATAGGGGTACACTTCTTCCAACAAGGCCACACCTCCTAACAGTGGCATTCTCAATGGGCTGAGCATCCATACACATGGATCTATAGGGGCCATACCTATTCAAACCACCACAGCTTCTCTGCACTTACATTTCCCTGTAATTGTATTCTGGTTTTATATTCTTATCAGAAATACTAAATATATAAAGCTATTTTAATCTGTTCTATTATCTGATTTCAATTTGGATTTTTCTGATGATTTTAAGCATCAGTTATATGAACTTCAAGCTAACTACCAAGATTTTCATTTGTAGGTTTGTGTGATGGTGATATGTGTGTGTATATATGTATGCCAATGCATGAATGTGTGAATATGCATCCATGTCTGTATGTAAGCATATGTGAATGAACCTATATGAATGTGAGTGTGCACACATGTGCATTCTTCTGTGTGTGCTGTCTTCTGCAGGCACTTTCTACCCTATTTTTGACAGAATTCTACATTTTAAACCAAAAAATATTTTATTAAAACTTTTGATAAACTATATTTTAAAAAAGAAACGGGTTGTAATTTTTATTCACAGGTAACCCACACATTCTGCCCCTCCATCCTAAAGCATCTCAGTCTCTGGAGTCAAAATTCAAGGTGAAAACTTAAAAGGAAGGAAAATCAATAAAGCTTTTCTAGTGAACTAGATGCAGAGCGCCCTCTAGGGACAGCATTACATTAGTGCAATATTTCCTATTCATATGAGCTGAGTGGAGTCGAAGGAGGAAGCTACAGTGTGTCTGCTCCAGTCTGGCTTCTCTGTGTTTGTGGTTCTTCTAGACAAAACCACAAGAGGTTTGACCAGTGCATGTAGCATCAGAAGATTGACCTGGATAACCTCGAAATGTAGAAAAGTATCTGTCCAGAATGCAGGAGGACAATAATAGGATCTACATCTTGGTCACCTGGACATAAATGTAAGAAATTAAATACACTTTTAGAAAGTTATTGATATTATTAAGAACACATCACCTTGGATAAAACTTTGGAAAAGTTTCTTTGTGCCCAAAGACAATACTACTTTATAAATTCTCTGAGGGTCATCTAAGGATTAAGCCAGTAAAGCTGCTTGCCAACAGGCCTGAGGGCATCCACTGACACACAGGGTGAAAACTGACCCAGATAAATAAATAAATAAATACATAAATACATAAATAAATAAATGTGAACAAATTTTAAAAGCCTTTAAAGTCTATGAGTAAATGCGTTTCCTTCTTCTGCTTCACAAGCCACAGCTCTTAATGTTCTCAGTAGTATGGTAACTAAAACATTAAGACTTACTAACTTAAAATGCCACACACAATTCCTTTGTTGACTAATTAGTTTCTTCCCCCAAAGGCAGAAGCATATGAAAATATCAACCGTACTCTTTTGTGACACTATTCTTGGGGAGGCATGAATGAAAATCTACTCATCCCAGACAGGCAATTCAGAATGTAAGAGGGTGTCTGTTCCAGACAGTTTAGTTGGTCTGACCCTCTTTCTTGGCAGTCCACTGGTCTAAGAGAGTCTTCACATTCCTTACTGTTAATGTAACCTCAGAGAGTGAGGAGCACCGTGAATCTGGTCGGCTTCAGGGACTTCCTAATGTCATTAAGTTGTTTCCTTCCTAAGTTTTGATGAGCTTCCTTGCAATGCAATGTTTTATTTCAAAGCAATCTGGAACACAACACACACTAGTGAAAAATAACATGTAGAACTTTGAGCCTTGATCAGCGTCTTTTGGGCTACAGTTCTCTGTCAAGGTTACTACCCTTGGTCTTTAAACATCTGGAAGCATCTCTATTTTTTTTTTTTTTAAAGAAATTACTACCAATTTTCCCTTGTCTCATACTTAAATCTTTGTTCTCCAAAATCTTTCCTTTGAAAACAAGGCTTGAAACACAAGATAAAAGCTCAAATTGTGACACTAGTAGTGAGTGGGCGGGACATGTGGACTCTGAAGGAAGAAAAACACTAGCTCTGAATCTTTGTGCTAGCTTTGCTCTCTGTTCTTTGCCCTGCTGAGCGTGGCTTCTCTGTTACATAGGAAATGAAGTGAGGGGTCATGTGGTCACTCTCAGAAGTGTGGTTTTCTGTTTTGTCTGTTGAGTATAATTATTTTCTCCAGGAATTTACCTACATACTGGTGCTAATTAAATAGCTATGTCATGTGACCATGAAATGAAATCTTTTTGTTTGAGTTGTATGCTCGGCGCACAGCACTGATGCTACCTAGAAAGATCCAGGTGCCCAGTGGAGTTAACATACAGTGTGCAAGAAGTTGAGAACATGGACCAGGCACATGCTAAAATGAACATCTGCCAGGGTTTTATTCAGCTCATGAATAAGCAAGATATACCAAAAGATAAGGTAGTTCAGTCACAGAGCACTTGAAGAACTAGGTGTATATATTGGCAATTAATGAGAACTGCTAAAATAGGAGGGGCAGATTAGACACAAAACTTCCCTCTAAGGCAATAATCCATAATGTTTGAGGGTTTTTTCCTACCAGAAATGATTCTACAGGTCAGCAATAGCTTGGCTCTGATCAATAAAATGTAAATAATTAAATGATTCTGGGTAAGCTTTGTAAACAATAGCATTCAAGACAGTCATTTGAGGGATGTATGTTTTGAACGTTTTAAAGATGTTTCTGCTGGAAAGCTTTGAACTAATTCTGACAGCACAAGAACTCCAAATATTCTTGGCAATTACTCATTCCCCTCCTTGTCTGCTCTGCTGGTCTACTGGGATCCTGGGAGGAGAGAGGTCTAAGGAGAAACAGATCACAATCACATAGAAGACGGGGGAATCTAATTTTCAAAAGTTTATTGTCAAATTGGCTTCACACACTATCCTTCTGTCCCTACTAATTCCTATTATAATTATGTGATGAAATTTTGCTTTAAAGTGGCCATAAGTGTGGGGGGGGGTTGGGGGGGGGAAGTCCATGTGCATGTATGTGGAACCAAGATGACATCCAGGGATTCATTCTTCAGGCACCATCCACCTTTTTCTGAGACATGATCTGAGACATAGTCTGGGTCTCAGCAAGTGGACCTAGATGACTGGGCAAAGAGCCCTGGGACTCTCCATGTTCTTGTCTCCCTAGTGCTAAGATTGTGCCTGAGAGTTTGGTGTGTGATGTATTTTTGCAGTTCTGGGGCATCAAACTCAGATCTTAGGGTTTGTTTCCTTATAAGACAGAGCTGTGTCCCCAGCTTCTTTGTTTTTTTTTATTTTATTTTATTGTTGTTTTTAATTGTTGTTGTTGTTTTGTTTTGCAATCTGCTGCAAGCCTCAGTCCATTGTATTATAATAAGGACATAAAAAAGTATATGCAATTAATTAGTGATCCAAAAAGAAAACAGAAGCTTACAAGTTTAATGACTTTTTTACCCTCAGTTATCAGAATTGTGACTCTATAGAAAAGCAAGCCTGCATTTCTCTTGTTTTTAGGAATCACTGAAGTTCATAAAACATAAGAAAGCATACTAATTAAAAGCAAAGTGCAAAATATTTCCACCTACTTAATTTTTATATTTATTCAACAATATTCCTAAAAATGTGTTCATATTCTTATAGCACCTAAATAGGTTGTCTTCTATCCAACGACATTACTAAACATCTTATTATCTCTTATACTAAATTGAATTTTTGTGCTTTTAAAATTATTTTTCCTTTTCTTTTTAGCAATATACTGAATTTCTGAGTTCTCTTTTCCAAACACACTTGTGACAACCCTTGGTAACTATATAGCATCTTTAGAATAAAGTAACAGTAATGAAGCTCCAGCAAAAGCAGCCTTGTGCTGCCTTATTGCTGAGCCTAACAGAAACTAAATATTGCATTGTTTTCCTGTTTTATAAACCAAGCCAGTGGGGTACACAGAGTGACTCAGACTAGGCCCACTCTGCTTGACCTCTGAAGAGTATTTATCTATTTAACTTCTACTAAATGTTTCCTCAGTCTTCAAATGAAAATTCTCAGTCATACCCATAGTGGCATAGCTATTGACAGCATCTTCTCCAATGAGAATAGCAGATTAGTCCAAGTCCTGCCCAAGATGTAATACTCAGATCTATGCCCTTTCCACTTCCATTCAGAGGCCAGCTGAGCACTGGGTGAGCATGCCCATCCCACTCTCCATAGAGTTGACCGAATTCCCTGCTTCCTGTCATTTACATGTGGTGTTTTCCATCGCTGTTACTTACATGCGGTGCTCTCTGTTGTTGTTACTTCTCTTCTTCCTATAGTGACTGAAGGCAATTGAGAGACCCTCCCTCCTCCGAATGGTCAGTAACCCAGCTCTCAGTAAGGATGTATCTGACTCTGAGTCTGGCAGATACACTTCAAGGTCTAGCTATGAGGCAGACCCTTAACCCACCTGTGTAAATGCAGAGAGAAGGGAGCTACCAGTCTTCATGTACAGCCAGCAATCAAGTTGAAGTGGTGAAAATCCTCACTGCATGTGGTTTTTCTCTGTGACGTCAGTGCTTTGCAGTAGTGAACACATAACCCAGGTGGTAAAGTCAGGGCTACTCCGAGAGCAATGAATGCTCAAATGCCCATTTCTGAAGCTGTTATTAGGGTCTTCTTACTTGATAACTTATGCTCTGCCTCATTTGACTCATGAGTATGAGGTTATTTATATACATTTTAGACAGCATAGTGTTTACAATTGTGTTAATAGGTATTTTGAATTAAATGTTACCAAGGGATCACTCTATTCAATAGCTAATATTCATGGAGGGCCTATATCTGCTGGAGGACAGAACCACAAATAAAAGCAACTGAATATTTTCATGGAACATATGGAGGGAACTGAACTTTGAAAATATATCAAGATAATCAGAAGTCTAGGAAGAAAATAAAGTAGAACTGAGAGACAACAGTAGCAAGAATACAGAAAGCTGATTCAGGTGGCAGGTAAACCAAATTATCTTTAATGAAGTGGCATTTAAGCTAAGACATAAATAAACTGGGTGAGAGCCACAAAGGCAATGGCAGCAACTGGGCCCCCGAGAGTGAACTGTGTTTCATAAACTGTGAAGAAGCCATCATGGGAAAGGACAGGGAAGAGAGAATCAAAGACAAAGTCAGGAAGGCAGCATTTCAGGACCTGGACCTCAGAGTGGGTCTTCTCAAGGGATCCTCATGCCTATGGTCTCAAATGCACACAAATGTGTTATTCTGCCAAAGGTTACAATACCGGAAAATAGTGTGGCTTCTTAGCAGCCAAGACTGGATCATAGTACAAGTCAGAAAGCTCCCTGAAGGGATTGGTCTCCAGTGCACTCCAGTTCTGAATCTAAAGGTTGAAACGGCAGTTTCTGTTATGATTAATCTTGATACTCCTTTGAGACTAGCAAAGCAGTCCTGGAATGCCTGCAAGGGAAGATCTGCCCTCACTCTGCAACCAAAAGATTGGATAAGAAAAAGAATAATTACCCAAACAGCCACCATTTGGGGTCTGCTTGGGCCCTCGAAAGGTTCTTTGTTACTGCCCTGTTAGCCTGCCCCTCCCTGACCCAAAGCAATTGATCCAGATGGCCTTGAACAGAAACCTCTGAGACATTAAAAGACATTTCTTTCCTCTTGTAATTGTACCTTTTAAGTATTTGGTAGTGACAAAAAGCCAACATGGTTACTGAGGGAGTCTTAGGCATCCTTTTAGAGGAGTGTTGGAGCCTTGAAGGTAGGTGCAGATTCTGCACAGTGCTTATTCAATCTTTTTGGCCATCAAAGGTGTAAGGTGCTCTATAGATTCTGTTTTGCAGGAGAATAGTGTGGGGTGTACTCAACAGAATGAGGTACAGACATCTCACAGCTGCTAGGAACATTAAAAGAAATATGAAGATCAAGTTGCATTATTTATGGATTTTTTTCTTTTACTACAAATAACAGAAAACAAAACTAGATTTATGGCTTCAAAAAACACAGATGGTTAATTCCAGACACAGAGCAGTAAGGTCAGTTGCTTACTTTTGGTCTAATTATTAGCAAAGTCAAGTGTTTCCATAAGTCTAAATGTTACTGCTTTCTCTTGGCAACTACTATAAAGGATTCTTTGGAGACAGGTTGGGCAGACAACCCAGGCAGCCACTGCCATGCAGAATTACTGTTAGGCCTTCCAACCCCATGCTTATTGTATTTGGAGACAATTTAGAACTTCTTTTTTATTTTATTTTATTTTTGATACTTTACGTACATTTCAAATAATTTCCCCTTTCCATGTCTCCCCTTTGGAAACCCCCTATCCCATCCCACCCCCTGCCTCTATGAGGGTATTCCCCCACCCACCCACCCACTCCCATCTTCCCTCCCTGGCATTCCCCTATACTGGGGCATCTAACACTCTCAGACACAAGGGCCTCTCCTTCCACTTGTGGCCAACAAGGCCCTCCTCTGTCACATATGTGGCCAGCACCATGGATGCCTTCATATGCATTTTTTAGTTGGTGGTCTAGTCTCTGGGAGCACTGGGGGACCTAACCAGTTGACAAAGTTGCTCCTTCCCATTGGGGCTGTAAACTCCCTCAGCTCCTTTAGTCCCTTCTCCAACTCCTCCACCTGCGACCACATGCTCAGTCCAACAGTTGCTGTAAATTGAATCATGGGTGTTCCGGACTTTTCGGCTAATATCCTCTTGTCAGTGAGTACATACTGTGTTTGTCCTTTTGTGACTGAGTTACCTCACTCAGGATGATATTTTCAAGTTCTATCCATTTGCCTGTGAATTTCATGAAGTCATTGTTTTTAATAGTTGAGTAGCATTCTATTGTGTAAATATACCACATTTTCTGTATCCATTCCTCTGTTAAGGGACATCTGGGTTGTTTTCAGCTTCTGGCTATTATAAATATGGCTGCTATGAACATAGTGGAGCATGTGTCCTTATTACATGTTGGAGCATCTTCTGGGTCCTCAGGTAGTATTGTCCAATTTTCTGAGGGTCAGCCAAACTGATTTCCAGAGTGGTTGTACCAGCTTGCAATCCCTCCAGCAATGGAGGAGTGTTTCTCTTTCTCCACATCCTCACCAGCATCTGCTGTCTCCTGAATTTTTGATCTTGAGACATTCTGACTGATGTGTGGTGGATTCTCAGGGTTGTTTTGATTTGCATTTCCCTGATGACTAAGGATGTTGAACATTTCTTTAGTTGCTTCTCAGCCATTTGAGTTTCTCAGTTGAGAATTTCTGTTTAGCTCTGTTCCTCATTTTTTGATAGGGTTATTTGGTTCTCTGGAGTCTAACTTCTTGAGTTCTTTGTATACATTGGATGTTAGCCCTCTATTAGATGTAAGATAGGTAAAGATCTTTTTCCAATCTGTTGGCTGCCGTTTTGTCCTATTGACAGTGTCCTTTGCAATTTTATGAGGTTCCATTTGTTGATTATTGATCTTAGAGCGTAAGCCATTGGTGTTCTGTTCAGGAACTTTTCCCCTGTGCCCATGTGTTCTAGAATTTAGCCTACTTTCTCTTCTATGAGATTCAGTGTATATGGTTTTATGTGGATCCACTTGGACTTGAGTTTTGTAAAGGGAAATAGGAATAGATCAATTTGCATTCTTCTACATTTTGATCTCCAGCTGAGCCAGCACCATTTGTTGAAAATGCTGTCTTTTGTCCACTGGATGGTTTTAGCTCCTTTGTCAAAGATCAAGTGACCATAGGTGTGTGGGTTCATTTCTGGGTCTTCAATTCTATTCCATTGATCTACCTGCCAGTCACTGTACCAATACCATGCTCTATAGTACAGCTTGAGGTCAGAGATGCTGATTCTCCCAGACGTTCTTTTATTGTTGAGAATGGTTTTTGCTATCCTGGGTTTTTTCTTATTCCAAAGGAATTTGAGAATTGCTCTTTCTAAGTCTATGAAGAATTGAGTTGGAATTTTGATGGGGATTGCATTGCATCTGTAGACTGCTTTCAGCAATATGGCCATTTTTACTATGTTAATCCTGCCAATCCATGAGCATGGGAGATCTTTCCATCTTCTGAGGTCTTCTTCTATTCCTTTCTTCAGAGACTTGAAGTTCTTGTCATACAAATCTTTCTCTTGTTTAGTTAGAGTCACATCAAGATACTTTGTTTTGCTTGTGGCTATTGTGAAGGGTGTCATTTCCCTAATTTCTTTCTCGTCCTGTTTATCCTTCAAATATAGGAAGGCTACTGATTTGTTTGAGTTAATTTGATATCCGTCCACTTTGCTGAAGTTGTTTATCAGCTGTAGCAGTTCTCTGGTGGAGTTCTTTGGGTCACTTAAGTGTACGATCATATCATGTGAAAATAGTGATATCTTGATTTCTTCCTTTCCAATTTGTATCCCTTTGTCTTCCTTTTGTTGTCTAATTGCTCTAGTTAGAACTTCAAGTACTATATTGAATAGATAGGGAGAGAGTGAACAGCCTTGCCTAGTCCCTGGTTTTAGTGGAGATGCTTCAAGTTTCTCTCCATTTAGTTTGTTGCTGGCTACTGTCTTGCTGTATATTGCTTATACTATGTTTAGGTATGGGCCTTGAATTCCTGATCTTTCCAAGACTTGTATCATGAAGGGATATTGAATTTTGTCAAATGCTTTTCAGCATCTAATGAAATGATCATGTGGTTTTTTTTTCTTTTTTAAAGATTTATTTATTTTATGTATATGAATACACCATTGCTCTCTTCAGACACACCAGAAGAGGGCATAAGATCCCATTACAGATTGTTGTGAGCCACCATGTGGTTGCTGGGAATTGAACTCAGGACCTTTGGAAGAGCAGTCAGTGCTCTTAACCACTGAGCTATCTCTCCAGCCCATGTAGTTTTTTGTTTTGAGTTTGTTTATGTAGTGGATTACATTGATGGATTTCTGTATAGTGAACCATCCCTGCATCCCTGGAATGAAGCCTACTTGATCGTGATGAATGATCATTTTGATGTGTTCTTGGATTCGGTTTGTGAGAATTTTATTGAGTATTTTTGCATTGATATTCATAAGGGAAATTGGTCTGAAGTTTTCTTTCTTTATTGGGTCTTTGTGAGGTTTTGGTATCAATTTAACTGTGGCCTCACGGAATGAATTAAGTAGTGTTACTTCTGTTTCTATTTTGTAAAATAGTTTGAAGAGTATTGGTATTAGGTCTTCTTTGAAGGTCAGATAGGATTCTGCACTAAACCCATCTGGTCTGTGGCTTTTTTTTTTTTTTTTTTTGGTTGGGAGACATTTAATGACTACTTCTTTAGGGGTTATGGGACTGTTTGGATGGTTTATCTGATCCTGACTTAACTTTGGTATTTGGTATCTGTCTAGAAAATTGTCCATTTCATCAAGATTTTACAATTTTGTTGAGCATAGGCTTTTGTAGTAGGATCTGATGCTTTTCTGAATTTGCTCAGTTTCTGTTGTTATATCTCCCTTTTCATTTCTGATTTTGTTAATTTGGATACTGTCTCTGTGCCCTCTGCTTAGTTTGGCTAAGGGTATATCTATCTTGTTGAATTTCTCAAAGAACCAGCTCCTGGTTTTGTTGATTCTTTGTATAGTTCTTTTTGTTTCTATTTGGTTGATTTCAGCCCTGAGTTTGATTATTTCTTTCTTTCTACTTCTCTTGGCTGTATTAGCTTCTTTTTATTCTAGAGCTTTCAGGTGTGCTGTTAAGCTGCTAGTGTATGCTCTCGCCAGTTTCTTTTTGGAGGCAATCAGAGCTATGAGGTTTCCTCTTAACACTGCTTTCATTGTGTCCAATAGGTTTGGGTATGTTGTACTTTCATTTTCATTAAATCCTAGGAAGTCTTTAATTTCTTTTTTATTTTTTCCTTGACCAAGTTATCATTGAGTAGAGTGTTGTTCAGCATCTATGTGTATGTGGCCTTTCTGTTGTATTTGTTGCCATTGACCATCAGCCTTAATCCATAGAGATCTGATAAGAAACATAGGATTATTTCAATCTTCTTACATCTGTTGAAATATGTTTTGTGGCCATTACATGTTCAATTTTGGAGAAGGTACCATGAGGTGTTGAGAAGAGGGTATATTCTTTTGATTTAGGATGAAATGTTCTTTAGATATCTGTTAAATCCATTTGTTTCATAACTTCTGTTAGTTTCACTGTGTCTCTGTTTAGTTTGTGTTTCCAAAATCTGTCCATTGATGAGAGTGGGTTGTTGAATTCTCCCACTATTATTGTGTGAGGTGCAATGTGTGCTTTGAGCTTTAGTACAGTTTCTGTTATGAATGTGAGTGCTTTTGATTTTGGAGCATTGATGTTCAGAATTGAGAGTTCTTCTTGGTAGATTTGTCCTTTGATGAGTATGAAGTTTCCTTTCTTGTCTTTTTTTATTCCTTTTGGTTAAAAGCCGATTTTATCCAATATTAGCATGACTACTCCAGCCTGTTTCTTGGGACCATTTGTCTGGAAAATTGTTTTCCAGCCCTTTACTCTGAGGTAGTGTTTGTCTTTAACACTGAGGTGTATTTCCTGTATGCAGCAAAATGCTGAATCCTGTTTATGTATCCAGTCTCTTAGTCTATGTCATTTTATTGGGAAATTGAGTCTATTGATGTTAAGAGATATTAAGGAATAGTGATTGTTGCTTTATGTTATTTTCGATGTTATTTTTATGTTTGTGTGCCTTTCTTCTTTTGGGTTTGTTGAAAGATACTTTCTTGCTTTTTCTAGGGTGTAGTTTTTCTCCTTGTGTTGGCCTTTTCCATCTATTATCCTTTGTAGGGCTTGGTTTGTGGAAAGATATTGTGTAAATTTGGTTTTGTCATAGAATATCTTGGTTTCACCATCTATGGTAATTGAGAGTTTTGCTGGATATAGCAGCCTGGGATGGCATTTGTGTTCTCTTAGGGTCTGTCCAGGATCTTCTAGCTTTCATAGTTTCTGGTAAGAAGTCTGGTGTAATTCAGATAATTCTAACTTTATATGTGACTTGACCTTTTTCCTTTACTGCTTTTAATATTCTTTCTTGGTTTTGTGCATTTGCTGTTTTGACTATTATGTGACAGGGGGGGATTTCTTTTCTGGTCCAATCTGTTTGGAGTTCTGTAGGCTTCTTGAATGTTTATGTTCATTTCTTTCTTTAGGTTAGGGAAATTTTCTTCTATAATTTTGTTGAAGATATTTACTGGCCCTTTAAGGTGGGAATCTTCACTCTCTTCTATACCTATTATCCTTAGGTTTGGTCTTCTCATTGTGTCCTGGATTTCCTGGATGTTTTGGGTTAGGACCTTTTTTTATTTTGTGTTTTCTTTGACTGTTGTGACAATATTTTCTATGGTATGTTCTGTACCTGATTCTCTCTTCTATCTCTTGTATTCTGTTGGTGATGCTTGCATCTATGACTCCTGATCTCTTTCCTAGGGTTTCTATCTCTAGGTTTATCTCACTTTGTGAATTCTTTGTTGTTTCTATTTCCATTTTTAGATCTTGGATGTTTTTGTTCATTTCCTTCGCCAGTTTGATTGTGTTTTCCTGGATTTCTTCTTTAAGAGCTTCTGGCTGTTTACTTGTGTTCTTTTGTATTTCTTTAAGGGAGTTATTTATTTCCTTCTTAAAGTCCTCTATCATCATCATGAGAAGTGATTTTAAATATGGTTCTTGCTTTTTTGGTGTGTTGGGGTATCCAGGGCTCTCTGTGGTGGGAGAACTGGGTTCTGATGATGCCAAGTTGCCTTGGTTTCTGTTTCTTATATTCTTGCCCTTGCCTTTTGCCATCTGGTTATCTCTGATGTTAGCTGGTCTTGCTCTCTCTGATGGTGGCTTGTCCTTCCTGCAAGCATTTGTGTCAGTACTCCTTGGAGACCGGCTCTCTCTGAGAGGAATTTGGGTTTGGAGAGCTATGGTACAGGGTGAGTTCTGGGGTGCAGACAGAAACCAGAAGGATCGTGTCCCTAGCTCTTCCTTGGTTCCTGTGTCCTGATAGCTATTCGAGGGTCCCTTTCTTGATCAAGGAATTTGAACAGAAGTGGTGGTCTTCCTATTATCGAAGGTATGTCGGCACTCTTAGGAGACCAGCTCTCTCCTGGCACTGAGTATGGAGCCCTGTGTCACAGGATCAGCTCTCTGGCTGCAGAAGGAAACCAGAAGACCAGTCCTCAGTCCCTGTGTCCTGGGGGTTCCGGGCAGGTCTCTCTGAGCAGAGGTACTGGCCTTATCTCCAATCACAGACTTGTCCACACTGCTGGGAGGGTAGCTCTTTCCCTGTGCTATTGGCTATGGAGCCGCTGTGTGGCTCCACACAGGTGTAAACAGGAAGGCTCCTTTCCCAGGCTGTTCCTTGGTCCCTGTATCCTGAGGATTCTGGGCCGGTCCTGCTGAGCAGTGGTGCTCCTATACTCCTGGGATGCTAGCTTTCTCCTGGAGCTATTTGTCTATGGAGCTCTGTGGCACAGACTGAGGTTCCTGGACTGCAGAAGGAAATGGGAAGGCATCTGTCCCAGGCTGTATGCCCCTGTGTCCTGGGGTTTCCGGGCAGGTCTCTCTGAGCAGAGGTACTGGCCTTATCCCAGATCACAGGCTTGTCCACACTCCTGGGAGGGTAGCTCTTTCCCTACCCTATTTGGGTATCAATTTAGAACTTCTTAATCTGTGGGGGCTCAAAATCATTCTCTCTCGCTCTCCTCTCTCTCTCTCTCTCTCTCTCTCTCTCTCTCTCTCTCTTGTGTGTGTCTCTGTGTGTGTGTGTGTGTGTGTGTGTGTGTGTGTATGTGTGTAGAAATAACAGTTACTGAGTTAATGGGATAATTTTCTTGAGTTGTGTTTTAATGAGAAGCTTTCTCTTTCATTCCAACATAGCTTAATGTGAAGGAATACTGGTGTGGGCTGGAGCAATGTCAGCCATGGAGGGGTAGGCTCACAACCAGACAGGAACACTAGTCTTGCACTGGAAGGTCATCTACATTATCAGTGCCATCAGTGACTGGCCACTGGAAGGAGTACAGCTTATGGTGGTGCTCTGCAGAATGAAGCAAGATTAGATTCTCCTTATGGTAGCTTCAATAGACTCCTCAGCTAGAAAGTCACATATCCCTCTGATGGCAAATAATTGCTTAAGGATTTGTTGTCAGGTTAACTGAAGGTATACAGGAAACAAAAATAGTTAAGAAGGGCTAAGGAATGGAGTAAATATTTATAGAATTTCACATTCATTGTGTACAGTGTCCCTGACATATTCTCTCCTTGGCTGTGTACAAGGTCCCTGACACATCCTTTCTTTGGATCCTGAGATGCCAATTAAGTAAACATTATCCTATCATTCTATCATATTCATGTTTCCCAGGTTTGCTACATTTATATTTTACTACATTTTTCTTGCATGTATTACTTTTTACTAATCCTCTCCTCAAACTGTGTGTGTGTGTGTGTGTGTATGTATGTAAAATATTTAGTTCATATGTTTATTTGGATGATGTGGCTGGGGAGATGATTCAGTGGGTCATGTACTTGCCACAGAAAACATGAGAACCTAAGTTTGAACCTACATACAAGCCAGTCACAGTAGCACACCCCTGTAATCCCAATATTTCCTCAGCAAGATAGGAGGGTAAGGGGGAAAGGAAAGTCCCAGAAACTTGGTGGCCAGCTAACCTGGAACACAATATCAAACAACAAAACCTTCTCAGACAAGGTGGAGAAGAAGGCTAACATCTCCAACCTCCATATGCCTGCTGTAGCATGCATGCATTCACAATCTTACACTCTCTCTCTCTCTCTCTCTCTCTCTCTCTCTCTCTCTCTCTCTCACACACACACACACACACACACACACACACACACACACACACACATACACACACAAGAGGCCACTCTATAGATATGAGTTTGGTCCTGTCCTACAAGGTTTACTGGGTGTGATTTTACTGAGCAAATCAACATTCTAAACTCATGGTAGTGTAGCTAAAATGAGGGTAGCAGTGACAGTTAGTAAGGCCTTTTGTTGTGCCAGGTGATAGATATGATTGCAGAGATGTACCTTGCACAAATACCACATTCCTGTCTCTTGTAAACTCCCTGCATCCTTGAATAACTTTCAATCACTTGTCACATGTGACTGGCCTGTGTCCTTCCCAGGTGTGAGAGCATGGAGCTTGATGATAAAATCCGGGATCTGATAGCAGGTAGCCCAGAAGCCATAGCCAGCCACAGAAATGGCCATTCTCCAAAGGTAAGGAGCCACTCTCTTTCTGCTTTCTCTCAACACACACTCTACATTTGTTCATCCAAGTTATTCATGGTCAGCCATGAACTTTTTGATGGCTGAGAAGGTAGTGTGAATCAGAACAAACCTTATCTTCCAGTCAGTATGAGGCCCCTGCTAGGTAGAGGCCTAAATCAAAGCCCCTGGGCTTTCAGGAGAACAAGAATGGAGTCCTGCTACTAGAAAGAATACTGAATACCAAAGGCATCTTTGGAGAAGGTGACCCAGTTGGCTAAGATCAACACAATTCATATCCATGTTTGTTTGCAGTTGATTTTACTTCTTTCTGCATTGCTTAAAAAAGCTGGGGAGGAGCACTTTATGGATAAGGAATTGTTTCGACTTTTGATTTTCTTTGAAGATGTTTGTGGTACTGCTGTGAAAGTAGAGATAAGATGTGGTAGACGGCTTTTCAGGGATGCATCATAAAACACAAGAGACTGTGCAGCTCTGGACAATCCACACTTTAGAACTCATCTCTAACAATCATCTCTAAGACCAAGTGTGAGTACTTTTGCACTCACAGCTGATGTTGAGAACTAAATACATTAGATTTTGATCAAAAATAGTTTTAGTTCTTATCAGTAAAGTAGCACACAGAAGGCTATAAAAATCATAGACAAATATTTAGTGTGGAGCAAATGGGAACTAGATGACCTTAAAGAACATTTACTGCCATAGAAAATTTGCAACCATAAATTCACATGCTTCTTTAAAGAAATATCTCAGAATTATACAACCTTCAGCCATCACTATGAGCACAGACATAGACACTATATTTCTACCTTGAAAATGCATCACTGTTAGGAAGCACCGTTCAGGACAGCCCCCCCCCCCCCCCCCCCCCCCCCCCCCCCCCCCCACACTGGTCTTGCTAAATTATTATTACTCCTAAATCTCTTTGAATGGAGAGATGCTATTTTTTTGTTTAAGCCTCCCTTCCTGAAAAGCCTGGCTCATTTAAAAGTCATCAGCAAACTTTTGTCAATGGTTTTAATGGCTTTAAACAGCTCCTTCTAGTCTCTTGCCTATCCAGCTGTCAGAACATTATTCTTGTTGAACAGAAATTATGTGCTTTTCCTTCTGTGATGTTTTTATCTAATCTCAGAAAGAAATATGCTAGTGACCACTGACATCCCCTTAATAATCTTGACCTGTGTTCTCTTACCACACAATGCTATGCTCCTAACTAACTAACTCTCTCACTGTTCTGGGCACTCACTTCCATGGATCCTGCTTTATAGGAAAACCGTCTTCTGTGTCTTTACCCATCACAAGGTGTCAAGTTTTATCCACTGAGTGGGCTTAATGGGAACTTGTCACTGCCTCTAGAATATTGCTTCTCCATCACTTTATATGTGAAATTTGCTCATTCTCCTGCAGTCCAAACATCCAGGCAACGGGCAGAGAATTCTTAACTGATATTTTCTAACTTCCCTGTGGCACATGAGGCAAAAAAAAAAAAAAAAAAGGCATCTGCATAGACTGCAAGAAGTGAACTGTGAAGTTTAAAGAAATTTAAGGAGCTGTGAATTGGCCATTGAGAAACAAGAAGACAGAAGAGGCAAATAAGATTCAGAAGAGCATATTTTGAAAATCATCACTTTGTAAGATTAATTGCTCAACAGTACTGCTCTCACGTAGCCACTCTCTATCTCCACATGCCAACTTGAAATACATTCATCTTCCCATTCTTTTAAATTTTAACTGAGCCAACTGACCTCTTTATCAAAACCCACAGCACAAAACTAGTAGCTTCTAGTTGGGTTGTAGTAATGCATGCCTTTAATCCCAGGCAGGGACAGATGGATCTCTGAGTTTGATGCCAACCTGGCCTACAGAGTTAGTTCCTGGAAAGCCAGGGCTACATAGAGAACCCCTATCTTGAAAATCCAAAAACAAATGAACAAAAACTTGGTAGCTTCTACCTTGGCAAATTAAATTGATACTTGTACCTTTCTGTTCAACACTACCCAGAATTCAATTTTCTTCAAATGTCTTATACATTGATATCTATAGTCTTCTCCTCTTGTACACTTTGTTTCTCTGGTCCTTTTTTTTTTTTTTTTTTCATTTTTCTTCAAACTATTCCCTTTAGTCACTTCCTTGAACCAATAGTATAGTTCAGGGGTGTGTCTATAATTCTTAGCTCATGAAACTGTACGACACACATACCTTCTACATTTGTACTTGGAAATTGTGGGTATGTGCGCCTTGTGTGAAGGTACCTATTGTTACTGCCCTAGCTGACAGTGGGAAGCTGGGAGAGTGTAGCCTAAAATGAAACAGATAAAAGTCATGTGCAATAGACATCTTTATTTGGGGCATCAGGCAATTTATATGCAGAGAGTATTCTGAGGGTTAGGCAAAATTGTATGGGCAAAGTTCAGTTGAGGGCAAGGTCACATCCGGTGGTTCTCAACCTGTGGGTAGTAACCCTTTGGCATCAAATGACGCTTTCACAGGGTCACCTATGACCATCAGAAAGCATAATAGCATTAATAGCAGTAACAAATTTACAGTTATGAAGTATCAACAAAGGGTCACAACAGCATGAAGAACTGTATTAAAGGATCACAGTATTAGGAAGGCTGAGAACCACTGGTTAGGCCATATACAATCACAGGACAATTCCTGCTTGGGAACAACATTCTGAATAATAGTGGTAATCTAAAGTAAACCTAGTCCTATTTAATTACACCTGGGAAGCACACAAAAGCACATTCTAAGAACAATTCTTGTTATAAAGAAACAGCGATGTTTTATTTCTTTGGAGTTATTTCACGAGTTCTCAAAAATTCCCCACAAGCAAGTCCACTCATGGACCATGTTCTGATGGCCAACGAAGTCAACAGGGATTAGATCACCTGGAGCTGGAGGTACAGGCAGCTGAGTGCTGAGAACTGGGCTCGGGTACTCTGGAAGAATGCTGGGTCCCTTTAATGTCAAGTCTCTTACCTCAAATTTGGAGTTTTTGGATATGTGCACTTATTTTGTTAGTGAAAGTAATTGTTTCCCACACAATATATTCTGACATCTCCTTTTAGATTCTCCCAGATCTTTCTCATATCATGTGTCTAACTCCATGTCTCTTTCCTTAGAAAACAGGCAAATATAAAAACAATCAATCCAGAATAAAACAAAACAAACACATGGGAAAGAAACAAAGGTAAAGCATGAGAAACACAAATGCAGCAACAAAACCTGTAACACCACAGAGTCAAAAACCATAACATCAGCAAAAGACAAGTACAGTTTTAAAAACAATACCCAAACAGAGCATTGTGCTGCCACAGTCCCTGTGAATTTATATGTGCATCAGTTCTGCTATGCGCAAAGGTCTTGTTTCCTTACTGTCTTCTATCACCTCTGTCTTTTGCAATCTACCAGTACCATGACCACTAGTCACTTGGTGTGAAGGCTTTAGTTAGGCACTATCTTGAATTTTCCATATTCCACAAGATATGTTTTCAGCAATAGGGTCTTACCATCAGTTTTCAGAGAGAAACCAATTGCCGTAACAATAGTCCGAGTTGTTTGAGGTTGCCCCTTGGTCAGTAACTTAATTATATGTAACCCATTTTTGAGTCTGGAGGTTTCATTTGATTGGAAAAATATCTAGTCAGGGTTTTATTCCCTTGTTATTTGGTGATTCTATTTACATTTCTTTCATATATGTATATATTTATTTCTACTGTAGTAGGTTTCCATTATGACCCCTCAAGTGGCATTTAGTGTTAGCTGTCCCTCCTGGTAGTCCATCTCTTTCTCCCCTTTCTCTCCCTCTCTCTGTTTACTCTTCCTGTTCCAATCCCACCTCCCTGTCTCTTGCTATCTACATATTCTATTTCCTCTCCTTCGGAGATTCTTCCCTCTCTCCTAGTCCCTTACTCTATACCTAACCTCTATGTCTATATTAATTCTAGCATGTCTATTAAAGGTTTAAACGCTAACATATAAGAGAACACACACACACACACACACACACACACACTTTCTTTTTGGGTTATAAATTATAAAGTACCAAGGGTGTAAAATCACTCATGGGTATCTTCTCTGCGATGCATTGTTGGGTTACCTGACTCAAGAATTTTTTTTTTTTTTTTTTGTCTACCTTCTTCTTTGTAGATTTTATGATTTCTTTTTTTGCTTCCCTTTAACAGCTGAGTAATGAATATTCCATTATGGAAATGTACTGCCTTTTCGTTATGCATTCATCTTGATAAAATATGAGCCCTTGAAGTTTGAAAGCTGTTTCCCTTCACCTGCAGCATAGAGCAAAGTATTTTCATGATGCAGAAATTCCTCTGCGTACACTGAAGGAAAGATCTAATATTTGTTTAAAACTACTTAGACAGCTATAATGACAATCAGGGCCATCTTTATCTTTGTTTTCCTAATAGAAAAGTTAAGCTCCAGAAATATTTTAAATAGTTGCCAAGTCTACAAAACTATATAGTACCAAGGGTGTAAAATCACCCTCGAGTATTTTCCCTACTGTCTGCATATTCTTCTACCTCTCAAAAATATGCATGTTTTTCCACTTCTCAAAAAGTCACTCCATAATCCTCTAGGGGGCTGTAAGATTTCATATGCTGTATCTTTTTTCTGGAAGCCTGTAGCTGCTTAGTTAAACCACGTTGGCTTCCAGCATGTCACACATGTGCACCAGCCCAAGAGCAGAGCTCTCTAGATTTGTGAATGAAAGACATACATATACCAGCTAATTTTAATATGTCTTGACTAGCTCAATGATTGGGCATTTCTAATCTTCCCTATGACTAGCATACATTCTCCCCTCCAATTTACCTGAGTCAACTTGCTAAATCAACATTTCATTTCTGCTACCCCAGACCCAATCAGGGGAGTGGCTGCTAGGACCATTTTCCTGAATTCTTACATGGCTAGTTTCTTTCTTTCCTGCAGCTCCAACATCTGATCCTTCTCCCTTATACTCTGTCTCTCCTCTCTCTCCCAACCCCTTGCTCAAGAGATCAAAATGTCCCACCTCCAGAGATCAAAAGGTCCCGCCTCTGTCTTTCTGCCCAGACATTGGCTGTATGGCAATTCTTTATTATCAGTTAAAGCCAGCTGGGAGCATGGACACTGCCTAGAAGCACAGCTTTTTGGGAGCTGAAATAACACAAAGCATTAGAACCAATCCCCAACATAAGCCCTGTATATTTGCCTACTGGATGACCTATTCTGTCCCTGTATTTGCCTACTGGATGAACTATTCTGTCCCTGTTCAGACCATTCACAAAACCTACAACCATGTTCATGCTCCTATACAGTGTGAGTCCCTCCCTGCTTTGGGGAAACATCTGCCTTCTGTATACTTTATTCATAAGAGTTATTATTTTAGTTCTAGGGTCACACATGAATATCCTTATGTTCTCTGCTAGTCATGAAATTTTTATGTTATTTTGAAATTTTTATCTGTTATATTTAATTTTTTTAATTTTGTGTATATGTGTACATATATTTGGTGCACACATGCCATGACAAGTTTTGTGGAGATAAGAGGACAACTTGAAAGAGTTGTTCTCTCCTTCTACCATGTTAGTTTTAGAAATCAAGGTCAGGTCATCAGACTTGTTGACACACATCTTTACCCACTGAACCATCTCACTGGTCAGTCATAGGCTTTTAGAAAGTAAGCTATTTAGATATGTCACAATGAAGATTTTCCTAAAAGATGTCAGCAGTAAACTGACTGTTCAATGGCATGGGCTATAATAGAGTGAGCTGCAGAGCAAATCATTCCTAGAATTTCCTTAAAAATCACCCTCAGAATCCATAGGGGAAGCTAATGTACTGTGTACTTATGGGAATCAAGTTTTTTATTGTTGTGACAAAAGTCTGAAAGAATTTAAAGGAGGAAAGATTTGTTTGGCTCATTTTTTTTTAAAGCTTCATTTTCTGAAGCTGTTATGAGACAGAACAACATGGCAGAAGGGTCCATAAGAGCAATGTTGCTTACCTTATGGTGTCCAGGAAAAGACAGTTACAGAGCAGAGGTAGCCAGGGACAAAGGTACCTTTCTAGGACATGCACCTATTAACCTATTTTTTACATCTAACTTCCACCAGCTCTTTTCCAGCAATTCTTAATAATGTTGCATATTGTAAATTTATCCAAAGATTAATCGATCCATCAATTAAATCAGTGTCACCAAGACCCAGTCATTTCCAAAGCCTATCAGCTTTTAGCACACGAGGATTTGGGAGAACACTTTATACTCGAACCATCCCACTCACAGAAGCAATCGCCCTGTTCTCACATGGAAGATGCATGTGATCTTTCTTATGACTGTCTCCCACAGTCTGCTTATGTTTTTTACATACCTCTTACCTAGATGTTTGCTTTCAAGAGCACTGTCAGGTAACCATCCCTGTATCAAGCATTCCCCAGCTGGAGTATGTCCTCTGATGCCCCAAAGGCAGCTGCACACGGTGGCTTCCACCTTTGAGGATAAGAAATGCTTTCCTCAGCGTTAGTTATGCAAGCTTCTCATGCCATCTTGAACTTCCAATACTTTCCAAAGATGTGTATCATTGCTATCTATCAGCTTCCTACTGTTTGGGTTCTGCATGATGTCTAATTAGTAACTATTCTGAGCCAGAAATTTGCAAAGCATTTCTCTATCTTAGCCTATTCAATCCTTACTGTTGTCCAGATGTGGAAAAGATTTAATAATGTGAATTAATTTTTGCATGATCTTACAGCTCATAGAATCCGTACCCAGGCTTAAATCTTTCTAACTAAAACCATTATTCTATCATTTTGCTTTATTCTCCCATCCCGCCTGTCAGTTATCTGGGAATTGAGCTCAGGTTGATGTCAGCAGTGACTGCAGCCCCTCAGGAGCAGCTTCTCTTCTTGGCCACAGCACTACACTTGGTTCAACCAGTTTGCCCCTTTCTCTCTTTCTCAAAAGATCAGCCTTGGGAGGGAGTCTTCATTCTCCACGCTCCAGACTGTCCTCTGAATGTGTCTTCAAATATTTGATTCCTTGAGTAAAGAGCTTGGTCTCCGGGACAAGTGGCTGAACTGGGATTTATGCAGTAACACTCTGAAGGAGGCAATTCTCTGCTCAGAACAAAGTAAACACTTTCACACTTTTCACTGTGATAACAACAGAATGAAAAGGATTGGAACATTTCTATTTGAGTAGACAGGAGTGGGCCAGTGGCCAAGAAACTGTGGAAGGCAGCTCTGGTTTCTCTTTGAATGGAGTCATCATTAGAATGGTAGGTAGACTCTTGGTGCAGGAGAAGAAAATGAATTTATGACTTAATGAGTTTTGAAGATAATAGAATAACAGAGCTATAATTTTACTAAAGGTTCTAGAACAAATGCAAAGCTCTCCTTTTTCTCGGTATCTATTGCCAAAAAATAAATAAAGAGATTAGAGAACTTCAAGAGACTGACTCACTGCATAGAGGAAATGGGAACATGGTTAGAAGCACGAAAGGCAGCCTAGCAACAAGAAAACAGACTATGATATTATGTAGAGCCTCTGAAGTACAATGCTGCTGGATGAAGGACACTTTTAGGGAACATAAAAATCATTGCCTAAGTGAGAATCAAGTATCACATCTATGTGGAGATGACACTTGATCATAGTCAGAAGACCAAGAAAAAATTATCATGGAATCTTCCAAGAAGCACAACTTCTGCAGGACACTGTCTTGCCCTAACAAATGCTCTAATCAGAAATCGTTCCACAAAAAGAGACCTGTCTAAATTTGCTTAATGAAGTCATTACTAGAGGAGATACAGATGTAATGATCACTATTAAAAGGGGAGAGTCATTATTTTTACTCTAAGAGATCAATCAGTTGAAATATCAAGTCCTCAAATTCTTTTATAAAAATTCTTTGCAAGATCCTGTGTGCCTTGTACCTTTAAATGGGCTTTTATAGCTGATAATTTCTACATGTAATTTTTTCTTGGCCTTCTGATTAAGATAAAATATCATTTCCACATAGATGTGATGAGGAACATGGACATTCAAGTCTCACAGTAGCTACTGTGCCGAAAAAAGGAGAGAGTAGCAGGACATTGCTCAGGACAGACTTAGAGTCTTTCAACACAACAATGGTTTGCTGTCAGTCCAAAGACAAAGCAGCTTACATAAGGCCACTTCACTGGTGACAATTGGGACTATAAGATGACAGAGCCAGAAATGGTCACTGTTACACATAGTCGCAAACATGTTCTATGGATAAAAGCAGGGAGCAGACCTATAACCCCCTTTCTGAGCCAATTATGAAAAGACATATTTATTTAATTGCCACTTATCAGTCACCCAAGTGGGAATGTTCTAGGCCTTTGTAGCAATGAAAAGCTATTGTGTCAGGGTTACACAGTCCAGAGAAAGTTTGTAGAAAAAGAAAACAGTCACTAAGGCCAAAAGAGGAATTAAAGGTGACTCCAAGACTTTTGGTCTGGAGAATAAGATCTTACTAATTGCAATGTGGAAAATGGGTCTTAATGTGGAACAAAGGTAACTCTGAAACATCTCAATAGAGATGGCAAGGTGGCTATTAACCTGGGCTGTTAGAGTAGGCGTGAGTGGGTCTGGGTCAACTGGTGATTAAATATTTTGACTGGAGCAGGAAGTTACATATTTGAAATACTACTTTCTCTAGGATCTATTACCTTGTGCACAGATTCCCATCTTTCCAATGTAATATACAATACATATCCTTCAGGCTTGTTTTGTTTGTTTGTTTGTTTTCTAGAAATATACTTTGATAATATAATTGCTATGTTTGAAGCTTTCTGAAATTGGAAGTCATACATAGTTTCTAGCTAGACTCATATGCTTAAGTCTTCTTTAGTTAAAATGGGCATCTTAGACCTCTGTGTCTGGCTTTGGCCATCTCTGTAGTGTTTATTAAGCTGCCTTTTTATTTCACAACCTCTCAGCTTTCACAGTCTGTATAACCTTGGACACTAAGTCCTTCATGACAAATAATGGAGGAGAAGGAGTACTCTATTCTGAACTGCTACTTGCTTTACTGGCATTAGCACTTATTTGCTGGCTACCATTTATTGTCCAGTTTACACATGTGCATACATACAGCATCACATATATGTGTACATAAGCACATCTACGTATGTGTCTTAGTTAGGGTTATTCCAACAAGGCCACACCTCCCATTAGTACCACTCCCTGGTCCAAGCATATACACCATCACATTCCACTCCCTGACCCCCATAGGCTTGTTCAAATACATGAGTCTGTGGAGGCCATATCTAGCCATAGCATAATCTAAAAAGTACATTTAATCCAACTTCCAATGTCCCCATAGTCTATAGCAGTATCAACAATATCAAAAGTTCATAGTCTCTTCTGAGATCCATCCAATCATTTAACTGTAATCCCGAATCAAGACAGGAAACCAGCTGGGCAAACTCCAAGCTCTGCATCTCCATGTCTGATGTCAAAGCAGTCTTCAGAAATCCAACTCCTTTTTCATCTTAGTTGACTGCAACACACTTCTTTTCCTGGGCTGGTTTCACTCCCTGTTAGCAGCATTCCTCAGGAGATATCCTAAGGCTCTGGCATCTCAAAAATCTTGGGATTAAAGGCCTCTAAATATCCATGCACATCATTCAGATGCCTGCCGAAGAAAGTCTGCAGGCATCCGCAGACATGCCACGCTTTCTTCTCAGACTAATTGTGAGAGAAGTATAGTCAACATCACTAATAGTAGTTGCTGATTAGTGCCTGAAAATTCCATAAGTTAATTTTCCCCTATGTAAAATATTACTTTGGCAATTTCATCATTGAGAAAGCTTTAAAATTGCTTTGGAAATGTGGAGGAGAGACTTTAGTTTCTCTGAAAGTCACCCCAACTGGTGACATTTCTCCTGAAAGAAAGGGTGACTGAACAACACACATGAGTGGGAGTGGAGCCAAGACATCAAGGCCTGTAGAGTCGTTCTTTTCATTTCTGGGGTAAGCCTACAGATATTCTCATTTTCCTCAGAAATCTTGTGTAGTCATCCATGTTAGGACTGAGAACTCATAGAAACTCACTTTGCTATCAATCTGTACAGCAGAAGAGACAGAGGAGTTGTGATGAGCATTGTGAAGCTGTAATTTTGACATGACAGACGCCATCATCCCTCACATGAGGAGCATGTGTCAGGATCCATGGCAGGGAAGACTCAAGAAAGAGACAGACCAAGGATAACATTTGAAGAGAATGTTCTTTTAGACCATTTTTGAGGGTTCACATTGATGCTACTACTACTCCAGTACAACCTAACACAGAAAAGCACAAAGAACTTTTAATTGTATACACCTCACTCTGAGCCTTTGAGGGTGGCAAGGGGGGTATGAGTGTGCATTGGAATAGAATTGCTTTCTCATTAAAGATTTTTCTTTTATTTTTGATGAGCTTGTCTCAGTGTGGATAACATGTCAATATCTAGGAAGCCTCTGTTTCTACCCTCTACACTCAGAGCATGTGTGGGTCAGAACTTTTACCTTCAGAGCTCTACAGGAACAGTTTGAATCCCACTTGTATTTCGGGATATTGCTCTAAGACAACACAACTTTCTTTCACTCATGTGTCTTTAGAACACACCCCTAAAATAGCAGGAAGTAAGCAAATGGGCGTACAAAAATCCACACATTTAGAGTATAGTATAACGGATATTCACCAGTCTACTCATTTAATGAAATGTGTTTGATATTGCCAGAGCAGTGTAGATTCAGAGATGAATACAGTGACAAAGAAACACATGGTCAAAATTGGAGAAGCATTCCCTCTGGCTGGGAAGAAAGGGTAAAGCCAGAGGACAAGACGTTCTGTGCTCATCAGGTCTGTGGGCAGGAGCCGGGGTAGCAAAGGGGCATGCTAAAGGGCACAAGGGAGAGCAGAAATGTCTCATTTCTTCTCATCTCATTGTTGAGATAATTTGACGGGAACATGGAGAAGAGTAGGGGAAAGTGAGAGACTACCTATCCTATAGATGGAAAAGAAAGGTCAGACCTCGGACATGTACACACTGCCTTTTATAAGTTTTCTGGCTCCAGAATTTTTTGTTTGTTTTTTTTTTGTTTGTTTTGTTTTTTACTTTAGCCTACTTGTATGTGGGTGTCTCTATGAAAGGCTCCAGTCATATGACTGAACTGAAAGAAGGTTTTTTTTCCCTTCAGCAACCCCTTCTTTACTTGTTTCTGTTCCAGAAGACTCCTTCCAAAGCTCAGCTCCAATGTCTCCATGCCCACAGCCCCCTATGCAGCAAGTCTCCAGTACAGCATTACATTAACTGAAAGGTCTGTAGCAAGACAGGAAGGAGCCCACCAAAATTCTGGAGGAAAAGCTGATTTAATGATTTAAACAAATGACTTGGTAAAACAATTTGAACTCAGCTTATGAGTATTCAATCTGAAAGCCAGATTGTCCTTTATGCCAATACAGAATGCTTGGTGTACAAGCAACACACATTTTATTTTGTTAAGAATTATTTCTTTTTTCTTTTTCCTTTTTCCTTTTTTTTTTTTTTTTTTCTTCTGTGAGAGTTTGTATTACTCACAGGCAGGTGTGACTCACCATGGCCTACACAGCTAAGCTCATTTTTAGGAGACACTGCTGGAAAATCATACCCATAGGAAATAGAAATCAAGCTGTCAAAAAATCAACAGTGACCTAACTATTTAGGTAAATCTAACAAATTTCTGGCAGTTAGGCCAGAAGAAAGGCTAGGTTGGCCCTGGGCATTCTGTGGGTAGGAACTTCCTCCTCTAGTGAAAGAAACTGCTCTAAAGGAAGAAGGGCAATGTATATACATAGCAAGACCAATCTGCCCCACATCTTAGTCACTGCCTGCCTACTTGACACATTCTGGGAAATCCCAGTTACAAGGAAGCCAATTAAAGTTAAAATCACATTTCTCCTCATGTATCCTTATTCTGTGTGGTTAACATACAGTCACTTCTGCTGGAGTCTAATGAGAACTTGTCATTATTTTCTACCACGAGTTAACAGAGACATACGCTTTCCAAAGTTTGCATGTTCTCATCGTAAAAATTACCCCAAAAGATTTTCTTTTTCTCCTTTTCTTTCTGCTTTACAAGACTCTCAGAAAAACAGCTTCCTTGTCTTCCCAGGACATGGCTGGACTGAGTGCTGCTGGAGCTTTCATGGAGTACACAGAGGTAAGAACGTGTGTCAGGTTAAGGTGGTCATACCCCAAGAACACAGTGGTAGAGGGTTCAAGGAGTAGAAAGCATCAGTAGCTGAGCCACCTTCAACTAAGACCTGTTCAGAATTTGAAGTAGTATTATTTGACATATGAAAGGTCACTAGTGACCCTGGGCTGCCTTTGAACTCACTGGGCTGGGTTGCTTCTACTAAACGACAGGACCATATCTGCACAGATTCCTTTTCCTATTTTGTTCTTCTGTAGAAGAGTTTAGTTCAATGTAAAGTCTAAAAAATGTTCTGTAATTAGAAATAAGATATTTAGCAGTAAAAGACTTATAGTATTAATATATTCAACTGGTGCTATAATTTGTTCAGTTTTTTTTAAAAAAACATTCACTATTTTAATGAATTAATTATTATCCTTTCTTAGTTTTATTTTTTTTTTCATTTATTTTGAATGTGTGCATACACATATGACACAGAGTAACTTTGGAGGCCAGAAGACTACGTGCCAGAGTTAGGCCTTTTCTTCCACACTGTGGGTCCCAGAGATCAAACTCAGTTATTTGTCTCAGTGGTCTGTGATTTACCCACTCTGCCAACTTGCTGGATTATCTCAAATTCTTCTTAAAGAGTTCTCCAAGACCTAATGAAAACCTAAGTGGAATTCATTTACTCATTTAGATATTTAATTTGCTGTATCACAACTTGAATGTCTTAGCAGTTGGCTCGAATGTGTTAGTAGAAGAAGAAATACCCAGACATTTTCACCCAGACCTCATTCCACAGAAAATGATAATAAGGAATTGTTTAGAAGGATTACTTGTTTCATAAGTAAGCCCTTCCTAGAACCCAATGACTAAATATCTTTGTGTTTACTATAATATCAGATGACGTTGCTAGCTGAAGAAAATCTGAAAAGAAAATTCAACACACACACAAACTTACTCCAAACATGAACACCTTTGTGTTTGACTCTGTTTGGTTTTAATATGTACCTGAGGCATAAAAACCATGGTACCATAGTACAATGCTAAGTAGTTTGTCTCAAAATGCCTGGCAATAGATTTTTTTTTTCAAAAACACTGTCTATCCCTGGGCTCTATCTTCTCTTCTCATGTCTCCAGTTATAACCACCGTCTCAGAATCTCCTACATTAGTACTCCTATGGTTACAGGTAGGCTTTCTTA
>JADRCH010000087.1:10341854-10406584 GCA_019843965.1 Rhynchomys soricoides
CTTTCTTAAAGAATCTCATACAGTAGTACCCCTATGGTTACAGGTAGGCTTTCTTAAAGATTTAGTACAGAGATCTTACTTATAAAAATAAAAGCCAAGAGTAAATGTGGGTTTTTTTGTTTTGTTTTGTTTGTTTTTGTTTTTGCTTAGAGAACATTGGTGGGCAGTTGGGGGGTGCATGGGACACCAGATCCAAGACTGTGCTAATATTTGCTACTCACAATTTTTGTATCATAAATAGGAAGATTTTTGAGGACCTAAAGTTAATATTTCTAAGCATGATGTTGGATGTTAGGACACTTATCATTAGGGGGAACTGTGAATCCCCAGGACTGGTCTAGTGCTCAGAGTGCTTTACCCTTCACAGGCTCCCCTGTGGCGTTATCATGCTATTGAGGAGAATCACCAGTCTGAGATCAACCTCAGATCGTCTTTACCTTACTGAGTTCAGAGCATGCTGGGTAGGATCAGCTTATAGCATTTTTCAGACCAAGGACACTATGTGCTTAGTTCTAATTCCATATGGGCCTAGTTTCTTAGAATCTTCCCCCAAAAGAGAAAGTCCAATAATAATGCCAGGCATTGTTGCCACTTAGGTTTTAATGTCACACTTCTGGTTTAGCCAAATGGCCTCTTGAGGTAATGAGCTACTATTAATTACTCTGTTTTTTGACTAGCAGAAGACTGTCCTTAGAATGTGGTCTGATGAGCACATGACTCTAAATTAAAAGTTTAAGAACAAAGGACAGCATCCACTCTCTGTAAAATGTTATCAAACCCTGAAACACTGAGACATAAATAAGTTAAAAAAGTAGTTTTATTAGTTGTTTCGAATGAAAAGAAGTCCTTGAAATTCCAAGCTGATTGCCAGTCATTTCTTGCAAACACTTCTGGTGAAGACTGATAAGTCTGAACAATGTTTCTTGGTTGTTCATGAATGGCTTTCAGGGTTGTGGCTCATGGTAATGACTGCTCCTGAAACTGAGCACAGAATTCAGGACTGCCCTGATCACCCAGTTCATTGGATTACTTAAGGACTTAGATAGGCTGTATGTAGACTATTGAATTGCAGCAAGGAAGTATTCTTTTCTGTAAGCTTTCTTGGAAGTAGTCAATTTTGCTAGATGGCAGGCAGTTTCTAGAACCTTAGCCTCTTCTTTGAATGATTATCTCAATCCATGCATGAAAAGTAACTAAATTAGGGTTTTAATTTCTCATTATGCCAGTAACTTATTCTTAGTCTAAACTTGTGTTCTAATGTCCTACCTAAAAATGCTGGCTAAAGTTCATAGAGTCAGAGAATCTCTAACCACTTCTATAACATACATGTGTAATGGTCATACCAGCAGTTACTTCGTTCATAATTTGTAATCAATTTGATGCATTTTAGCTGTATGTGTTGGTCTTGCATACTTACAATTTATTAGTGAATTGTTTCAGTAATTAATTAAAATATATGAACAGTAGATAGCATATTAGGCTGGCCCATCAGCTTGTCCCTGTGATGATATTTTGTGTATTAAGTGCTGGGAATCAAACTCAGGGCCTTGTATATGCTAAGCATATACCACAAAAATACATATTGACAACTCCAGTAACAAATATTTTTACAAAACACAAGATTAGATCAATGAAGTTTTTGAAGATCAGAATCTCTTTATTTTACTGACTACTTAATCTCAGTCTTTCAAAATTATTTTTAAAGTGTGCTCCACCAAGAAGAAAGGACTTGACAAATTCTCTTGAACAAAAGATAAAGCACTTGGAAAAACAGAGACAAGAGGTAATGTAGAAATATTTGATAAAGTCACGTAGCCATGTATTAAGACTGAGAATGAAATAAGGAATCCTTAATGCCTTATTTCTGACATTACATCACAGTATTTATCTCTAGAATACTATTTTAAAAGAAAAAGCTTTTAGAAATTATGTTTGTGCTATAACAACTAAAAAAGTGTTGATGCTATGAATGTGGTAAGTATAGCCCTGCTTTTGCAACTGTTGATATTTTCACCATGTGCATCATGGGAGCTGATTACCAATGACCTTGTAAACTGGCACATGAAGTAATTGGATTTGTTAAAAGCTTATGCAGAGTAGATTTAAGTTCAGTGACTTCCTGAGTTGATCACCTTAGTGAATGTGAGTTATAAACACCTATCAGGGGCTGGAGAGAGGGCTCAGTAGTTAACATACTTGCTGCTGCTGTAGAGGACTCAGGTTCAAGTTCCCAGCACCACATGATGGTTCTTAACCATCTGTAAATCCAATCCCAAGGGATCTTATGGCTTCTTCTGACTCTTTTGGTACTAGCCATGTATGAGGTTCACGTACATACATGTAGGCTAAATATACCCAAACAGATAAAACAAAAATTAAATGTTAATCTAAAAATAGAGAAAAGTACATAAAGTACAATGTATTAGAAGAAATGTAATTTCTAAAGTACTGCTAGGAATTAACAAATATCGTTAGTTGTACTGTTGATGTGTTCCTGATTTAATGGGTGTTAGAACTCTTCTTCACAGAGGAGGTAAAAAGCAAAGCAGATACACCACACATGAGTTCTGTGGTTTATTTGCTGACTCATTCTGTGCATCTCAGCTTCCTTGTTTTCTTCTTCAGAACCTACTCCTCCCCTTTGTTGCAGGGTAGTTCTGTGTCCTTCTGGAAAATCACTAACCTATTGCAGAATGTCACCTGCATGGCAATGGACCATGTATCTTCATAGTCTATTCTACAGCTGTATACGAAATAACTGTAAGAGTTTTCAGGACAAGAGTTATCTAATGATTGCTACTCTGGATTAGGTTTTTGTTTTGTTTTGTTTTTATCCAGGTGGAAGTTTTGGGCTTTTAACTAGTTAATTTAGTTATTTATTTTTGGACATTGTAACTACCTTATTGATATCTACCTCATGCTGCTAACTGCAGAGATTATTTTCAACACAGAATTGTGAACTTTTCTTATAAGAAAATGAAACACAGACCAAGATTTTTTTCTTTAGTTAGCAAAGAGTTTTGTTTTTTTTTCTGCAGATTCTTAATCCCTTTAATCTTTTTTTTTTGATATTTACTTTATTAATCGAAACTGTCAGAACAATTTTATTTTACCTTCATCTTAGAGGAATCAAAAATATGTCTGCATCCTAAGATATGTTACTGCAAGCAAATGACAACAATTAGTAGAGTTTGTACTTCAAGATAAATTCTTTGAAAAGCTATCACAAGAATTCATTCTGATAAACATAGCAAACAAAGAAGAAAAATATGGAAAAAGAGCCTTCATCTAATAATAATTCCTACAGAACATAAAGACTTACGAAGTTTCACCAGATTCGGGCTGAATTAAACAAAGATTAAAACAAAAATAAGTAAGAAAAGTAGAAAGTTTCTATTAAACATTTCAGCTGTCCTAATACTTTTTTATTCATGAACCAGTTATTGAGATATGAGAATGTTTCCATCCAAATTCCCAGCATGGGTGCTGTGGAAGACCCAGGCCAGCACTGCAACCTACAGTTTGAGGCCTTCCCTTGGCTTGTGGGGACCACCACTCAGAGGAAGCCAGATCCTTGACTTCACCACAGAAAAGAATTTCAAGATTAGCCAAGATGAAGTTGAGTTGGAGTTTATGACCAAAGAAGTTGAACATAGACTTAAACAATAGAAGAGAAGTTTTCAGGGAAAGAATAAGGTGCACTCCAGAATGTGGGTGCAAGCTCCTCAGAAGGGAGCTGTGCTTACTCTCCTAATGGTAGCTATGTAAACTATTGTGGTGACTCAAGTTACAACTCACAGAGCTGCATAGAAACATTTTTTCCTTTACTTGATTTGATAAGACAGGTTACAGGATGGCTCTTGAGGTGCCTTGGGTAGAATGGTACACTGATAAAATAAACAGTGGGTCATAATGTTTGCAAGAAAGAAGTTAAGACACACCTTTGTTTTCACTGTAAATGGAGTTTCAAATGGGATTCCTAGATAACTGTAGGTTTTCAGCTGGGAAAGAGAAAAGCCATTCACAGTCAGGCCGTGAGCATGGCTCTATTAACAATCTTACTTGAATCCTCTCTAAAAGGAAATTTGTCTTTTTACAGTCTGACAGTAGTAGATGTTTGAGTTCTTGGTTCTAGACTTAACTTAGCTGTTGAGAGGCTCCCATAAGACTCTGATGTGAGGCTGCTCTTCCACCCATGTCCTCAGGATCTTCTCTTTCTAGCCTGACTTCAACCCCATCCCAGTCCAACCAGAGCTTCTTGAGAGCGCTGGCTATATCTATGACTTTGAAACTCTGAATAAGTTCAAATAGTGAGCTCATGTTTTCGAAACTTCACATAGATTGAAATCTTTTGTTGAATCACCAATTTTCAATCATTTCAGCTCCTGGAGGTCAATCAACAATGGGACCAGCAATTCCGAAATATGAAAGAGTTATATGAAAGAAAGGTAAGAAACTCTTCTCTTAGGACTTTCTTTAATCTTGGTAGGGCCAGAAGAGCATTTTGTGGATCCCTAACTACTGGCAAATGAGGGACAGAGTTCTACCATCATGATTGATCTCCTCATCCTGAGGATACAGTGTCAGTCAGTTGCTGGTTCTGTTCCAAGAGTTCTGAGTGCTGCCAGCTCTGAGTTGTTACTGTCAAGTTAAGGTTGAGGTCTGGTCAGTAAGAAGTCCATGAGAAAGTCAGCTGCCTTCCATACATAGAGAAACAGCGGTAAGAGCCAGAGTGGGAGGGAAATGCCCCCTTCTGCTTTCCTTACAGCATATGCAGTGGAGAAGCATTTTAGCCAGAAAGGAACATTTGGGGGATTTTTTTTTTTTAATCAGTTAAAGGTATTATTTGAAAGCACTTCATTTTCAAAAAGACAGAAGAAAGTAAATTCCCCTAAATAATTCAGACCAAAGAAAACTGACCACAGTAGTACAACAGCCCTTGCTTCTTCTTCCTCATTTGATACTCAGAAGAGTTAAATTTAGAAACAGGAAGATAGTGTCCCACTACAGTCGTCTGGCCACCTGCTTCTATCCATCCTGGGCTAGTCTGTGGCTCCAAAATGTAACAGCAGTGTTCCCAGAAAGAACTTTCCAGAGTGGCTAGTGAACCCAGAGGTCAGAACAACTACAATTCTCAAATTGGAGGAAGAACCGTGTCTAAGGTTTTCTCTCAGAGACTTAATTTGTCAGGAGGTGGAGCGGCAGATTCTTGGCCTGGATGGTTTTACCAGCTTCCTGGCCACCTGCGGCTTTTTCTTGTCCCTTAACACCTAGAGGCCAGGCACATCTGAAGAGCTCGGAACCCTGCCTTCTGTGCTCTAGCTCCTCCAGGTAGAAAGTAGGTGTGGTTTGGAGAAAGGAGAGAACAGCAGGACCTTCATTTGGGAATAAAATGTGTGCTTTCTCTGTGGAGCAAGACCCCTTTATAATGCAAACATGCTGATGTACTGTAGGGAAGAGCTCTTCCATAGAGGTCATCCTGAATGGGGGGTGGTGGTGGGGTGGCACTTTTGATCCCAAGTGCCCTCTGTGCTGGACACCTGGTGTGATTGTCTGCAATTGTCTCTGATGATCCCCTAAGGTCCTGGAGCTGAAAACTAAACTGGCAGCCACAGAAAATACTCACAACCTAGAGAAGAAACAGAAGCAAAGTATGACAGAGGGCGACAGGCAGCTCGAGGTGGGTGGCCTTTGGTTGAGCAAGATCGGGTTATGAAAACCAGCTCCCTAAGGAGCCACACGCAGGCAGAGTGCCCCAGAATGGAGGCGCGGGAGGGAAGGTAGGGAGGAAGGGGAGGGAGCATGCAGGGAAGGAGGTGTGCCTCTAGTGACCAGGAAATGAGAAGGTGGCTGATTGGATGAGAACCTTGCATGGCTTTGCAGCCTCTTCTGTGACTCCCTTTTATTGCTAATGACAAAGTCTCACTAAATCTAGCAGTGCTTAACTCTCTTGTCCAGAATGGTTTAGTGACCCCAGGCTGGCCTTGAACTTGCTATCTACCCTCTGGCCTAAGGGTCCCAAGTGCAGGGGTTATAGAAGTAGTCACCACACAAGGTAAGCAGAATACTTTAAAAACCACCTCACACTCATTATCTAATTCACAATCCTGAGTCCAGCCTTGAACACGTCAGCCTTAAGGACATGGGAACCCAAACCTATGCGTCCTGCTGCAATGAGAGGGGTTTCTCCCTATGCAAGCTTTGTCTTCAGTCATTGGACTTCATGATAAGGTATATGAAGGGAGAATGTTAAATTCCAATGATCTTTCTCTCAATCTTATAGTAAGAATAAAAACAATTATAAGTATTCGCAAGGAAAGCTTGCCACTACCATACATTTAAACGCAGATGTCCAACAATATTGTTAGCAGAACTTCTAGAGTGAAGTATGTGTCCTGGTGTCCCTGACAGGCAGGGCCCAGACACTATTCTCAATAGGCAACCTAAAGTAACAAATCATTATGGAAACCTGAGAAAGGAAATTTAGTCAGTGTGTGCACCCACATTAGGAAGGACAAGGAGAAAGAGGTTCGGTGACCTTCAAGTTCACATTCTGGGTTCTGACATGATGATCAGTTTTAAACAGGGGTCATTCACCACTAAGCAGTCCTTGTTAAGTTGTGGCTCTTGCCAGATTCTTACTGATCAGTCATTGCCCTGCTTCAGTCAGCCCTGTGAATCTGACAAATTCATACACACACACACACACACACACACACACACGCACGCACGCACACACACACATCTGTGAAATCTCTTTGGCTGGCACCAGGATTCATTCCCAGCATGAGATTCCTGGGGGTGGAGGGAACCTTATCTCAGTGGTCTGACAGTCAAAGGGAGGGCATGCATGTTGTCTCTCTGAGTATCTTCTGTCCTACCAGGACCAATACTCACCATATCATAGCCCAGGTTTACCCACCTTGCTCAGGTTACTGTCGGTGTGAACCAGGAAACAAGGTTGTGACAAGTCCCTTTCTGCCACGCAGTACACACTTCCTTCTCCAGCTACACCCTAGCCAGGAATTTCAGTCATTTTTTTCCTTCTGTACTCGGGAACCTTTTCTAGATGCAATGTAACAATATTCTTTTAACCTCTGTTAAATTAGAACATGATTAACTCATCTAAACGCATAGGCCCAGCCCCTTGAAGTGCTAATGAGATGTTTTCCCTTTTAAAGAAAATAAGTTGCTTGAGATTGATTTCTTAAATATAATAACTGGATTGGAGAGTGATTGAGATGACATTTTAACCAGTATCTTAGCTACTTCTCATCTTGAGGTATCTATATTCTGCAATATTTATTTTTCTAGACTGAAGTCTCATGAAGGGCCCAATTTACTCCACAAAATTTTGCTGTCTATTGTATGAAATGAAGAACTGAGAGACATGAGGCAGGATCCTCAGTTATGTAAAACAGTGAACTTCTTGGAGATTGTCTGAGGCACTGACGGCTGGTCAGAGGCTGGACTTTTTGCCTTTTAACAGTAGTTATGACAGTGCTATACTCTGAATATTTGTCTGTAGTGAAGTTCCTTATTTATCTAAAAGTTATTGTCCTTGTCTTTGGTATAGAATGGTGCAGGATTGGCCTTGGACTATTTAGTATCAGTTTATTGCAGTAATTTTTCTTCCGTATTTTAGGCCTTTGAAATGTTATAAACCGGTTCCTTAGGAATAGGAAGTAGATTACTCACCACACCCCCTGATTTGACTATTGCGTATAAGGACTAAAGTCTTTAATTTTTACCCCTAGGATCACCACAATAGCATTAAGTTTTGATACATTCAGTAACCTTGTCCCCTATTCAGGGAATATCACTCAAAAGGAATGTTAGAGAAACCCTTGCAGATCTGGTTTGCTTATGTTTTGGGAATGACTATGCTAGAAGCAGCCAGTCTCTTAGGATTTCTGTCCTATTGTTCCCTTCTGTAATGTTTGATTTGATCTTGTTTTCTTGTTCTTTTCTTCAGAAGGAAAAGGATATCTTAAGGAAAGAATTACAAGCCCTGAAGAAGGAAAATAAGCTGCTGAAGGAAAACAACGCTCTGGCCAATAGGAAGAAAGAACATTATGCGTGTGAAATTAAACGCCTCAATAAGGTACCAGAGCAGGTGAAGCAAAGAGGGTCAAAATGAAAGCCTCAGCTGGAGTCCTTCTGAATCTCAACAGAGCCAGGGCCACAGTGAGATTCCTCTTGAATCTGCTGAGGATGGTCTCTCCGTGTTATATAGAACACCTAGCCACAGCATGCAGCCATATTTGGCTAGGATGCTTTAGGGAATTTTTATCCCTGCAAAGGACCATGAAAAGTAGAAATAAAGAGAAATAGTAGTCGTCAATAAGACATTTTTTTTAAAAAAAGGACCACATAACTGCGTGGGGTGTTTGTGAACAATAACCTATATCTTGGTCAACCACAAAAGCTTCCTGAGGAAGCAAGCTGTTCTTCAAAGTGATAGCTCTGGAGCTGGCTGTAATGCATGCACGATGTATGGAAGCATGCTCAGGGTCAAATTCAAGGCTGAGATGTCTGCTGCTGTCTGGGAAGTAAGGTGAATCCACCGTGAATAGGAACCAGCCACAGAAAGAGGCAGGGCTTTGGGGCCCACAAGGGGCTCAATAGCTAAGCTCAGGGAGAAACTGAATGGCTCTAAGAGGATGACGATGAGAGTGTGAACGTGGGCATGTATGTATGTATGTGTATGTATATATGTATATGTATGCATGCATATATGTGTGTATTATATGTGTGTGATATGTGCATGTATGTATGTGTATATATGTGTGTAGTATAAATATATATGTATGTATAATTATGTGTGTTTGTGTATGTATATGTGTGATGTATGCATGCATGTATGTGTGTATATATGTATGTATTTGTGTATGTATATAAGTGTGTGCATATAGGTGTGTATTATATGTGTGTGATGTGTGCATGTATGTATGCATAATATGTATATATGCATGTATACATGTTTAGTATATATGTATATAGGTATGTATAAACATGTGTTTGTATATGTATATGCGTGATGTATGCATGTGTGTATAGATGTGTGTGTATGTGTATATGTATATAAGTGTGTGCATATTTGCTTGTATATGTACATTTGTATATGTATATATGTGTGTATATGTTTATGTATATGGGTGTATGTATATATATGTGTATGTATTTTGTTTCATGAACTAATGTGATATTCTGGGGAATGAGAACTCTAATTTAGCACAAAAACATAAACCCTGTACTGTTATTTTTCTAAGAGATAAGCCAAGTGTAAACACAGGCATGTTGAAGAATGTAGATGAGTTGAGATATGCATCACTCAATTAGGTATTTCATGACCAAAGTAACAAAAATGATCTACAGCAATTGAAAGTAGCAGGCTGACCTTATAATGTGTCTGGTCCTGTACTTTAGACTGCATGCCAGCTCATGCTCAGAGACCCTGTTTAAAGACCCCAGTGAGCTGTGTGCTGCTGTCTTTGACAGGATGCTTATTAACCAGACTTGTTATTAGGTCTGCTTGCAGCACAAGTCATTCTTCAAGAGAAAACAGGAAGGTAAAGAAAGACTTCATAAACTGTATTTCATCCTTCAGAGAGATAGAAAATATTCAGGGAAAATATATGTCTTTTCCTTCTTATTCTCTACTGGAAAATTACTCCACATAAATCAGAGGAAGTAGGAAAACTGTGATCACATTTGAGCTCTGGGTCATTTTGCCATATAAAGGCAAATCAGTCAATCAATCAAACAAACAAAAATCGAAGTGAGGCAAAACCTAAACAACAAAAATGTATAAACAACCATGAGTTTTGTATTTTGGTGCATTTCCATGTGTACATGCTGTCTTTCTGCAACTGGTGATTGTGGTTGACAGATTCTATTTAAATTCAGAAAAATAGGCAGCTGCCTTGTACAACTACAATCTCAACACTTGGGTGACAGAGGCAGGGGGATCTATTGAAACTTCAGGCCAGCTTGGTCTTTGTAGCAAGCTCCAGGTCAAGCAAGCAGGTGTGTCTCTAAAGAAAAAAGTAATTTTATAGTTTGATACATAGAAACACAAAATTTCATCAAAAAATAATGATAATAATCCTAACAAAATTCATGTCTTTACACAAATATATTTTCAACAAATATTTTTCTTCTTACCTCGATTAAAATTATATGCCCTCACTCCAGATACAATCTCCTTGAATTTTTTTCCTGGCATTTCTGAATGTCACCCAGTACATAATGATGTCTAACATTTCTCAGCCCTTATTTACTGATCCACTGTTGATTGTGAGCTCTTTGAGGTAGGCCTGGGCATGGCAGAAGCCCTGGTTACCACAGTATGATCCACAAATAGAGTGTGTAGCCACAGTGCATGTAAGGGCTTATAAGTATGCCTTGTTTCTCTTTAAACAGAAGAAAAATGAAGTCTTAGGTTAACAACATATTATATGTTAATATTTGTCCATATAACAGAGCAGTTGTAAAATACAGTTTTACTATGTATCTTCCTGGAGGAAAAGTTTGATAAGAGCAGGTCAGCATGCGGCCTTAACTTTTTGTGCTCTAGTCACTGAAGTTTCTGGAATGTCTAGAACAAGACCTTTTTCACACAAAGTTCTTAAATGTTCATTGAGTACTGAAAAGATGAATAAATGATGTCAATAGTCAGTTTAATTAGAAAGTCTGCAACATATAAAATAACCGATTTTTGATCTGAGCATCATCATTTAAAAAGGCATCACATTAACATAATCCATAATTTATTGCTTCTGATTCATGATTCATGATAAGGTACATAAAATTATATAAAACCCCCAAAATACTTAAAACCCCAAAAAATTTCAGCCCACTTTGCTCAACTGAAACCATCACTTAAAAGCCTAGAAATAAAGTGATAATGAGATGCATATAATTTATATTATTATTAGTTGTAGTAGGCTTAAATTTATTTGTTTATGTTTATTTATATGTGTTCCTCTCTGTCTTTTTTGTACCATGTGTGTGCACTCCCCTCAGATTCCAGAGGAGGGCACTAGATTTCCTTGAGGTGATGTTACAGGTGATTAGGAATAGCTTGATGTGAATTCTAAGAACTAAACCACAAAGTTCTTAAGTGTTCAGATGCTTGGATTTTTATGATGAATACTGTTGTTTTCTTTTTTTTAAACTATTGCAATAAATATGGAGATATTTTGAGAATACCTCAGAACATGAATTTGGGAGCAACCTTTAGCTGCCTACAAATCCAGTCACTCAGTAGAGACACAGGGTTAAAAATAACAACAGGAACAGACAGTAATATAAACAATTAATATGAGCTTTAAAAATGTATGCTTGTACTTAATTCAATTCATTTGGCTTTGAAGAAAATATCCAAGAATTTTGCCAATATCAAGTTCTTACAGAAATGGTAGATACTTAACCAGAGAGAGAATTGAGCCTAATCAGCCAGTGCCATTCAGAGAAAAATTGACTTGTCTGCAGCCTTATCATTTTGGGAATAGATGGATTGTTTAGTGTATCAGAACTGATAGTGAAAAGGACTAATCAAGTACAGGTTCAAGAAAGTTGGAAAGTACCAAGATGAAACAAATGTTGATTCAAGTCACGTCTCATTCATGACTCATTTTTAACATTTCAGAATAGCACTGAGAGGTAACCAGGAAATTAAAATAAGATGATCTCCAGAAGGAGCCATGTCACAGGTCCTGGCCATTACATTAGCATGTTTGGTTTTTGTCACTCATTTCTGTCACCCTCTCAGGTCTCTCTCTACTGTTGTTCATACAGCTTTAAATGTTCAACCCTGTTGTTATTGCCTAGAAATATGCAGCATATATGTGTTTCAAAAGAACTAGATGCTTCCACACACGTAACGATTCCCAACTCTCCTTCATAAATAAATAAATATATTAATACAAAAAAAATTTATTTAACAACTTTGTTCTTTAATTTTTCCCTAGAGGAAGAAAAAATAAAACCAAAAAACAAAACAACAACACCAAAAACAATTTTTTTTCCTGAAGGTACTCTAGCAAGCTCAAACATGACAAATAGGACTCCACAGGCCTTGCCCTTTTCCCCATTTCTTTTGCTTTGCTGAAAACCATTAGACCACAATCTTAAAGATAGAACCAAAGTTTATTCCCTTATTGGGCCACTCCTGAGGTCCAGCTATCGAAGTACTGAAGTTCAGCAATCAAATGGCCCCTTTGGCTCATCTAATAAACATGCCCAATTAAAATCAAACACCTCATGCTAACACAGTACCCATTTACCTTTAGACAGTTCCTATGGGCCACATCTGTGTCCTCTCTCTCCAGAGGCAGTCCCACCTCCCCAACCCAAGACAAATATCCCTCTCCTTTGTTTCCTTCCCCTTCTCACTCATTCCGTATCTCTGTTCTTTGTCTCTTATTTTCTGCCTCTGTCTCTCTTCTCCTTTGTGTTGAGAACATAGTCTTGGGGGTCCTGAGCCTATACTGATCCTTTCAGTTTCTCCTGCAGTGTTCTGAAAATTAATACTTCCATTGAGCTAGGAGGGGTGTATAGATTCTAAAACCCACAAGTAGAAAATTCCCAGTGTGACAAAGTCATTCAAGACTATAAGCTGGTTTTTCTTTCTGCCTTTATGACCGTCATGTGTAGAAGTGTGGTCAGTTCACCACCACTAAGATTATCCATTTGCCCCACTAAGCTTTGTAAGTTGTTCCTAATGGTAGTGAATTCATAGACCTTTGAGAGTAACCTTTTCTGAGACCAGAGGGACTCACTTGACTAATTATTAATCTGTCAATTATGGTGCTGAGGATATTCATGAATGAAAGCATCTGTCACAATGTTGAAAATTATTTTTATTAAACTCATCATTAATTGTAACTCTCCAAACAAATGGTAACATCTGTATATAATCTAAGTATGAGTATAAAGCCCATAGGCTAGTGAGAAAGGCTAGCAAATCGAAGCTTCTCTTTGCTTCCTCATCTCTTGGCAAAATTATAAAGTTATAGCATATACCATTCCACACAGTCGTCAATAAATAGATGTTTTGATAAAACATAAATATGGCTAGCTAGCTTGGGGAATGGAGTCCTGGAAAAGACTGAGTAGAAGAGAAACAGCTGAGCTTGAGGATTGTACAGATGGGCACTTGGTATAGATTTCCTGGGAGATATGGTGTGTCTATACAGCAGTGTTCTTGGATCCCCCATTAGACCTACTGATTCAGAACCTCTGGACTGACTGCCCAGGGAGTCTGCTCTTCTAGATGCCACCAAAATTTGAATAGCACAGGTAGCAAACACACTTGCGAAATCAGAGGCTCTGAAGAAGACTCTTCCTCCTTTTTCTCTTCTCTTCTCTTCTCTTCTCTTCTCTTCCCTTCCCTTCCCTTCCCTTCCCTTCTCTTTGCTAGGAGACAGGGAGGTCAACATGAGTGTTTCCCTTCAAAATAATGGAGGTCAAGTGCTATATACATCATCATGGGGAACACAGAGACTTGGAAAATATGCACACATGCAGAAAACAAAAAAAGAACGAAGCTAGTCAGCAATGTGGGGTGCATAAAAAATGCCTCCTCTTGTACTGGAGGAAGTTTTAACAATCATGCAAGAATTACCAAGATGACTGTAAATCTCTTATCAACAGTGTGCTTCATTTTTAATATAGGTTCTTCACGATGTCTTGACAATTGGAGGCTCTTCACTTTCTGAGGACTCAGGAAAGTGTAAAGGCAGGTGCAGCCATGCAGAAATGAGAAGAGAGGTGGAATGTCACGAACAGCAGGTAAGAGGTCACAAGTGGAGTGATCATGGGGTGAACACAGGTTCAATGTGATACCTTTACCTCTTCCTGAGTTGTCTTGCAGGTTCCAGTAGGTGTAGTTTTTAAAAGAATCCTTCTCACTGATGTACTCACTGACAATCAGGCTAGCTCAGTTCCTTCCATCTGTTAGTAGATGACCAACAAGTTTGCTTTTGCACATCAGCTCCCTCCTCCCACTACCCCAGCCTCTCTAAAGCTCACCGAGTGGACTACATTACTACATCATAGTAAATAGATGATCTGCAAAATTAAATGGTGAAGTTTGATCTTCTTTCCCAGCAAGGACAAGTTTCTGGGTAAATGGTTTAGTTCAGATTTAATGCAGACAGTGCCAAGTGTACCCTGGTTTGTAATAGCAAAGAAGCAATCAAAACCCATCTCCTCTGTAATTTAGTAACTCTATTGCTAACATCCTTAATTTATATTTTGACCATTTTTGTTTCTAACTGCATGACTATAATGATCACACCACCAATTGCCACATGAAATACTTGCAGTGTGTGGAATTCAGTGTGCAATAGGAGCTATTACTAGTTAGCTCCATTTTAGACCTTGAAATAGTGTCAACATTAAACTTCATTGGCCGGTGGTGTACAATGGAAGATAGAACAAAATAATAATAACACAACTAAACATGGGTATAGACACATTTTAAAAATTATCCATACTGCTTTACTTCTGAGCTCCTGTGTGTGCCCACGAATAAAAAAAATTTGCTGGCTCTCTGAACAACCAAAGATAAAGTTATAATCATAAGTATCTCTATATTCTTCCATGATGGAGTATTCATGGACAGAGGTTAAGAGTACTTTAGTTTGGAAAAGTACAAACAATACCTTTTCTAGAAATAATCTGAATATTTAAGAGGAAAAATAACTTCTCAATACTGGCTGGACAGACTGAATTCTCAGTTACAGGTTAATACAAAGAACTTTCACCAAGCATATGTAAGTTCTATTTCTATTTTTCTTATTTTTTTAAACTTCAGTCCTTTTGAATTCTGGTGATTGACACTTGGTTTTTAAGAGGTTATTACTGGGGATGAAATCATCCCCATACATTCTTATAAGGAGATAGAAACCACTAAAAATTCCTTTTAACTTAAGTATATTAAAGAATTACCCAACACTCGGTCCCAGAGACTATTTATGAAATAAGAGTTCTTCTGATCTTTTTCTTATAATATTTATCTTGGTAGAATGAGAGTTTAACTACCTACTACTCAAACAGAAGCAAGTTGTTTTGAAGCCATTTTCTTTGAAGGGTTGTACTGGAATGTTCCTGCCTTCCAAGGCATACATATTTCTAAATGCCATGCACATGCCTAGTGAAATCCCACATTTTGTTCCGTGGATTTCCAGATTTAATGGAACTGGTGCACCTTCAAAGAAGCCAGTTTCTTGAGGTAGAGTATATTAAATATAAGCAAGTTAAGTGTAGTAGAAAATACCAAAAGTAGACTCAGAAAATTACTATGCTAAGTAAATACTGATGTTAATTAAGGAAAATGTAACTAACGCCCCCTTTCTATTAATTTTGAAGTTAGCATACAATGTGAAGGATTCTATTGTGCTGTTTTCATAAATATATTCATGTCTGCCACTCTTTTGCCTGTCTCACTATTCCTGGTGTTCCCTCCTCTCAGTTGCTTTCTTCTCAGATGTTCCCCTCCTCTCAGATGCTTTCATCCTTTCAGATGCTTCCCTGCTCTCAGATGCTCCCCTCCTCTCAGATGCTTCCCTGCTCTCAGATGCTCCCCTCCTCTCAGATGCTTCACTCATTTTATGTTCTACATATTCATCTCATACGATTTTTAACTTCCATCATTTCTCCCTTGAGATTTCTTTCTCTTCCTCTCCTCTCATGACCTTCTTTCTATTTTTATGTCACACACACACACACACACACACACACACACACACACACCTTAAATAATTTGATTTATAATTTAAAGAATAAGAACAATCTACGTGAAAGCTGTGTCAGCTATTTGAGTAAGGAGGGATCAGCAAGGGACCTGCTTAACTGGTCGTTCAGCTTCCAGATCTTCATCTGTCAGCAAATGTTAAAGTACTAGTTATCCTTCTTTCCTTCTTAATCAATAGTAGATTATGAATTAAATTTTATTTTCTTGACTCTTTTTCTAAGATTGACATGAAATTCCAAATTTTACATGTTGTGAGTTATTTTGGCAGAACCATTTCTAAGAAATTAGAAATTATTTTATGTTATAAAAATTTAAGTTAAAAGGGATCAAAATATAATTAGGTAATTTTGTGAAAATCATTTATTCAATCTAATAAGTAATATAACAATAGGCAAAAAGTTTTAATTGTTCCTGGTGAACAAATTACCCTCTCAGTTATTTCTTACATGTGAAGCTACTTTAATTCATTTTGTTTGAGCAAAAATTATTTTATTTCCTACCATATTTCTTTCCTGCTGTATTAAATTCAGATAGTGATAACTTGGTGTTGAGGTTTGGCAATGTACCTGTTGTTACAGAGCCCTGTAACATATATTCATGTGTTTGACATTATAGAGAAAGACCCACAAGTAACTTTTATCCAGATGATAGCAGGAATGTTTTTCTTATATCAATAAAGCAATCAACTGTCTAACCATAATATAGAAAAATTGTGTTTATAAGCTAAAAAACATCCTCAGATCTAATATCTTAAATCTATTAGAAATTTTCTTTCAAGCTATGATAGCCTAATCATTTTTCAATATCTCATTTATTGTTGTAAAATAGTAATAGAATTCATAAAAAGGTACAGGAGATGATTTGATGATCCTTGTTAAATGAACTGACAGGGACATTTGCCCATGCTTTATAGAAATGAATAACATGGACATCAGATGTCATCAGTATGACTAATAAGTCAAAAGCCAGCTTCCTCTAAGTGTGGAAGGATCATAGGTTATTGACTTAGCAAGATGAAGTTGGGACTTAAATAGTGAAAAGACATAAAGCAAAGCATTGTGGCTCTAAACAACATAACTATCTTGTGTCCCAGTGTCCTTGTCTCTCAGGTTGAGATTATGCTGGGCTGCATAGAGACATGGGAGGTACAGAAGGTACACATGGGGGGGTACAGAAGTGTCCCGTATTAACACATATCATACTTCCGAGAGAGAGAGAAAGAGAGAGAGAGAGAGAGAGAGAGAGAGAGAGAGAGAGAGAGATTGAGATTTCAAGCTGACCAATTCATTTCGCAGGCAGTGGAAGTTTCTATATTTATATCTAAATAGCTTTACCAAGACAGAAAGATATGAACTGACAAATTTGTGTAACAACTAAAAGTTAGCTGAATTTCTTACTTGCACTTGGGAATTTCAAGATAGAATCAACATATCACAAGCAGGGGCAGTCTCTTTCATGTGGTATTACTGCTGGCAGCGCACCTATCCCTGGGCTTCTGAGTGAGTCACTCATGGCTAGATCAAGGTCAACTTTGGAACTAATGACTTGAAATCTTCTGATAAATAATATCTCTTTTGTTTCTATAGACAAAATCTTGTCAGATGGAGAAAGAAAAACTAGGAAGGCAAGCAACTAAAATAGGTCTCTTGTCTTTTATCAACAGTTTTTTATTCCTCCGTAACATTTCCCATTGTCACAATGACATCTTTTTCTAGTAATGCAGTAGATGGTCCACAACTACCCACATTTTTCACTATGTCTAAAATGTCAGTGAATAGATAATACTTAGGAATCACAGAGAATATCAAGAAACCCATGTACCTCTCAGAGTATATCACAGGCACACAGGATGTGTCAGAGTGTGATCTAGCAAATGCAGATTCCTTCACAAACCCACAAGCACCCGAGAAATGTAGCTCTTAGTGTTTCTCTCAGTTACTTGCATAACATAATCTGGAAAACTGCATGGAGGGCTTTATCCCTAGAAAATGGAACACCCTCTGTCACTGAACAATCCTACGCCACTACTTCTGTAACTAGACATCGTGTCTCCCAATTACTAATCACCTGCATGAAATCTCATGTTAGCATCTCTGTAACGGTTTGCCTTTAAAGACCCTTCTCTATGAAGAGAACTCATAAACAAAGCTAGTTGTATGTACTTTTCAAGTCTTCCCAATTTCCTTAATGATAATGCCATCATGGGGCAGACTTTCTTCATGAGACATTTCTATCACTCTTAAATTGTTATTGACTTTTATTGTTTTGAGCAAGAATTATGCTGGATTAGGGTGAGCCTTCAAATGTAATCAAAGGCTTGTTATATATAACATAATTTCTCAGTTTCATTCACTTCCAGTAAATTAATAGTCTCATTCTCCCCAGATGTGTCTTCCAACCTGTAACTGTGGCTTCATTCTTTATCTATGGGATCCATTGAGTACCAAAAGCCTCAGGGCCAGAATAGCATTTATGGAAGCATGCAATAAATAAGATGTCCTCCTCCAAAATATGTGTATATGGGAATCTCTGTTGGTAGAAATGATTGTGCAGCTCCCAAATAAGAGCATGCCTTTCATCTAACCTCCAATTTGTAATGTTCTCATGGTTCATGTCCACTAAAATTATCTTTGGGACACTGAATCCACAGGACATAAGATATGAATAGATTAAGTAAAAGATATCAAATTGAACTCTAATTTCTTGAAAAAATATATTTTATATGGGCCATTCTCAATTATCACATATGATACCACCCAAAGAACATTTTTACATATAAGATGAACAAAGTAAATATAGTCAACCAAACAAGTATGCCATTTTCTTCAGTTATGAAGTGCTATTGAATGACCATGAATATTGCTAGGTATATTCAAAAGGGTTTTGACCTTTTCCAATTAAAAAGGGATTTTCATAGAAAATACAAGAAATAAGTAGCTCACTAAAATTCTTCCTTATAGCTGTGTCTGTCAGGACAGTTGAATAATTATTTGTAAGCAGAATTTATTTGGATCGTGAACCTGAATAAGTCAGAACCTGAGAACCTTTGCTGTCCTTCCTAGGAGAAATATTTCTTGCCCCTATGATAACCATGTTTGATTCTACTCTGCTTTGCCACTATGGGTGGAACCCTCATTCAGGTGGAATAGTCATACATTTTCTACATCTTGGAATGAACATAAAACTCTCTCTGCCCTTAGGTTTTATTAACAATGTAATCATACTTCAGCTCTGAGACTTTGAAGTAGGGTTTTTCTAGCAAAGCACTTAGAGAAATGCGTTTCTCTGGGTTGTCTGGAACCCTGGCACTTTTGTGTGAGAGTATGACCTGAACCCCTCTCCTTTGGGAGCAGATGCTATCTGTTGGGAAACAGAAGGACTCTGTGACTTAGTGAGGTCCCTTCGGACCTGCTTCTTTCCCTGCGTTTCTTTCTTGATGTGACCAGTTGCTGGTCATATCTACTCTGTATCTTTGTTACTGTCTTTCCTGCTTTTTCAGTCTTTACCAGAGATATTTCTGGGGCTCTTCCACCATAGCCATCACTGCTTACAAATTTTCTCTCAAGGATACAGAAGTAAATTATGTTTGTGGGAAAGATAAAGAAAAAGAGTTATGCCTACAGTGTGAGAAAGTTGATAGTTTTGTGAAATACAAGGTACATGAATAGCTCAACTTTATGTTGGGATAGAGATGGGCTAGCTGCTTCTGTCAACCTTCATTAACTGGAAGAAGGAAGAAATTCATGTCCTATGGCATGAACCAGGAGTAAACTCCTGGTTGGCCAAAAGAGGTAAGGAATTTCAGATCATAACGTTATCACCAAAAAAAGCCAGTATTTGATGAAGGTGAGGTAAAGGCTTACATCTTAATATTCTATTGAACGAAATCATGTAACCCAACCTCAAGGAGAATTTTGAAAGAATAATTCACATTTCTTTACATCAATGCCTGAATTAAATCATAGCTAATAATGTTGGTAAGATTACACTTTCTTACCTCCTGTTGGCAGCTCTCCTGGAATATAAAGTCGGAACTCATATCACTTAGCTGTACTATGTGCTACTTGAGTCATCTAAAATTAAACAAGAAGATAAAGAAACACAGCTGATCTCATTTCCTTTTGTAGTTCTTTCATGGGCCAAAGAGTCAAGAGCCTAGGTGTCTGAAGGGTGAGGTGGGTCAGGCTGCAGTGAACTGAAAGAGCTGACAAACCTTCATTCCAAGAGGTTAAATACCAAGCCAGTGGCTTAAAATTTTCTTGGCAGTTTAGGATGGTAAGTGTCTTAGTTGGGGGCTACTATTCTGTGATGACACAAAATGATCAAAACAAATTGAGAAAGAAAGAGTTTATTTGCTTATGTATTCTGAATTATAGTTCATTGAGGGAAACCAAGGCAAGAACTCAAACTTCACAGGAACATCGAGGCAGGAGCTAATGCAGAGACTACAGAGGCAAGAGTCCATGAAACTGGTTACTTGTTTGCTCCCCAAGGCTTGTTCAGCTTGTTTTCTTACAGATCAGGAGCCCAGGGGTGGTACCATCTTCAACAGGCTAATTAAAATGCCTTACAGGCTTGCTTACAGCCAGATCTTAATCAAGTGGGTTTTTTTTTTTTTTGGTTTGGTTTGGTTTGGTTTGGTTTTTTTTCCCAAATTGAGGCTTCCTCCTGTTAGGTGATAATAGCTTGTGTCAAGTTGATATAAAACTAGCCAACACAATAAAGTATCATTTATTCAAGGCAGTTGGCTTGTTCCTTAATAATCAACAGGTAAGTGGAAACAGGAAATTTCATATATATATTCCATATATTCCATTTAGTGTACCAATTGTGCAGTGTGGAGCTGACCACTGACCTTCTCTGGAGTCTCAACAGGAAGAAAGCTATGTCCAGCTTTGCCTCCTGAACTTCTGCTTGCTGTATTCCCAAGATGCCTATGGGTTCTTTCTCAATCCACTAGAAAATGTTTGTACTTTGTTCTGGCATTCTGTAAGTGAAGGTGTTAAAAATAGCATTTATCGACCGCAAAGTGCTTTATTTGATTTGCAGGAGATAGTAAGTTTTCAGAGATGTTTATGCTTCTTCAGAGATTCAAAAACACCATTTCAAGACAGAGAGGGAGGGGAGAGGATGATGTAATTACTGCCTGATGCTATGATAAAACACTGACTGAAACCAACTTGGGGCTGACAGGGCGTATGTGGTTCATTCATCTGCATCACACAGTTCATCATTGAAGGAAGCCACAGTAGGAGCACAATGCAGGAGCCTAGAGGCAGGAACTAAAACCAAAACCATTAGGGAATGGTACTTGCTCCCCATGGCTTCCACAGCTTGCTTGCTTGCTTGCTTTCTTTCTTTCTTTCTTTCTTTCTTTCTTTCTTTCTTTCTCCATTATATTGGTTATTTTATTTATTGACATTTCAAATGTTATTCCACTTTCCAGTTTCCCCTCCACAAACCCCCTATCCTCTCCCTTCTCCCCTGCCTCTATGAGGGTGCTCACCCACCTGCCCACCCTCTCCTACCTCACCACCCTGGCATTCCTCTACACTGGGGAATTGAGCCTCCACAGAACCAAGGGGATCTCTTTCCAGTGATGCCCAATAAGGCCATCCTCTGCTACATATGCAGCTAGAGCCATGAGTCCCCCCCAACCCCCCGTGTATACTCTTTGGTTGGTGGTTTAGTCTCTGGAAGCTCTGAGGTGTCTGGTTGGTTGATATTGTTGTTCTTCCTATGGGTTTGCAATCCCCTTCACCTCCTTCTTCATTGGGGTCACCACGTTCAGTCCAATGTTTGGCTGAGTGCATCCGCATCAGACTCTGGCAGAGCCTCACAGACTGGTTTGTTATACAACCCAGGACCATCTGCCCAAGAATGGCATTGCCCACAGTAATCTAGGCCATCCCACGTCAATTGTTAATCAAAAGAATGCCCCATACATGTGTGCACAGGCCTGTCTGATGGAAGCAGTGCCACAGTTGAGATTTTCTCTTCCCTGTGATTCTACTTTATGCCAAAATTGACAAAAATGTTAAGAAAATAAAAAAAGTTGGGGGAGGAGGGAGAAAAGAAGAGAGAGAAGAAAAGGAATCAGGATGGTGGGCGGAGGAAAGAGTCAGAAAATGTACAACTCCCAACTCATAAGAATTTTAGCTAAGCACATGCAGAGGGGCTGAGGTAAGGCCAAGGTGAGATGAGGAAGAATGGCAAAAGGTTTGTATCAAAACAACATTTTTTGTGCATTGGCTACTTAACAAACCCACCAAGTATAACTATATTTCAATGTGCCACTGTGCTTTTTTGAAGTCTATATTTCTATAACAGTACTTTCTTTTTCCCCACAGCCAGACTATCAGTGGAATGCTCTCAACCAGCTTCCTCCACATGTACAGCACAAGGCACATGGTAAGACCACAGCTTTAATGGGCATTCCTTCATGTTTACATACAAAAAGATTCTTTAGGGAATGCCTATTCAACATCCATCTGTACCAGGGAAGAACATACTGTGAAGCTGTGCTCCACACACAACTCTAATTTGTGGTCTGGCACAAACTCCTTCAAACAATGTTGAGATGCCAAAATGTGTGTCCCAAATCTATGTTCTATTCCTATTTTAGGCTCAGAGTCAAAGACTTAGAGGTGAACCTTTAAATACAACCACTTAGCACTCTGATTGTACGTGCAATCCCACAATCCAGGAGGCCCCAAGGCAGACTATTGTTTGTTCTGTTTTGAGACACTCTCTTAGAACAATAGCCTCAATCTCATTATATAGTTAAGGATGTGCTTAAGCTCCTGATCCTGCTGTGATGTCCTAAGAGTCAGACTTATAGGGCTGTAACCACCAAGCCCAGAAAAGCAGATGTTTCAAATGTCATTGGCAGAACCCCAAAGCTCAGAACTGCTTTCTCTTGGGATGTGATACCAGACTCTAAGGAACAGTTCTGTTCATCCAGAGCTGTTTACAGCAACCACCTCACATGGTGCTGGAAAAATATTAAATGCCATCTGCAAAATACTCAAAACTGAAAGTTCCTGTAAATCTCATTTTCCTTTGGTTTACTATTCTTCCCCCCTTTCTATAGAGATAACCTTACTTTCTGCTTGTTTGTACAGTGCCTTGAAGCCATCCAGGGGTAGGTAGTATTAACTAAGTTATTCTTCTATTCTTAGCCACTTAAAGTCTTACATGACATACACTTACTCTACTTTGTTCATTTTCAGACATGGGAATTTTTCTAGAAACCTCAGCAAAAGCTCTGTAGCTTCAACTTATACTTGAAATGTCATCAGATTTAATTCAAATCCGAGATAATGATTTTTGTTTTCAACATGCTCCACCTCTCCAACTCTGTCATCTGCAGTGCACATAACCTCTTTCTCAGTCTGGCAACAATCCACAGCCATAGATCTCCACAGCAAATATCCCATGTTTTTGGCATCTCTAATATCCTGGAGTCTCTACTGCCACCTAGCTTTACCTTCTCAGCTTCACACAATGTTCTCTTGAAGACCACCATTGCAGGAACTTGGATCCTGCCATACATGCCTGTCCTCAGCTGCTCTCTACAACCATAGAATGGAGCAGGATGCCATGACACTTGCAATCTTGTCCTTCATGCTTCTAACCTAACACCATGTGGATGACACTGTCAAGTTCTGTTATTACCATCATATGGAACTTAGGACGCTTGGACTGGAGTTGCATCAGCTTCTGTGTGCTGACCTTGGGAAAGATCTCTCCTAAGCTCCTGCTTTGGAGGGTCAGGGAATTCCCTCAGCTGCTTTCTCAGTTCAGGCATTCTACTTTCATATAAATTTGCATTTTTATATGAAGCCTTTAGTGAGTGGGTTCTATCTAAAAGTCATCTTTTATATTGTTCCTGTATAGAGTGCCATTACTCACTTCAGTGAAGCTACTCTCAAGAACAATTATAGCTGCTTTGTTGTCTATACTCCATGAAACTGTTCCCATTCCCTCCCTCCTAACAAATTAGTCCATTATCTTTAAGTTTGGCTTTATGGAATTTCTTGGGACACAGGCATAATGTAGTCAGATTCTTGGCCAAAACTTCAAATGAATGTCGCCTAGTCCTTTTCTAATAGAGCGCCCACTCTCCTTTGAGACCTCATGAGCCAGGCCCACATTGTCTTCATTTTTCATAGCATTTTGTTTCTCAAGATCCCAGAAAAATGGCTATTAAGCTCTCCTTCCAAAGCTCCAAACTATTGATAACTATTGTTTCAGTGATAACAGCTCAAAGAACTGAAGAACTTCATTAGTGTTTATAGAGCAATTGTCCCACTTCTTTTCTTTTATTTATTTTTTTATTTATTTATTTATTTATTTATTTATTTATTTATTTCATACTTTATTTACATTTCAAATGTTTCCCCCTTTCCAGATCTCCCTTTGGAACCTCCTGAGTCTCACTTCTTTTCTAGGTACTAATTTTGTCTTCTCTTCAGTTGTGAAAAAATGCTCTGACAAAAGAAAATTTAGAAGGAAGGGTTTATTTGAGCTCACACTTTAAGGTTATACTGTATAATTGTGGAGAAGCCACAGTGGTAGGAGTGTGAGCCAGCTTTTCATGTTACATCTACAGTCAATAAGCAGATATAGAAATGAAGCCATGTTGCCCCTCAGTTCCTTGTCTCCTTTTTGGTACAGTATCCCGCCCAGGGAATGGTGCCCACAGTGGGCAGTTCTTCCTATCTCAATTAATGTCTACAGCCATACCTAGAGGCTTATCTCCCAGCTGATTCAAGATTTGGACAATTAACACTAAGCACCATACATCAACACTGAAAGTAGTAAAGGCTGTAGGTAACATTAGAATCATAAAGAAACATAAAAAATAAATATTCTATAATAAAATGCCCAGATATTTTTCAGATGCATACTAGACTTTCATTGTGCTTTGATTTCTACAACAGAAAGATTACAAATATAACCAGTAAGATTTTGGTTTCCCCCCATAATGAAGAAATGCATTAGAAAGGCATCTTATTAACCTGGGCCTTTGCATAATGTTTGTAGGTTTGAAATCCATTGAATTGCTACATGGTATAATTTCTCACTTTCTACTGGTCTGAAATGAAAATAAGATATTATCTCCATGCGTTACAGTTTTAGTCACTAGAAAATAAAATTACTAATTCACTAATCAGTAATCTATACATCATTACCAAAATTCTTCTAATCAATGTTATGGAAGATAATAATCACATAAAATATGCATTGTGATGATATTCACAACTTAAGTACAATATATAAATGGAAACTTGTCAGTTACATAAGTCTACTGACATATCTGCTTACAAAAATATAATGAACTTTGTGATATATAAACTTACAATATAGAAGTGTCTACAATGATAACAAAACAATCAAGAAATATACCTGTAATGTACCAACTCAAGTAGTTTTATAACATTGTTTATTTTAATCTTCTCAGCAATTCTATAACATAGGTTTATTTTATGTCTGCTCATATGTGAAGAAATTCCTTAGAGAATTTTAGTACCATTTTAAATTTCACAGTGCAATTTAACATTAAATTTTGATTTTTTTATACAAAGGACTACAAACCTTGGGATTTCGATTTCAATTTCCATCACTATATTAAAATGTTAAAAATGAGAACATGGTATCTAATTAGGATAATTAGTTGGGTGATATTTAATTTTCAATAATTTCATCTCCCTTTGAGTTTACAACATGCATTATAGCTTTTTCTAAAATTTTTCATTATAATTCAAAAGTAATAAACTCATTATATAAGCAACATAATTTCCCAAAGGAGAGGTTAAAAACCACTGTTTAATGGAAACAGAAGGTATTGTGTATTCTTTATCTGATATTTAGAATATCACAAGTAAAAGGCAAAGTACTGTATATAAATATTAATAAACTTATTATCTAACCCATGCATGAAAGGCCTGGCAGAACCTCTCAGGCAACTGCTGTTGAAGCCTGTCATTCTCTGTTCCCACACACCCCTGTCACTGATTGTGGCTGAACACAGCTGGAGGATGACTGTTTGTGGTTAGGGTTAGTGATACTAAGTTTTAACTATTTGTGTTCCTACTGCTCCCTTTATCTTTTGTAACTACTTTGTAGCTCAAGCCAGGCTGACTTCCTCAAGTCTGAAATCGTTCTCGTCACAATGAAACGTATATTACCCTTAACTTTCCCAGTGAATCTTGCTCTGCTTTGGTTCATCTGACTGAGAAGTCCCCTTAGATCTATAGCTTTAACTCAGTTGTTTTGGATTTTTGTATAACAGTTTAACAGTAATGATTACTAAGAAATCATAGGTTTAAATTGTAAATTATACATTGTCTTAGTTTTATGCCTGTTGCTGTGATAATGTATCCTGATAAAAGCAACTTAAGGGAAAAAGCCTTTATTTGGCTCACAGTTTGACTTACACTGTAGATCAATAGGTTATTTTCTCCTTTTCATTTCATCCACAGTCTAGCCCATAAAATGGTACTGTTCACATTCAGAGTGGTTCTTCCCACCTCAATTACCCTACATATAAAAATCCCTCACAGGAATACCAACAGCTCTACCTAATGTAGACAGCTCCTTGTTGAGAGAATCCTTCCCAGGTGATTCTAGATTGTGTTAAATGACAATTAAAAGTGACCATCACATAAGTCTCATAGTTTAATGACAGTAGTCCTTGTTTTAGTGCATGATAACACATTTATTTACTAGTCAACAACATAGTTTGTCTCAGAGGACAAACATGCTAGACTCGTGTCTGCAAGCATAACAGAGAATCATTAATAGTGTCAGGGGTTGGTGCTTGCACGTGGGATGGATCTCAAGTTGGGCCAGTTATTGGTTGGCCATTCCCTCAGTTCTTGCTCTATCCCCAGTCTCTGTGTTTCTTTGTAGACAGGATAAATTTGGGGTGGGAAGTTTTATGGGTGGGTTGGTGTCCCTATCGCCTCACTGGCATTCCTGCCTGTCTCCAGGAAGTGGCCTCTTCAAGTTCTGTATCCCCACTGCTGTGAGTCTCAGCAAAGGTCATCATCATTAATTCCTGGGAGCCTCCCACACCCCAGGTTTCTGACAAGTCCTCCAGATGCTCTGTACCCTGCCACCCCCAGAAGCTGCAGATTTCCATTCATTCCCCTGGCCCTCTGGCCCTCTTTCCTGTCTTTCCCCATACCTGATCCCAACTCCCCCAATTCCCCTCCCCATTTCCTCTCCTACCTAGTTCCCTCCCGCAATCTGACTCCTATAATTATTTTATTCCCTGCTCTAAGTGAGATTCAAGTATCCTTGCATGGGCCTTTTTTCTTATTTAATTTCTTTGGGTCTGTGGAGTGTAGGATGGGTATCCTGTACTTTATCTAGCCATCCTTCTTAGCATCTAGTGATTACTACCATACACTCTTATATTCTTTCATGTGAGGAAGAGAACATCTGGTATTTGACTTGTTGTGTCTGGCTCATTTCGCTTACCTTCAAAACCTTCAGTTTTGTCCATTCTGCTGTAGATGACAGGGTTTCATTATGTTAGGACTGAATAATATTCTATCATGAACATAACCCACATTTTCTTTACCCATTTGTGCATTAATAGATACATAGGTTGAATCCTATATATGTTTCGATACTAAGGTGTCATTTTAGTGCACATTGTTCCCTAGGTATATTTCTAAAAGTATAAAGGTTTGACCCTATGGCAGATATAGAAAAAAATATGAATTTCATATGCCATTAATTGACACCTATGCCTTAAAGATCAGACAATATTGTTACTATTAGTTTCCTGGTTGCTAATAAGTTTATTTTTTAACTACTAATTAATGGGAGTAATAAAATAAGATTTTCTATCCATTATCTTCCATTATAATTATGTTATGAAAATTAAGGCTGAAATTACAGGGGGTTTATACCTTGGATATTTATTTGGAAATTACTCCATGCATATTTCATATTTTACAAATGAGGCTATATTTAAAAATTTATTTTTAAAGTTAGCATCAACAGTAATGGCTTTCATTTGGCATTTTAAAACATATGATTCATTATATTTCGTTCTTGTTCATTCCCTCCCTCATTCTGACTGTCTGCTTGCTCATCCTTCTACTCATGTGGCACATGGACTGTGCTGTCCTCTCTTCCCCTTCCCATTAAGATTTCTTCCTTACGTTCTGACGACAATAGGTTTGTGGAAAACGCCTTTATTATACTGAGTTTTATTCCCCCAGTCATTACTGTCTTCTGGGGGATTTTATCATAAAGGGATGTTGACTTTGATTAAATGCATCTTCTGGCTTTATTTGACAATACTGTGTGATTTGAGTCTTGAAGTTTATTCATACTTATTGACTTATACAGCTAGAACCATCCCTGCATACCCAAAATGAAGCCTAGTAGATCATGGTGTAGGATCTTATTAATGTGTCATTGAATCCACAAAAACATGCTGAGAATTTGTGCAACTATGTTCATGAATGAAATAAAGCTATAGTGTGTGCATCTGTAATGTCCTTATTCTGTTTGGGTATTGGGGTAATTGGGCTTCCCTGCATGATTTGGTGGTGTTCCTTCCCTGTCTATTTGTAGAACAGTGCAAGGTATTATAGTACTAGCTCTTTATTAAATGTTTTGTAAGATTTGCCATCAATCCATCCAGTCCTGAGTTTCTCATCGTAGGTAGACCTTTTATTACTGTGTTAAACCTGTCACTTGTTTGGATCTATTTAAGGTCTTAAAATAGATCTTTAAAATATAATTTTGGTAGATCATATGTGTCTGAGAATGTATCCATTTTTTCCTAGAGTTTTCTGCTTTACTTAAGCATATTTTTACCTTATAATCCTCTGGATTTCACTGGCATCTGATGCAATATTCCTCCTTTTTTGTATAATTTTATTGATTTGGGTATTCTCTGTATTTCTTTGGTTTAATTTGTGTACAGTTTTGTCTTGCTTTCCACATCTGCAGCTTGATATATTATCTTTCATCCTTTGACTATCAATCTGTGGGTGTCCTTACCAGTAAGCTGTATTTCTTGAAGAAAATAGATGATTGGATCTAGTTTTATAATCCAGTCATCCAGACTGGATCACTTAATTGGTGAAGTGAGACCATTTTTATTTAAGGTTATCACTGAGAGATTGTACTGGCTGGTTTTGTGTCAACTTGACACAAGCTGGACTTATCACAGAGAAGGGAATTTCAGTTAAGAAAATGGCTCCATGAGATCCAGCTGTAAGGCATTTTCTCAATTAGTGATCAAGGGAGGAGGGCCCCTTGTGGGTGGTACCATCTGTGGGCTGGTAGTCTTGGGTTCTATAAGAAAGCAGGATGAGCAAGCCAGGAGTAGCAAGCAAGCCAGTATGAAACATCCCTCCATGGCTTCTGCATCAGCTCCTGCTTCCTGACTTGCTTGAGTTACAGTCCTGACTTCCTGAACAGCAATGAGGAAATATAAGCTGAATTAAATCTTTTCCTCCCCAACTTGCTTCTTGGTCATGATGGTTGTGCAGGAATAGAAACCCTGACTAAGACAGGGATATTTGCCAGTTTCTGCCTCTCTAGATTACTGTTTGATGTATACCTTCTGGCCTGTTTGTATCAAAGGTTGGATTGCTGCTTGGGGTGTGATGAATTTCCTGCTAGTTCTCCCTTGTTTAGCTACTCTTCTTATGACATTTATTCTTTCCTATGCTGTCATTGTTGAAGTGGCTTGTGCTTTTGCTCTCTCGGCCTCCTAAGAGTGTACTCACCCTGATGAAAAGATGCAGCTGTGAGTGTCAAGCCGTCTGCAGCGCTTCAGAATTTTCAGGTTCTACAGCAGTGACCAGAAATAGGTGGCTCCAGAGGTTTCCTGATCTCACTCTCGGGGCTACTTGACCCCAGGGTTATTTTCATTCATGAGATCTGCTCCTGGCAGCCCAACACAGAGCTTGGTACTTAAGTCTTGGCATCATCTGCCTGACAGGGTTTCAAAACTGCCTTCAGAACCTGTGTATTGCCTTGTGGCAAATTAAATTCAGTTTTCAGGGGTCTTGTGATTTTTTTTTCCATGTGCTAAGGTCACTGAGGCAGCTGCTTTAAACAATAGGTTGTTGCTGAAAATGGCACTAGACCCCAATTCCTCCAAGGCATACTGCATTACAAAAGAGGTCCCTACACATTGCAGGAATCTCTGTCTCACCAGAACCTGCAACTGGCTTTGAGCTTGCTGAGACCCATGGCTTGCCCTGAGAACAGGACTGCCAGTCTCTTTTTCCAGAGCTCTCCTGGACGACCTTCTAGAGGAGACCTCTCTTCCTGCTCTGGGGAGCCACATGTCTGGAGCTGTGGCTGACTTGTCCCCCCACTCTTGTCTTTTTCTTTTCAAATATTCTCTTTTTTTTCTTTTAAAACATCTTATCACTACCTTCGTGAACGTCCAACTGTCTGTTTTTGAAGCCAGTCATTTTTTTTTTTTCTGATTCTTCCCTTCATTGGGTCACACAGAGATACCTGTAGGGTACCATCTTACCTGTAAATGCTTCATACAGTGTAAAGGATAAACAAGAGATGAACAGTAAAATTTTAATACCATTACAATTTTTAAACAATCATTGACTAGTGCAAGAATAAATATATAGTTGCACATTCTATGTAAATTTTTATAAATAATACTTGGAAACTATAATAGACCATTCTTTACCTTAATAAGCATCTCTGAGATCCGCCAAAGTAGATTTAGACTGCTCTTTCTAAGTCAGTTCTCAACATCAGCATGAGCCCTCACTTCTTTCCCACAAATGCCCTCTTTCCCTTCTTTGCCTTCTTTTCTCTGGGGCTTTTCATGGGCTTCAAGACAGCACAGATTGAACAATCTGATTCTACCTCCATCCATCACCATCCCACAAAAATGTCTCCTGCAGAACCCCAAGTTGTGCAGAGACTGGGTGTTTCCTGGAAGAAAGTTTAGGGACATTTGGGCAGGATCTTTGGAGTCAACACTTGTGTACCAGGAACTTGTTTGGGAAGAAATATTGCTCACACATTGGGTTGGGGGTCATAGCTGGAGTGGAACAGAGTACCACCTGGCATAATCTTCCAGTCACCTAACTTCCAGCCTTGATCTCATCCACTGTCTATGGTTATTTTTGAATGCTTTTGAGGCACATTGAAGTCAATGAACATTTCCAAGGCACTGAAGAATCTCCTGCCTCCTGACTAAACATCACAACACAAAGAGCCTTTTCATGTGTGGGAATGCACAGATGCTAATGAGTGGCAGCTCCTGTTTACAAAGGTGATTTTACAAGCACATTTCCATCTCCATTCATGTCCTGTTGGAATGGGATACAAAATTGCTTCCATATTTCAAGAATGACTATGGCAAAACAGAGTCAGTCCATCTTGAAAACATGCTGTTTGCTTTCTTCAAATGAAGGAGCTCTGGCTGGTTGTTTTGTATGCCTGGCACTTGAGTGCATTGCCAGTCTCTCTGGTAGTCAGAATTGAAGCTTGCTTAATGAGTTACATTATGAAATAAGGAACTCGGAGAATGTGCTAGAAGTAGAGAAGACCAGAACCTAAGCATCATAATTGACCATTTGTTGAGTACTGAACACTGACTGGACTTGTTTTGTAGGATATAGAAATACATAGATCTAAACCTAGGTGGTTTCAGAGAACAGAAACATTCTTCATAGTGGTTTAAAATCAGAGAGTTGGCAAGGTCAACAATTCCTTAAAATCTTTGTAAGGAAGGTTCTTTCCTTTCCTCTTTCAACTTGGGGTAGTTCCAGGTATTCTGAATATTAATTGTTTTTTTTCATCATTGTAACAAAATATCTAACACAAAGCAACCTGAAAGGGTTTATTTTGGCTTACAGTTTGATCCACAATGGCAAGGAAGATGTGGTCTCTGGAAAGAGATGAATGCTGGTGTTCCACACACTCTCTATTTTATTCAGTCCAGAGCCCTAACTCATGGGATGGCCCTGCCCACATTCAGGTAGATCTTCCTAGCTCAATTATACTTTTCTGGACACACCCTCACAGATATACCCAAGGGATTGCCTCTTTGGTGAAGAAATATAGTCAAGTAAGCCCTAGAACCGCCTTTGTGGTCAAAGCTTCTATTCCCACGTTCACGTCACCTGACCATCTTCCTTTATGTTCACACTCAAATTCCCTCTTACATCAAAGATATTGGTTCTATGGAGTGAGAGGTCACCCTGAGGAGTGCTCCCCTTTCTCCACCGAGCCACATAATCAAAGACTCCACTGTATTTCCAGAACTTGTCACACATATTTTCAAGCTTTGGGAATTAAACATATCTTCTGAAGGATACAATTAAACCCATAACACTGACTTCATGGTGAACATTATTTTAGGTGCCTTGTATATACATATACTTCCTTGTTGAAGCTTCATAGTAAGCCTGTTAAGTAAGCACTATTATTGGTTATGTTTTGTAGATATGAAAGCTGAGGCACAGAAGATAACATAACTTGTTAACATGCTTACAGCTGATTACTGGCTAGCACATAGGAAAGCTCAGGCACTCTGAGAGCAAATCCCATATTAGAACCATCAAGAACATGAACGGTTTTGAGCTACATCATAGGTAAAATAAAATAGAATCAAACATGAATGCGCTTTATTCAAATAAATTATAATGATCTTATTCTAAAAGTCAGCATGTGTGATTATCTATGTTTTTTATAACTGGAATTATATTTCCTTATAACAGATAATGCTTATGTTAGTGAAAGGCTAGCTTACTTGGATATTTTCTGTTCCTGTCAGTATGCAAAAACAAAGGCCCTACTATAAATAACAAGGCTTACTTTGAGATATAAGAAACAGGATATTTACAATTATACTTAGTATAAAATCTAATACAAATAATTACAGAGTTTTCCTTTTTAAATACATTTTCATTATTCTACTAGTAATTAATACAGAAAATTGCATATCAATTAATGCAGCAATTTGCTAAAGAAATAATAAGGTATACATATGTATATATATACTTTACATGTACATATATATATATACACAAAAGTGATAAATTTATTACTATTGAAATGTTGATTTGTAAGTGAATGTTAAACACTTTAATTAACAACTATGTATATGTACCCAGTGGATAATTTATATATTATCTATCATATATATATATATGATAGATCGATGATAAATAGATAATGGAGAGATGATTGATAATGGATAGAGAATGGGTCAATAGATACTACATGATAGAAGATAGACACATAGATAAAGGAGGATATATAGATGGTAGGTAGGTGTCAGATAAATTAAAAGATGCTAGATTGATGTATAGTAGACGGGTAGATAGATGATAAAAACAGATAAATGAAAGATAGATATTAGATAGAAAGTTAATGTATATGAGGTGATAGATAGATAGATAGATAGATAGATAGATAGATAGATAGAATGTAGATAGATGATAGATTTTTAGATAGATATGTAGATAAAGAGGGGCAGGTGACAGATAGGTTGGTATATAGGTATACAGACAGACAGAAAAACAAACAGATTGAGTTAGATTGCTAGATGATAGATATAGGTCACAGATATGATGATAGGCACTTAGTAGATGATTGATAATAGATAATAATAAATAGATTATATGTGATATAGGTAATGTAGAGATATAATGATTATGATGATAGTTGATAAATGATAGTTGACAATAGATTGATAAATGATAGATAATATATAGACAACAAATAGATGACAGATAATATAAACAGGTGACAGATAATAGATCAATATATAGACAACATACAGATAGATGATAGATGGATGAACAAGTATGATATATAATAAGTTACTTAAATAGTAAATTTTTTTTATATTTGCTTAAATAGAAACTAAATACTTTTAGAAAGGAAAACGAGCTGTACATTATTGCATGTCAAATGGAAAGGTTACTTGCCTAGGTTTTAGAAAAACTCTACCTTTCCTTCCTTTCTGCCTGCTATAGATTATTTAATGGCGGCAGCTCTTTCCAAAGCAAGCTAATAAAGATGTTAGCTCTACCTATCTCATAAAAACACTGGTCAAATGACAAATGGACCATTTAAAGACACCTGTAGGCAGGATCCATTAATGCTTAGTCCTAACTTCTCTTCGTTACATCAAGGTTAAATGTATTTATCTTCTCAATGTACAGAAAGCTTATAGTTTGGGTTTCTCCATTATGGTTTACTTTAATAAGTAGTGTGCCATATCACATGATCACATGCATCTTGTTTCTTATTAAAGCATGTGTACTAGTTATTCTTCCTGCATCTTGTTTCTCAGGGAGTGTGTAATGATGCTCCTCACTGTCACGACAGTTCTTTAAATCAACTTTTTAATCATGGCCACACTTTTTGAAATGTATTTATTTTTATTGTTTTAAAATTAAAATATAATTACATCATTTTCACCCTCTTTTTCCTCCCTTTTACTCTTCCCATGTACTTCCTCAGTCTCTTTCAAGTTCATGGGCTATATTTTTAATTGTTGTTATGTATCTGTGTGTTTATAAATATAATAGCAATTTATATGTATAAGTATATTTATAATATATTAGGAATATATATATGTATATATAAATTCCTAAATATATTTATACACTTATAAATGTCTATGAACATATATTCTTAAATATGCAATTATAACCTGCTAAGTCTATAATATATTCTTGTTTATATATGATTTCAGAACTGGCCACTTGGTATTGGATAACAAATTGGGGTCTTTCCCCTGGAGAAAACTATTTCTGCCACTCTTCGTATACTTTCCTTGCCTATAGTTCTTTGTCTAGTGCTGCAGGGTGATGGGCTTTCTCCCTTCCATGGTAGTACACACATTGCTGTCATCTTTGTTCAGCGCATTTTTAAGCAGCATCTGATGAGAATTTATGTGTGTTATTTGTGACATTTCTAGGGTACACAGACTCACATCAAACCCACTGTTTCTCTGGCTCTTCCAGTCCTTTTTAGCCTCTCTTCTGATAGGATGACTAAATCTTAGATGCAGGAGTTATATTGTTAAGTTGGGCACTACATCATCCCTTGTTCTCTTCATTTTGATTGGTTGTGATTTTCTGAATGGTCATCATCTGTTGCAAAGAGATATTTCATTAGATAGAGAAAACTAACATTTTCTTCATGGTTTTTCATTCATTTTAACCAAGATGTTAGTTTTCCATGTCTTAGGAATTCAAAATACAGGATATTAAATATAAATATTCAATATGTGTTTATGATATCATCATGAGACATTTTCTTTAATGACATTTTATGCCTGTTTCCTGTTGCCATGCATAAGCGACTGATTCTGTCTTCTTTGTCATGCTTGCTTATGGTGTTCTATCCAAAGCCTATAAAAGTATGTCAATACTTTTATCTTAGCCTTCACACTGTACTAACAAATTTTCAGAATTTATGGTATTTTTCTGTGGCTTTTACAATACAGCTAGTATCCTTTTATCCTTTTAGTTTTTTTTTTTTCTTTTTGAGACAGGATATTGCTATGTAGTGCCAGCTAGTCTAAAACTAGACCTCCTCCTACCTTAGCATCTCCAGTGCTGGATTATAGGGCATGTTCATGCTATTTAACCGTTAACTTTTGTGTGCACTTGGCAAGTGCTCTTTCTTTGAGGGCTGGGGTGAGCCTGACTTGTAAGAGTAAAAATGACTTGGATTTACAAGCAAATGCCCAAGCCATTGGAATGTCAGTGAGAATGAGAATTCTAATATAGAATATTTCTCCCCATTCATAACTAGAATTCAACCACAACCGATCACCCCCCAATGGTAAGCATATGTTGGTACTTGAAACAATGATTATCTAGTTTCCACCTTTGAAAGCATGTGAGGAGGTCACGAGTAAAATAGCTCTCCTTTTTGCCAACTCAGAAACTTACGTTATTTATCTCTAAGCCAGAAGTGACATGAAATTTAAAATTTTAATCTGAATCATTTTCTTTCATAGGTTTCTCCTCAGAAAGGAAATTCAACCTGTAGAATTATGTTAGCAGAGAAGAGCAGAGAAGAGCAGAGGGCTGTGAACTCTCAGCTGTGATCGCTTTGCTTCTTCAGGACAGCTGTGAACATTCTCCTTCGAGATCTGTTCCTAGTTACCTTCTGTGTGGCCTTCACACGAGAGAAAAGTCAGGGCCACTGGGACACTGACTGTAGAGCTCTCCAGACAAATGGAGCTTCTCTCCTCAAATGACACAGGACAGTTGATTACACGCTCCTCCTCATGACTCTCATCAACTGACTACTGATGGGTTTGCGAAGATGACCCCAGGATTTACATGACTACAGCTCTGGTGCTGTGACATCATATACTTATTTAGAATGTACAGATCTTAAGCTGGGCACAGTGACACATCTTATAATTCCATGGGATGTTGCTGCAGGAGGATTGCAATGATTTCAAGGCCAGCCTGGGTTGCAACACAAATGCCACATAAACCAATTCTGCATCTCAAAAAAATTAAAAATACACCATGTAGTCCCTGGGAGAAAACTTTTTACCATAATGGCTAAGTGAATTCTTCAGTGGTTTGACAGTTGGACTAGGTGATATGTTCATTATTATTGAACTTGAAACTACATGAATTTTAATAGACAATCAAAAGACCTATAGATTCCCCTGACCAAAAGAGTGAGTCAAACTGAATAAAATGACAAACATAAAACTGTTCTTCTAGTGGATCATTTTTAAGCTTGTCAGAAGTTATGAGCCTCTTTCATCTTTAGGTAAAATGCATTATGAAGGGGAACTGTCCTGACAGGAAGATGACATCCACCTTCTGTCTACAAGTAGTCAGCAAGACTTACCAAATACAGGCATTGAGGTTCTGTCTCTTTGCCAGCCTGTGGATTTGAGCAATGGTTTAAGAAACTTGACTATGACGTTTTGAATTAATTAACCTAAAAATAACACATACTTACATTTTATTGCAGTTGAATTGCAAAGTGACCTAGCCGATTTCTAAAAAGCCAGCAGTTTTTAAAAGCATTAAGTGCATCTTCTGTAAGATTTTGCTATCATCAACTCGAGTTCCTGTTTGTAAGGATGAATGTTCATGACAATAATGTGAGAACTGCAAATATCTAACACTTCTAGATGAACCTAAATAAAACCAGGAACATCCAGGGCATGTGCTAAGAAAACTACCGGATCTATCTGGCTTCACTTCCAAATGATGCGGTGTGTCTAACTCAAGCTATTTTTGTTTGAATTTGTGGGTACACACTGCATAATGAGAAGATTAAAAAAGTCCCAGGAAACTAAGCATTTCCCTTTTGGTCTTTATCTATGCTGTAACTTAACCTTTAAGAGAAGCAGAATGACCCTGCCACATTAGCTCCCAAGCCCTTTGTTTATGCAGCTATTTATCAGAAAGATAAGCCATCCTTCAGTACTACTTCAAGCCAGAAAAACAACTGTCAGCTCTAGGAAGGCATTTTGCACATTAGAATTTTCCGTTTCTTCGGATTGTTAACAAAATCACGGCAGTGTCTGTTTCTCCTGCTGAATTAAGTCTATGAAACAAAATGTGCTTATAGAATTTTTAAAAATGAACATACAGGAAGACACTCTTCATAGGCCAGTAACTAATGTCTGCAGCAATAAAACATGGTTTAATTATCCAAACTGCCTCTATGCTATAGCAAGATTCCAAACACTGGCAAGAATGCATAACTGTTAACCTAGGTAGAGAATAGTCTATTAATAAGAACAAACTTCATTTTTCATCCCAGACTCTGTTTTTCACTCAGACTCTGTTATAGAGATTTCAACCCCTCGTTCTTCTAATGTCCTTTTCTCCATAACATATCTGGAGACTTCTCTGCCCAGGATCATAATAATGTTTAGACCCTCATCTGTGGGTCTATTTTATTTTTCACACAGAGTTTGTGGGCATTAGTGAGCAATAGCTGTGTTGCTTTGAAAAGAAAAGAGGTCACGATGCTTGTCTGAGGAAGAAAACTTAAAAGCAGGCATACTTCAAGAGTCTAGGTGATCATGGAGAATTTGATCTTTGACTTGAAGATATCACATGAAGAGAAACATGTGTTCACTTTGTTTTGGTTGCTATACACGTTTAGAAGAAAACTGCAGGTCTGGTAACATCTGGGGCATAGGTCAGCCATGCCTCCTCCTTGCTGGCTTTACTTTGTTTCATTGGCTTTAAGCTTTATATTCTGTTTTATAGTATGTTCACTGGCTCTGATACCAAAAGAAAAAAAAAGTATTATTATGTTCTTGTGATGGCTGATTGATCTGAAGCGTACAGAGTCTCAGGCATCTTCCCCGGAACAAGTAGGTGACAGAGCCAAGAGTCAAAGGGGAAGCTCAGGTGTGTGGATGTCACAGCTCTGCTTTCTAGGCCGCCCCAGAAAGTTCACCTCCCTGTGATGATCCCTTTGGTTTTCATTAGGTTCTATCATAGCATAAATTTGAAAAAAAAATTATCTAGAGAAAATAGTACATATTATATCGAATTATTAAGTTACATTCTGAGTTAAGAGAAATGTCTTATTTAGATTATGTGAGGAAAGATGCATGTGCACAAACTGTATGAGATACTCCGAGGATGGGCATGTTGTTGCTTTTGACTTCGAACATTTTTAACAGAGGTCTGTCACAGAAGTATCACATCTAAAATATACAGGGTAGGCTATAGATATTGCAGTGAAATCATCACTCCTGCTGTCATGATTTACATAACCTCTTATTTCTTTTAACTGGCTCGGCTGACTGCCCTCTTGCACGACACTGCACATTTGGAAGGGATTGAGCAGTTTCCAGCCCAAGATCTCCCCTACTTAAGGGGCCCATTGTTGCTTTGCTGTCTATTTGTTTCTGCCATTTCTCTCTTATCCTGCTGGAATCCTCATGGTTAGAGTCTCTAGATTCTGTAACATTAAAAGTGCAGCTGCTGCACCGACTCTTCTTTCTCTACCCAACTGCTTGTGTCCCAGTTACAAAGCTCAAATCATTTCTTATGCCTGTGTGTCTCTTTCATAGTATTCATTTTCCCACTTTCTGCTCCAAGAGAGGAAGCTGTTATGAAGTACACTGTATGAAGTTAACTTCTCTGTTGCTGTGATAAAGCACTTACTGAAAGCAAGCTGAAGAGAAAAGGGGTTTATTAAGTTTGCAGGTAATATAGTCCATTCAGGGAAACCAGAGCAGGCTCTCCAGACAAAATCCTAGATGCAGAAACTGAAGTAGGAACATGAAGAAACACTGCTCACTGCCTTGTTGTCCATGGCTTGCTCAGTTTGCTTTCTTATATAACCCAAGACCATCCAATCATGTGTAGCACTACTCACAGTGGGCTGCAGCCTTCCACCATCAGTACTTAAGGAAACTTCTCAAATCCTTGCCCACAAGCCAGTCTGATGGAGGCACGTTCTGAATTGAGGTTCTTTCTTCCCAGGTGACTCGAGTTTGTGTCAAATTGACAAAAACTGAACCAGCATAGATAGGTACACTTCTTGTCTTTGTGATTCCACAGGAGAGAAATTATTTTTCATCATACACCTTCATACTCCACACATGACATGCTCCCACCTATAGACATGAATATATACATATATATGTTTATCATATAGATATTATATATATTTATATATAAAATACAACATACATTCACACTCCACATTCCCCATGATAACCACAGACACATACATGAAGCAAAGAACACTCTCTAACTCTGCCTCCTCAATCTTGTAAGCCAACACTTCAAGAACTGTGTCAAATGGTTATGGAGAGAGTAGACATCCTTGTCTTTTCTCTGAGTATGGTGGAAATGAGTTTCCCTGCTTAGGTTGCCTTGGGCTTTGGGTTTATACATTTCCTTTATTATGTTGAGGTATATCCCTTCCAGGATTTTTTTGGAAGATTTATTTATTTATTATGTATACAACATTCAACCTGCATATATGCCTGAAGGCCAGAAGAGGGCACCAGATTATAGAAGGTCAAGAGTCACCTTGTGGTTGCTGGGAGTTGCACTCAAGGCCTCTGGAAGAGTAGCTGGTGCTCTTAAACTCTGAGCCATCTCTCCAGGTCATTTCTCTAGGATTTTTGTCATGAAGGGATGTTGCATTGTGGAAGGCTTTTTCTTCATCTAATGAGATGATCATGTGATTTTTGTCTTTTAATCTGCTTTTTTTTTTGTAAATTAACTTTATTGATTATTGATTTACATATATTGAACTATCCCTTTGCCAAAGACCACCCTCGGCTTGGCTTGGAGCGGGTTTCTGAGGAAGGGGTGTCTGGGAGCTCTGAAACACAGACTTGAAGTCAAATCGTAGATTACAAGCTGACAGCCTATGTTCTCCTGGAGACAGCTTTCCAGTTTGCTCTCTCTCAAATCAGGTTTCTCTCGAGTTTTCCAGACAGCTCTCTGCTTGGACAGTTTTGTTATTTGTTTGTTTGTTTGTTTGGTTGGTTGGTTGGTTAGTTATTTTTTGTTGTTTATTTTGTTTTGCAACTATAAAAACTCTTTGGATAACTCATCTCTGGCAAATCCAAATCCCAGTCTTTCATTTACATATCAATTCAGTCATTATGCCAGGTTCCCTTTTGATTATCACATGAATCAGTGTCATATTGCATCAGTGGCTTTGTAAAAAGAATTGGGAAATATTGCTTTAGTTTTATTTTATTTTGCAGAATAATTTGAAAAGTATTGACCTTAACTCTTCTTTGATGGTCTGGTATAATTCTACACTGAATGCATCTAGCCCTGGGCTTCTTTTGGTTGGAAGATTTGTAAATACTGCTTCTATTTTACTAGGAGTCATAGGTCTCTATAAATTGCTTATTTTGTCTTAATTTAACTTCATTAAGTTGTATACATCAAGAAATTCATCCATTTCTGTTTGGTTTTCCACTTTGGTGGAATACAAATTTTTAAAGTATATGCTTTAGTACTCTGAGTTTCCTTGGTATCTGTTGTAATGTTCCTGTTCATCTCTAATCTTATTAATCATATCTTCTTTCTGTGTCCTTAGGTTAATTTGGCTTAGAGTTTGTTAATCTTACTGATTTTCTCAAGGAGTTAACTCTTCATTTTGTTGTTATTGCTTCGTTAGTGTCGGTGCAAAATTTGATTATTTCTGTCTACTCTTTTGGGTACTATTTATTCTTATTTTTCTAGAACGTTCAAATCATTAAGTTACTAATACAATGTTTCTCCAGTCTCTTTGTTGAAGGCACTTAGTGTAAGGAACTTACCTTTTAGAATTACATTCATTGTGTCTTATAGGTTTGGGTATGTTGTATTTTTACTCTTATTCAGGTCTGAAAAGTCTTTAATTTCCATCCTGTTTTTTGTCTTGACCCAATTTTCATTTAGTTGTGAGTTGTTCAGTTTTCCTGAGTTTGTATACTTTTTGATATTTCTATTATTGTTGATATCAGCTTTAATTATGGTGGTCAGACAGGATAAACGGTAGTATTTCAATTTTCTTTTATTTGTTGAGACTATTCTATATTCAAACATGTACTTAATATTGGAGAAAGTTCCAGGAGATGCTGAAAAGAAAGTACATGCATTAGTGTTTTCAACAGCCAGGTCCATGTGATTTATGACATTGTTTAGCTCTAGCATTTCTCTATTTAGTTTTTGTTTGGAGAACCTGTCTATTGGCAACAGTAGTACACTGATATCTCGCACTACCAGGGAAGGGCCAATGTGTGATTTTTAGCTATAGTAGTTTTCTTTTATGAACTTGGGTACTCTTGTGTTTGTTACATTAATGTTTAGAATTATAATATCCTCTTGGTGGATTTTTTTCCTTTAATGAATATATGGTAACCTTCCAATTTCTTTTTTTTCCCACCAAAACAAAAACATTTATTACATGACAGCTTGCTTTTAGGCTGGCAGTATTTGCAACTTTACAGCTCTCTAGACAAACAGAAAATACCTGAAGCAGTCTTTTTATGAATAGCAAATACTAATACCTAACTCCTTTTATTTATATCTTTTCATCATCTAAACTATTAAGTAGGAAAAGTTATTTTAGTCAATGCATCTTTTTAAAAATTTATTTGTTTATTTTGCTACTTTATTTATATTGCAAATGTTTTCCCCTTCCCAGGTCTTCCCTTTGGAATCTCCCTATCCCATCCCACCTCCCATGCCTCTATAAGGATCTTCCCCCACCCACCCACTCCTGTCTTCCCTCCCTGGCATTCCCCTATGCTGGGGCATCTAACACCCTCAGGCCCAAGGTCCTCTCCTCCCACTGATGGCAAACAAGGCCCTCCTCTGCCACATATGTGGTCAGCACCATGGGTCCCTCCATGTGTATTCTTTGGTTGTTGATCCAGTCTCCTGGAGCACCAAGGGGGTCAGGTCAGTTGACACTGTTGCTCCCTCCATGAGGCTGCAGACTCCCTCAGCTCCTTCAGTCCCTTCTCCAACTCCTCCATCTGGGACCCCATGCTCAGTCCAACCGTTGCTGTGAATTGAATCTTGGGTATTCCGAACTTTTGGGCTATTATCCACTTATTAGTGAGTATATACCAAGTTTGGTTTTTTTTGTTTCTTTTTTTTTTTTTGTGACTGAGTTACCTCACTCAGGATGATATTTTCAAGTTTTGCCTGCGAATTTCATGAAGTCATTATTTTTAATAGCTGAGTAGTATTCCATTGTGTAAATGTACCACATTTTCTGTATCCATTCCTCTGTTTAAGGACATCCAATTTCTTTTGATTAGTTTTATTTGAAGTTTATTTTTCAGATATTAAAATAACTATATTTGCCTTCCAGTCTGGGCTGGTACCCTGAGCAGACCTTGGGCATGAACAATTCAGACAGTTCCACAACACCCAAAGGAAGCTCCACTCCCAGGTGCTCTAAGACACCCAAGATCACAGAATCACAGGATCTCAAGAGCTTGGTCACACCAGAATCTCAGGGTCTCAGGGGTCAGGATCTCAGGATCACAGGAGCCCAGAATCACAGGATCCCAGAAACAGCTGCTCTCTGAGGAGTTCTGACACAGCAAGGATCATAGGAAAGACAGGCTCCAGCCAGATAAAGGGAGAGCAGGTAACACTAGAGATAACTAGATGGCAGGAGGCAAGTGCAAGAATATAAGCAACAGAAACCAAGGTTACTTGGCATCATCAAAAGCAAATTCTCCCACCATAGCAAGTCCTGGATACACCATTACACCAGAAAAGCAAGATTTGGATCTAAAATCACTTCTCATAATGAAGATAGAAGACTTTAAGGAGCACATAAATAGCTCCCTTAAAGAAATGCAGGAGAACACAGGTAAACAGCTAGAAGCCTTTAAAGAGGAAACATAAAAATATCTTAAAGAATTACAGGAAAACACAACCAAACTGGTGAATGAATTGAACAAAACCATTCAGGATCTGAAAATGGAAACAGAAACAATAAAGAAATCACAAAGGAAGACAACCCTGGAGATAGAAAACCTAGGAATGAGATCAGGAGTCAGAGATGCAAGCATCACCAACAGAATACAAGAGATAGAAGAGAGAATCTTAGGTGCAGAAGATACCATAGAAAACACTGACAATAATCAAAGAAAATGAAAAAAATGCAAAAAGCTCCTAACCCAAAACATCCAGGATATCCAGGACACAATGAGAAGACCAAACCTAAGGATAATAGGTATAGAAAAGAGTGAAGATTCCCAACTTAAAGGACCAGTAAATATCTTCAACAAAATTATAGAAGAAAACGTCCATAATCTAAAGAAAGAGATGCCCATGAACATACAAGAAGCTTACAGAACTCCAAATAGACTGTATCCAAAAAGAAATTCCTCCCATCACATAATAATCAAAACACCAAATGCACTAAACAAAGAAAAAATATTAAAAGTAGTAAGGGAAAAAGGTCAAGTAACATATAAAGGCAGACCTATCAAAATTTCACCAGACTTCTCACCAGAGACTATGAAAGCTAGAAGATCCTGGGCAGATGTCATACTAAGAGAACACAAATGCCAACCCAGGCTATTATACCCAGCAAAACTCTTAATTCCCATAGATGGAGAAAACAAGATATCCCATGACAAAACCAAATTTACACAATATCTTTCCACAAATCCAGCCCTACAAAGGATAATAGATGGAAAATTCCAATACAAGGAGGGAAACTACACCCTAGAAAAAGCAAGAAAGTAGTTTTTCAACATACCCAAAAGAAGATAGCCACACAAACATAATACTGCCACTAAGAACAAAAATAACAGGAAGTAACTATCACTTTTCCTTAATATCTCTTAATATCAATGGACTCAATTCCCCAATAAAAAGCCATAGACTAACAGACTGGATATCTAAACAGGGCCCTTCTGGCTTTCAGAGTTTCCATTCAAAAGTCAGGAGTTATTCTAACAGTCCTGACTTTTCCTGTGACTTGGTCTTTTTCCATTGTAGCTTTTAGGTTTCTATTTTGTTTTGGTTTGTTTTATCTTGTTTGTCAGTGTTGCTCTATACATTTAATGCTTTCATTATTATACGTGGCTGGGAATTGTTTTCTGGTCTTGTCTGATTGATGTTAGATATGCTTCTTCTACCTGCTTCTTTAGATTGAGGAATTTTTATTCTATAATTTTGTTAATTCTGTGCCTTTGATGTGTGTTTCTTCTCATTTCTCTGTCTCTGTTATTTGTAAGTTTGGACTTTTCATAGCACCCCAGTTTCCTGGATGTTTTATGCCTGGACTGTCTTTAGGCTTAACATTTTCAGTGAGTGAACTACCCATTTCTATCTTGTTTTCCAGTCCTGAAATTCTCTCTACCACTTCTTCTGATCTGTTGGTGAGGTTTTTGATTGACATCCTGAGTATTTCATTGCTAGATTTATTTCAGTTTGCATTTCTTTAGTGATTCTATTTCTGTGTTCATGTCTTGAAACATTTTTATTGTTTCATTACTGTTTATATTTTCATAGTCTTCATTAGGCATTTGTCTATATCATCTTTAAGGATTTCATATTTGTAATTGCTATTTTTAATACCATATCTTGTAGTTTAGCTAAATTCCATTTCTAAGGTTATATTGCAGTAGAGTTACTGGCTTCTAGACGTGACATATTTTCTTTGCTGGTTATGTTTGTGTTTTTGCTGTGAGATCAAGGTATCTGGAGTTCCAATGTTTGGGGTGTTTATTGGTGTCAATGCCTGGTTTTGTCTTTGTTGGATTGTTGTTCCATTCTTTGGTTGTTGTTGACCACTCTGGATTCTAGACAAGTGTGATGGCTCTGGGGTCCCTGCTAAAGTATGCATGTGCTTACACTGGTAGGTAAATGATATGAAGGAGTGGAAATGGAGTAAGAGAAAAGGCTGAGAGGGGCAGTTGAAGAAAGCTAGGTGGGTGAGGCAGTCTGTATCTGTACCAAGAGGTTGAATCCAGGGAAAGTAAGAGGAGGGGATCCTCCAAGCAGGCTGCAACAAGACTTAAAGTAAGTCTGAAGAGGCCAGAAAGGGAGGGAGACAGGAAAGAAAATAAAAATTGATTACCTGCATTCTAGCCCAATCTGGCCACTGGAGGTCCTGGATGGAAAGTGTGTCAAAGGAATGGAGATGGACTAGACAGGAAGGCTGAAGAGTGCAGACGAAAAGATCTTTGGGAACCTTAGATCCACACCATGAGACAGAGGCAGGTTTTGTTTTCAAAGATTTTTCTGCTTTTTATTTCTTTATTTTTATTATTTACAGTATCTTATCTATGCAAAATCTTACTTCTTGAACCTCAGTATTTTGAAATCTCTTTATCTTTTGGATTGTATTTTCTTGTTAATGGTGCCGGTCATAGATTTGCTGCCATAGGTGATTAGGTTGGTATAGACTTAGAAAAAGATTAGTATTAGTACACTGGTGTTGAGAAGCCGACTAACTGAACATGGTTTCATAACTTTTATGACTCAATGCTTCTTCTATGAAAAGAAGCATGCAGATATCCCAAGACTAACAAAACATTTTGACCACTCTAAAACAAATTTAAATCAATAACCTTAGACAGTTTTGCATTTAAATACAGTTGAAATGTATTTAAAAGCACAAGAGAAATGTACTGGAAGGTTGAACAAAATACTACCAAAAAAACCACTAGGACCATAAATAAATTGGCACCCTCCTCTGTGAACTTTAGACAAACTGATGCTAGGAAGATACCTTGCAGTGCAGAGGCAAATATGTACCAAAATTCTTCATTTGGAAAATTTGAAGAACTGATGAAGATTTACTGTCAATAACTAAGATTCTGAGAAGTCAGTTGTCCTGCTTCATTACACTTAACAAAATCCTTAAGGAATGTCTTCAAGGCCACAGACACTAGGAAGTTACAAAGGTAAGCTGCCAATCTCATCACTGTCTGTGTGACTTCTGGTCATGAGACCCTCACTCTGCGGCAACCTTGTCTCTAGGTTTAGTTCTTCTGGTGCTGAAGTATTTCCAAGATGGTATATGCTCTAAAAGTAAGAATCAAATCTGGGTAAGATGTCCTCTTCTCTTGAGAATGGTCCTGTAATCAGGAATATTCATGTTTGAATCTGACCTTCTCCTTGGGTTAAACTACAAGAACCAAGGAGTGTACCCTCTAAGGGTGAAATAAACGGGAAACTAACCACTGGGACCAGCTGATCCTCCATGTTTGGAAAACACAGCTGCTAAGAACTCAAAGCTGTCTAATTCACAGTACAGGCATAAAAGAACTCTAGTCACTCTTTCTTCATCAGATTATCTGTGGCTACCTAGATTGGACTTATATTCAGAGTAAACAATGGCACAATCAAAATCCTGACATCCTGGAGGAGGGCTAATTGAAGTCTCTTTGTGTGAGTACAGTCAAATAATGCTCTGCACTGGCCTTAGCCTTTTGCATTTATATGGGCACATTCAAGACATTCACACCACATGAACATAGCATATAACTGCAAGGGGAACAGATTTCTTTTTTCTCCCAGTGAGAGCCATACTAAAGGGTGCTGCAGAGGCCATGTCACATTGATCTGGGCTAGGCTTTATTGTACCATCTGGCTCCTTTTCTAGGGATATCCTTAACTAACCCATCAGGGCCTTCTCCCCTATACATCCGTCCACGTGAAAACAACAAAGGGAGTCAATTGTGCTGTTTCTCTGTGTGAGCCCCCATACCAGGCTTGTTAGCAGAAGCCTCCCTCACCCAGCCTGCCTAGCCTCCCTTTCTCAGTCAGGAGTCTTCATTTAAGTCCCTTTTAATGAGAGGAACTGAGCGCTAACTCAATAGTTCCAACCTTCCTCTTAAAGAAACTTGAAGGGTGAACTCCACCCTCCCAGCACAGCTACTTCCAACAGCATTCCTAATAAGATCCTGTAATGTTTTCCTATGGTATTTATGCAGTGCCTACACAGTTTTGTTTTCAAAACCACTGTTTTCTTTTTCAGAATAGCTGTGTTATAAGAAACTTATTCCATTTGCAATAGGACCCATCACTTACTGCTTGCCCAAAATAGCTTGTGGATTTATACTGTTGTAACAACCTATGAGTAATATAGACTGCTAGCTAGAGTGGTCACTCTGAGACAAATATTAGAAACCCCTTCAACCAACCAGCTTATTCTACTAAGACCTGGACTGACTATTACATCATAGGGTAATACTTATTTACTGAAGAGGTATGGTTGGCAGTCAAAAAAAGAACAGCTGTAGGAGTTAGTTCTGTTTCTATTGAACTCAGTGATTCATTTGGAGCTACATAAGCCATTTAACCAAGAGGTGTTTAAATAAAGCATGGCCCACAGTAGCTTGCTGACTTGTGGTGCTGATTCTTTTGATTTGAAAAGAATCCATATGGCTCTCAGATGAGTTGTGACATCACCAGGAAGTCTATTCTTCCTGTTCCTTTTGTCCTTGTTCCTATCTTATGTTTTTCTTCAAATATAGAGTGTTTTGTCTAAAGATGTGTGCAGGAAAACTTCACAGTGATTCATGTTGGGGCACATGAAGCTCACCACCAAGAATCTTGTCATTATTTAATGAACAAATAGTCTTTCCTTTACTTGGCATAGCCTAGTCAGCCTTGCCTAAAACTAAAATCAAACTTCTGCCTCCACAAGACAGGGCTTACATGCTGCTGCATCTAACCTGCTTTGCATCGGACATCTTTGGTGAGTGGTCTGGGGAAAGTTGTCTATCTCAGAAGCAGAGAGGTCCACACATTAACTCAGTGACTTCATCACAAGCTGTAACTTTGCCATTTCAGTAATGAGTTCTTCACTGTAATGAAACACACCATTCAAATTTACAAACTCTATTCTCAAAATGATCACCATCAGTAGCAGACCCATCTGTGGGCTTTTTAGAATTAAACATTCTTAGGCCACAGCACAGAATTTGGATTACAAACTGAGTTCTGGCAGTTTATCAACCTATTTTGACATCTCTCTGTGATGGTTGGTTTAATGCTGATTTTCCCCAAAGTAGAAGTACTTGAGCCTCACCTCAACTGTTCCAACTACCTTAACAGATGTGAAAAGAGCCCCGGCACCCAAATGTGGCAGTACCATTTGGTAGCAGTCCAGATAAAAATGGATATGATAGAAGGAAGTTTATTTGCCTTCTCCCTTTTACCCTTCCCTCTTGGCTGCTTGGACTTTTTTTCTACTGTTGATTTGAATAGATTTACCTTGTTGCTGCTGCTAATTCCTTTGTTCATAACAGAACTACTGTTTCAGGTTCCCATCGTTGACTAAGGCCAGCAGCACCCCAGAAACTTCTCAGTTTTTCAGTTTCAGATCAGGACTGGTGAGGCACACCCCCCTAAATGTAAGTTTATTTAATGAATTCTTTTAGTATATATTCATCCTATCAGTTCTGTGTCTCTGGAGAACCCCGACTAATCAAAGCTTCATTGACACATTTAACAGAGCAGAGCTTACCTGCCCCTTCACCAAAGAACTATTCACTAAGACATCTCCCACTTACTGTTTAAAACTCACAACTGAAAAAAAAAAAAAAAAAAGCACAGTAGCCAAACGATACAGGAAACATAAATAATCTTTTTTCTTAAAACCCTTGTCTTTAGTAAAAATATGCTGAATTTTAATCTTATCTTGTTTACAGTGAAATCCATTTCATCACATTAATCATAATCTTATTTCTGGAAAGGGAATGCTGTTGAAGGAAAGGACCAGTTATGAAGCTGTAAGGCCATGCTGTGTATGGCAGGCATCATTCCTCAAGTGCCTCTCAACTTAAACCCTGTGTGTGTTTTAAACATTTAGTCATAAGAATCTTCACCTGTGAGATTTTGTCCTTTTGCATTACTAAGCTAAAGCACTTCTTTGAATGGTATCTGGAATGGCAAAGATTCCACAGCGTCTCTCATCTTTCATCTCTAACTGGCTTTGTTCTCACAGTGTTTTTTTTTTTTTTTTTTGCTTCTTTTACATTCTCCAGTCACCTTGGTTGAGCCTTTTGGTCCTGTATGGTGTCTTCTAATTCATGTCTCTTTGTCTTTTTCTGCCATCTATTTTATATCTGACTACATAACTTCTCTTCTGTTAGGCAACATCATCTAGATTCAGAGTCTAGAAGAAAAGAAAGAGATGTGGGAAGAGCATTATAAAGGGGAATTCACTAGAATGGCTGACAAGAGTGCCTACAATTACTGCTCAGTCCATGAAGCTGAATGACCAGGGCCAAAACCCAGTGAGAACTGCCTGGAAGATTCCTGGGTAGCCAATACTATTCATGTTGAAATGCCCAAGGTGCTAGGTGGTGGCTGAATTCAGCAGAGGTGGAAGTGGGAGCCACCAAAGGAGGGATAGGTAACCTCACTCATCAGGAAGCAAAAGACAGGCAGTCAGGCAGTATTGTTCTTTTCTTAGATCTCTTTGTAATCTAGACCACATAGAGGAAGATGCTGTTACCTCAAAGTAAAAGCCTCCTTAGCTAATCCTTTCTGTAAATGTCCCTACAGACCTGGCCAGAAGTGTGGCACTTGGGTGACTCCAGATCCTGTTAGGTAGACAATCAAGATAAGTCATCACACCTCCCTTGTGAAGGAAAACCTTTAGCAAAGGTTCTCTCCATGGGGGAGTGTCAACACATCAGGGACAGCTTTTAACATACTGAGCCATCTCTGACTCTATCTTATCTTTGTCATCTTTGCATATATTGTCCAGCCTCTGGTATAACCCGTGCCTTTGTCCAAAATATTAAAAGTGGATGCTCTTGGTCAAATTAATAAGATGGCACAACCCAGAGGACAGACAGTTATACATAGACAGTGTCACCTACCTACCCCTCTAGATAAATACTATACAGAAAGATGAGTGGCCCCTTCATATGGAGGTTTAGCTTGTAATCTGGCTGAATATGAGGTGGGCTGACCTGAAAGCCCAATTCTCAGGACACAGCCCACCCCAGTGCCTTTTCTCACGCCAAGCTCTTGTGCAAGCGGATCCACAGTGCCCTGTTGCTTTCTGCTGTATCCAAAGCTGTGTCTCTCAAAGCACCATTCTTGATCCAATTGTACTGTGAGATGGAGACATGTTAAAACAAAAACTCTGAAACTCTGCTATTAACTTGACTCAGGAAGCAGCAGTCTGTAACCACATCCTGCAGAGGACTGTGCTGGCTTCGAGAGGGGCTTCAGGTACATGGCAGGTCCTCAGAAAATATCCATGCTTGAGTAAATAAGTGAATCCCTCCTTCAAAGAAACCAAGCTCGATTATGCTTTTCCTTTGAACAGTTCCTTCACTACATGTTTGTCTCTACCTTTTACTCTGCTCACCAGGTTCTGGACTACTGCGTGAAGAAGTTTAACCATTGTGTAAAATCTTTAGCTTGTCTGACTCTTTCAGTGACTTACACTTCTTGAGCACAGGAAAGTTTTTACAAGATTTCATTTCTGTTGACAGAAAGGAATACCTGGATCACAACAGAAACTGTAATTCACACAGAAGAAGCAAAGAAGGAAGATGCAGAAACAAGCAAACAGGCAACGGAGAGCCACCTGCCTGTCAGTTCAAAAACCCAGGTTAAGAAATTATTCTTTTCCTGAAATAGGTGCTGCTCCTTATCCCTTGATCACAAGTAAATCAGCACAGTATGGCACAAAAGAAGAGATTAAACATTCACAATCATCTCAACACACAGAGAAAATACCAGACAGGTTCAACATCCAGAACATCACAGGAAACATGGTTTTCACTGGGGCAGCTGAAGCCTTGCGTGATCCAAAATGAGGTTTCTACAAAGCAAGGGTTCTATGAAGCAAGGTTCCCACATGGATTGCTTCTGTTCATGACACACCAGACAGAGGTAATGGAGAAGAAAAAGAAATAAAGTCTTTTGAATCAGAAGAAGAAAAGAAATACCCTTGCTTATGTGACAATCCAAACCCTCATCAACAATAACAAAATGTCACAGAACTAAAAAATGAATACAGTGGCCAAGTATGAAGTTGGGAGTATGAAAACCAGGGTATTTCTGGGTATGAACCATGAGCCATCCAAAAGAAAGCTAAGAGAAGAATCCTATTCATAACAGAAAAACAAGCAAGCAAACAAACAAAACCAATAAATACGGGCAGGCAAGATGGCTCAGCAGAGTTTCATACTAAGAAAGTCTGGACAATTGTGATCAACCTCAGAGCCCATGGAAAAGTGAAAGAAGAAACTGACTCTACACACAAATTCTTGTCTGATGTGTCATGTGTGGCACAACAGAAGATCCGACCTACAATAATAAAAGATAAAAATGAAATCAAATCCCAGCTGGGTGTCCTAAGAGTTACTGTTGTGGTGGTGCAATACCACACAAGGACACAAAACAAGTGGGAGAGGGAAGGGTTTATTTGGTTTATTCTTCCATGGCATTGAAGAAAGTCAGAGCAGGAACTCAAAAAGGGCTGGAACCTGGAGGCAGGAGCTGATACAAAGGTCATGGAGGAGTGCTGCTTACTGGCCTTCTCATGGCTTGCTCAGTCTGCTTTCTTACAGAGCCCAGAACCACAAACCCAGAGCTGGTACCACCAACAATGAGCTAAGCTCCATCAATCACTAATTAAGAAAATGTCCAACAGCTGGATCTTATAAAGGACTTTTCTTAATTGAGGTTTCCTCCTTTGAGATGTCTCTAGTTTGCGTCAACTTGATATAATACTATTCAGTACACCGGACATGCTGATTCATACCTACAATTAATTCCAACATTTGGGAGCTGAAGCAGGAGTCCTGTCAGTTACAGGTTAGCCAAAGGTACACAGTGAGAGACTGTGGCTCAAAACAACCTCTGTTCTTGAGAACAGTTTAGTAAAAATTTTTAATGAATGAGACAGCCGTAAAAAACAAAAACAAAACAAACAAAAAACCACAAAAGCTCATATAAGGGACAGGGCGACAGGGTAAGCTTCGTGGTAGAACACTTGACTAGTCTGTGTGAGGCCCTGGGATTTGATCCCCAGTACCCTCTTTGGTCTATAGAAGAGCAATTTTTATCCATTAGCATTCATAGTAAGTGGTATTTCTCAAGCCACTTACTTAAAGCATTAGGTTTTCCTGTGAATCAACTTGTTTTCTTCACTCCATTGTCACATCTGGGTTTTGTTCTTTGCTTCGCTTTACTGGTTCTTGGGGATTTTATTTTATTTTATTTTATTTGCTTACATGGATCCCACGTCACCTTCCAGTTTAGTAATCTGTAGCATTTCTTTCTCAACGTTCTCTTCTACCATAATCACTTAATGAGATGTTTTCAAGATTCATGAGTATTCATGATAGTTTCTTTGCAACTCATATGTGGAAAGGTACTGACTAAGCTAGCTATACATTGTCCAAATCAGTGAAAAGACCAGGCTTAACTCTTGAAGCTTACAGAAAAGACTTTCAAGGACCATGTCACTAATTAGGAATGTAAGCTTGCATTTTTTGTTAGCCTGAAGAGAATAGGAATCCTTAGAGAAACAGTAGTTCATAAGCCTAAGCCCAGGCTAAAATTGGTCTCAGGATATAAAAAACAGATGCTGTAGCTTTTCCCTTAAACTGGGGTGGCCCTTCTGGTCAGGTTGCAGGTTGTAGCTTGAGTCATCTTTGTCCAGCAATGTAGTCAAGAAACATCATGTCTCTTCTAGATCTTGCTATGAGAACTCAGACTGTAGGTTATATAAAAAATTGTCTGGTACAGCCACTTTGGTTTTGAAGCAAAAGAGAAGTAAATAATTAGCTAACCATTTGATCTTTCAGAATAGAATTAATTCTTCATCTGTTTCATAGAACCATTCATAGAGAGTTTAGGTTTTAAGTTCAATGACAGTGGGTTAAGACAGGGATAAAAATAAACCTGTCACTGCAGAATTCTATACTCTAGCATTCTACTTACACTACAGGCTTTCATCCACTTTAGGACACTTAGAGACAACAGACATTCAACTGAACCAATATAATTTTTCAAAATGGGCTAGCAGTTTGGAATCATTGGTATGGATGATGCTTGATTTAAACATCTGAACTAATTGACTGCTTCTAAGAAAAGTGATTATCTGAGGTGAAGTGATTTTTTTTTCTTTGTTTTTTTTCTTTTATATTCTTCTCCATAGTTCACTTTGGACCAGGGTCAAGTTTCAACATAAAGAGGCCTACTTCAACCACTCTGCAAAAGCACACTTGAGGATCCACACAGTAACAGTAAACACTGTCCAAGTGAGTCATGAAGAAATAATCTTGTCATGAAATTTTTAGACCAGACACATTTTAAACAAGTTGGTTTGTTTCTGGCTGCAGTCCCACTGGGCCTTTTGTGTGGCTTTGGCTCTTTTTAGTCACAAATTAGACAGATCTATACTATGTATCAATTTATTCCTAAATATCTGAACTTTATTTAAAAATAAATCATTTTATTTTTCTGTAAATACCTTTGTTAATTATATATCTACTCTTCTTGGTACTATTTTCCTTTAGTACTAATTTCATCAAAGAGAAAGCTAACATTTGGATTCAAAGGCTTGTTTCTGAGTCAAATGCCCACTAGGTGGAACTATTGTCTCAAACGAATGAGACCAGGAAAACTATTTCCAACTTGCCCTGTTAGGGCATAAAATCTAAGGAGTGATTTCCTTCCCTTTCTCCGGTCTTTTTAAAATATAAGCAACATTAGCACTTACTATGAATGTGATATGATGTGGTATGATATTCAGAACTGCATCTCTGTTAAGATTTCAGCTTAAGATGGCCCAATGCTCAGCCCTCTTGGGCACTATTTGGTTTTTTAGCCTTAATAATAAAAAATAAAAAAATATGTTGCTTAAAAACTATGTTTCCTTAATACTAGAATTCTGGAGACTTCCTTAATAAACCAGTAATTAAAGGCTCACAGACATATAAATAAAAACACAAAGTACCAACCAAAAAAGTTGAGGGAGCCCTCAAAACTGGAAACATAACCACAAAGCGCTAAGTTCTAAAAGTTCTAACATTCAAATATGGGGGGAAATCTCTGATTTTCTATTGTATTTTAAAACAAGTCCTAGCCCCTAGGTCTGAGACTCATGGCTTTCTTCAGCTCCAACTTATATTCTGAGATGTAATACATATATAAAACTGCACTGAAATACCTACTCATCATGCCAAAAACACTGGCTTTGGTGTTTTCTTTTCACTGATATTGTTCTTCTACTATAAAATGTCTTCCAACTTTTTCACATATTTAAGATAAATCTTCTTCCCTAGTCTTTCCTCTTTTTTGTTTCTTCTTTCTTTCTTCCTTCTTCTCTCTCTTTTTCCCTCCCTCCCTCCTCCCCCTCTCTCTCTGTCAGTCTTTTTTCTTTTATTTCTTTGCCATGTTCTATTTATTTTATATATCCATCCATCCATTATATCTATCTATCCATTTATCTATCTGTCTGTATCTCTATCTATCTATCATCTACCATCCATCTATTCTATTTATCATCTATCTCTATCTCCCCAGCCATCATATCTGTATATATATAATCTTTCCATCTATCTATCCATCTATCTATCTATCTATCTATCTATCTGTCTGTCATCTGTCCATCCATCCATCCATCCATCTATTATCTAACTATCTATCTGAGATAAGGTCTTGAATCACAGGCCTGGCTTTCTTGGTATTCACCATGTAGCCAATACTGGCCTGAAATTTGCATCCTACCAAGTGCAGGCATTACAGCTTCACATCACATTACTTGGCTAGATGCCACCTTCTTGATAAAGTTCAACTGAGTTTCTAATCAGGAACAACCTTGTTAGTTTTTATCTTTTGGTGGGTTTGAGTTGTCTTTCAGGTCACTTATTGGTTCTACTTGAGCTGGTTAGTTCATTTTCAACTTGACACAAACTAGAGTCACCTAAGGAGAGGGAAATGCAGTTTAAGAATGATCTCCATTAGATTGGCCTCTGAGCTATCTCTGGGAAATTTTAAAATTAAAAATAGTAGGAGGCCCCAGCCAACTGTGGGTGATATTGGGCTGTATAAGAAGCATACTGAGTAATCCATAAGGAACAGGCCAGTCAGCAGCACTTTTTCATGCTTCTGCTTCAGTTCCTGCCTCCAGGTTCCTTCCTGTAGTCCTACTCTGACTTCCCTTGATGAGGATTGTGACATGATAGAAATGTAAGCTCTTTTGTCCCCAAGTTGCTTTTGGTCATGGTATCTACCCACAGCAAGAGAAAGAAAACTGAGTAACATTTGCAAATGTTATGTTTTCTGATAATCCATTTTCCACACTGAAGGAAACATGAGCTTGATAAATACTTATCTAATTATTCCTTGACTGAACACATTAATTAGTCTAATGACTTGAAGCACCAAATCCAAATGCCTTCAGATGTTCATAAGAGTGAGCATAATATGACCACTACCCATTACCCTCAGCCATTTTCAGCTCAATACTCCTGTGCATTTAGCTTGACTTTCCTCAGCTTACAGTGGCCTTTGGCACCCCTGGATCTTTACATATATTGTCTCAACCACCCTTAATCTCAGTCCTCAATGCAAAGCATAACTAAGTTCTCATTCACCATACTTTTGAGCCTAAACATCTTCCACAGCTACTAGCATTGCATCTTTGTCCAGGATCTATCCTGTATCCTTCCCGAAGCATCCCACACTTTATGGACTGTATTTAATTGGTTTTACCCATTTTCTCCCCATGTGCTAATAAATTAGTTTGTAGAGACTGTGTCTTTCATGTTCAGCAATTGTCAAACTTTTTTGTACACAACAAAAAAATAACACATGTTTAAAAAGCCCATGGGGATATAATATGTATATATTATATATACGCACATTTATATCATCATATGTAATAAATATTTTATAGTAATCAAATTTATTAGCTTTTTGGAGAAAAGAAATTCCCTGGCTGTCTAGATGGTTTTATTTTATACTGTGTTGCTGTAAACCAATTATGAAGTCATATAAACAAATCAGTAATAAGTCACATGTGTAAACCAATTTTATCACATTTTGTTTTTGTAAGCACACAGAAGGCACATTTATGCTGATTGTCATATCTTGACATTTAGGTCATCCTCACATAACCAACAGTGATTTCTAGAAGTGATAGAATAGATGCATTGGCCCAGAGAAAGTCTGGGCATTGGCCCATGTGCTTTAACATATCATAACACTTACATTAAGAACATTATTTCTCATTGGTTATATGGAACTCCTGGAGAACTCACTTTACTCCCTGCTGAACTGCTCTCATCATTCCCAATTTGAAGTGGTCATTGTGGTCCAGCTTAGAGATACACATCAAATGGAACACACTTTAACTATCTAAAATAATTAACCACATATTAAAAATCAATAAACAGCAGTTGTGCTTACTTATTGAAAGTGTCTGTCCTAACCTGGGCAAGAGCTAGACAGAGGGTCATCCTCTTCCACGTCCCTGTTTTACACATGAGGCTAAGAGAGGCAGGCCCAAGAGAGGTAAGGTAGCACTTTAAAGTATTTCCCACCTAAGTAGTAGATTCCCCAGCTAGCATGTGAGGAGTCATTTACCTCTCATACTCCCGTGTGTGCTGTCCATTACACCCTGTTGCTGTTCCTGACCACTCCCTTCCCACAGACCATGAGACATCCTTTGCTGGCCCCTTATGTTCCCATTTCTGTGACACCATAGGTGTTTGTAATATATATTTGGTGTGGTTGTAAGCAGACAAACAAAGGTAATGAAGTGTTCTATGGAACTGCAATATAAAATAGAAAGTCTATGAGCAGATTGTTTTTTCAGGAAAATTAAATCTTCACTGTTAGTACAGATTCATTCAATGTGCTTTCACACATTTAAGGAGAAAATTCTGAAAATCTAGAGTTGGAGAAGAGGCTATCTGGTCACGGACATTCTGGATTCTGCCACCCAACCAGTCTAGTTCTACCCTGGTGCACTAAATTGGCTGATACAGCAAAATATACTTTCACTGAGTCATGCTTTACCTTTTAAACCTAACATACTGGTTATATGACCTTTCTGAACCTCAATTTCTCCATCTGATATATATGTCGCAGTGCCTGCAGTGTTTGCTTCATAGGTTTCTTATTAGTCCCAGAGGGAATTACAGGTATGAAACACTTTTAGAAACTGTAAAAAGCAACCCAAGTATGAATTGAACATATGGTTTATTTTACTTTTAGGAGATAACACACACACACACACACACACACGCACACGCACACGCACACACACACACACACACACATTAATGCTGCATAAACTTTCGGGATTGCAGAATGATACCAAATGGTAGGTAAGTCTCTCCTGTGAGTCCTGAACCATTCGGATGTCTCTCTTGGGATAAGAGAAGTGATAATGTTCTTGTTTGTTCTCCCATGGGGCTATGTTTGTGCAAGTTACTATGGAGTTCTTAATAAAAGACTTCTAGTGCCCCCTCCATCTTACTCCAGCCTGGAGCTCTTCTTCCAAATTTTGAAGGGTGACACCCATGGCTGATACCTACAGCTGGCCTTCTTGCATGGTGAATTCATTTACTATTGAGAGCCTTTCAGTCAAGGAGAATGATTCTGTCCACAAAAGACATTATTCAATACACACAGGATCCCCCGCCCCACAGGAAACTGGGCCAAGAAAGCCCAATGTGGCAGATCTCTTCTGTTTGGAACTATAACTATGCTGTGTCCCTCGCTCCACACACTCCAGTGGTGAGCGAACTTCGGTCTCCTGAAATCAGACTCTTTTCTTCTGTATGCCCTTACTTGACTTAGTTGAGTATAAAAATTATATATTTGTATTTTTTGCTGTATTTGTTTGAAAAAAACATTATTTGAAACTATATTTTAATATAGTCCTGTGAAGTGGAAACTTAAGAGTTCTTTGGAAAATCAGTTGGCTTGTGTTTTCCTGGGCAAACATGTGAATGAAGGTGTAGCTGAAGTTGACACAAGTGAAAGGCTAAGGCAAACTCATAAAGGAATGTTTCACTGAAGCAGACACAGGAGAAAGGGTGTCCTGTTAAAGCAAGCATGTGAAAGGACATGTGATGAGCTATTCTTTGCTAACTACACGCATGTATTGGTCCATCTTACATTGTGCGGTTGAGCTGCATTTGTCTGGACTCTACAGAGAGAAATGCACAAAAAAACTTATGGTGGTGTGCTGCAGTTTCTTGCCACTTCTGTGGACTTGGGCTGATCGGCAGAGTGATGTCAGCTGAGACAGATGCACTGAGGCAAAACCTGTGAAGGACATGTGTTTGGAGGGCATATAAAAGGACTTGGTGGACAGTGATGGAGGCTGAGCTAGGCTTGCTTATTGAGTTAGCTGTGCTGTGCTTTGTTGGTCTCGAGTCTTCACTGATCTTTGCTTCACTGAGAGAGGCACAGCTGAGAACTTCTGGCATTCCTGCTGTTCCCTCCTGATGACTTGTGCTGAGGCTGAGGCCTGGCTGTCTTTGCTAGGTACTGCCACTGCTGCTGATACAAGTTTGTAGTTTCAACTCTACAAAACTGGATTGCTTGTGTATCTATGAAGTGTTTGTGAGTAGATCAAGCTGCCACTGCTAACTTGTGAGCTGAGCTGCCGAGTTTCAGACAACACAGACAGGAGTTGCTCCAAAGAACCTTTTGAAACAGGTCCACTTCCCCTGTATCCTTTCTTTTCCATTACCTCTAGTGGGTGGTGGGCTACAAGGTTTAAGAACCATTATTAAAATAGGCGTTTGAAAAAAATTAAAGTTACAGTTCTGGTTTATATGATCCTATTTATCTCACATCATATTTGTGAGAATAATAAGCAGATTAATCCCAAACATCATTATTATAGAGTCTGCCCTTGTGTGTTGCATATGATTATAATATTACCATGTATCTAATCATAAAACACTTTTAGAATTCTTTGATCTTATCCTTCCCCCTTTAACTGGGTAGAGTCACCAAATAAAGTAGTTCACCAGAGTATAACATCAGGTTTTAATGTGCTTCTACATTATGAAATCACTACATGAGACTCATTTCATTACACTTCCATTATTTCAGATATTTTGTGCTGAGGATATTTAAGATCTCTTATTTTAGCACTTTCTAAGTTTGTGTATCATCTTTTGCAATGTATGTGTAGAGCTCCAGCACAGATTCATTCCACTGACCTAAAACTCTGTATCCTCTGCCATTTTTTCTCCTTCCCCACCATAACCCCAGGATGCAGACATTCTAATATTTTTATTTCAACTTTTCACTCATTGAAACATTGATATTCTCAGATGTCCCAGGTGAGTGAGACCATTCAGGATGTATCTCTTTGTCTCTGGTTTATTTCAATTAGTAGAGTGCTCTGGAGGGTTGTCAGAACATGGCCCATGTATGAAGCTGTGTGAGAGGAATTCTGAAAGCTTATGAGAAAACTCCAAGAAAACAAGACTAAATTCTTGTGACTGAGGTTCTTCAAAATGCAGAGCTGTTCATGGCATGTATTTCCATGCTTCTTACAGATAGGAGTTTACTCCAGCTGTTATTCATATGACTCTATGGGAAAAAATGTTTTTGCCACATGTGACTTGTCCTTGTGATTTTATACTTTATTCACTTGATGATTATTAAGCCTCAGAGTATAAATTGTCTGATGCTCTGAATAAAGTTGGCTATTGAATGAGATTTTAGTCTACCTCATTTCTAGCCCCATTTCCCCAGGCTCACACCACTACTTAGAGCAACAGCAGAGAGTTAGCCAGGCTGTTGTGAATGACTGGCTAGACTTTTTACAGCTGAATGGTATTTTATTGTGGCATTTCTGTGTTCACATTTACTTTATTCATGTCTTGATGCCACCATGTCTTGACAATTTGTAAATAGTGATGCTACAAATGTGAGAGTTCTAATTTGTATGAGGTCCCTTTGTCCCATGTTTTTGCCAATGGTTATTACTGTTTGTTTTACATAGTAGCTAAAGACTGTAAGTTGGTATCTTCTTGAGCTTTGGATTTTCTTTCAATAATCAATTCTGTTCAGATCTTTGTTTATCTGTTGATCTTTTATAGTCCCACCCTTCTGACAAATATCAAACCTCTTGACCATGTTTAATAAGATCCCATATTGTCTTGCTATTGAGATTTTTGAGTTCATGGCGTATTTTGAAGATTGACTCCTTATCAGACATATGAATTGTAATTTTTTTCTTCCATAGAATTTCTTACATAGAATGTCTTTACTCTATTTTGCAAATGATTTGCTACAATTCAATTTAACTATTTTTGCCTGTGTTTGGGGGCTCATATACTCCAAATCATTGATCATATCAATTTCAAAATTTGCCCCATTGTATTTTTATAGTACAATTAAAGTTTCAAGATTAGGGCATGGAGCTATGGCTTAGCAGTTGAGCACTGGCTGTTCTTTTAGAGGAAACAGGTTCAATTGCCAGTACCTACATGGCTGCTAACATCCATCTATTATTGCAGTTCCAGGGTCTCCAGTGTCCTCTCTGGCCTCTATGAACACTGTGTGTAGATGATATTGCAGACAAGCATGCAGCCAAAATATCTATACAAATAAAATGAAAATAAATATATCTACAAAACTGTGTCAAGACTTCTATTTGTATTTTTAATCAATTTTAGTTACAGGTTTTCAGTATATGGTATGACATATGAATCTAATTTTATTCTCCCACATGTGTGTTCCCAATACTATTTAATAAAGCTATTCTCCACCATGTAACCTTGGCATTTTTGGCTGAAGATCAACCAGATGTGTGTCTTTCTTACCTCTGCATTCTTATATATCTCAATGCCTTACTGTGCTTTGTGTTCTTTATTAAGAACATATTTCATATAGTAAACAATACATATCTGTTGGGATCCAATCTTAAGGCAGAAGCCATAACTATTTTTAAAACAGGATTTTTTTAAACCGTTGGTTTGTTAAAAGACCTAAAAAGTAAAAGGTGGTCACTACATAACCACACAGGTTTCCCCTGGGAAAGCAGTTGCAACTTGTGGGGTAGAAGAGAGAAAGTACCAGAACCCAGAAACTGGAGAGAGATATACGGAGACCCTGTGAAGTACAGCTCTGATTTTCAAGGCTAAGGCATTATTGATCTATTTCTGTTGTCTTTGACCTTGGAAGAAACATCAGGCCTCTCGAGAAGAAGGCACTAGTCATTTGATATTGACATTGATGTCTCTGAGTAACTGTGTCATCAACAACAAACCGAAACCCATCAACTGCAGTCAACTGCTGCAGCCACGAAATATTGCCACTGCCTGAAGAGCCATCACTATAGAGAGGCAGATGACAGCAGATAGTAAAAACAGGTTCAAGAATCAGTAGAAAGGAATATGCTTCTCCTTCCAGCCTTGTGTTCCTCCTCCACCCACTCATCGGTGGAAGAGTCTAACAGAGCCGGCAATGCAGACACACGTCATACATCCTCAAGACCGCCAGGCAGAGTGGAAGAGGTATGTTACAGCAGAGTAGCATTAGCTTAACATTGGGTACAAAAAGGTACAGAACATTTAAAAAGAAACATTTTCAAAGTTTAGACTTTATAAAAATAAACAGAAAAACAGGACCCTTTCCAAAGTAGAAGTGAAGGTTAAAACATAAAACTTTTTATTGCTTCAGGCAGACTTGGGGACTTTCTATGGCTAATGAAATGTTGACACTGTCATCTTTGTTTATGCATTGATGTGTCAATATCGTACTAGGAGTGTTCAGTGAACTACTGTCATATTCGTTAATTCCATGCTTAGTGACATCCACGTTAAGCCATAGCTGCTGCTCTGCTGATCATTTCTGGACAGGTAGCTGGGGCAGTTGTTTACCCCATGGAGTGTCTTTTAAAAAAAAAAAACCAAGATATTTTTGTGTTTTATTCAGATTGAAATAAACTAAATTGACCATTAATTTGGTACTTTCCATTTGTGTTATAGGTATAGTCTTCCACCTTACACAAACGAGATAATGCCTCGGAGTTGTATGTGTATGTGAACATGTAAGTGAGGATCTGAGATTAGCATCATCTACTGAACAGATAATAAAACTATAGAAATATCCTCTCCGCCTTATCTAATTCTGTAAAGCATGGCGTGTCTTTAAAGGAATGGGAGGCCTGGCATTTTGAGTTATTAGAATCTCTTTCCAATTATGCTGCTGACACTGTATGCAGCTATAGTGAGCTTTTAGCATGTGATTATAGGAGCTTGAGTAGACCAAACGTGACCACAAAGCTTTGGCTCTTCTCTTGGAGGTAGAGTCTAATTCCTTATGTCTGAAATTGAACCATCTTTGTGAGTCTCTTTGACCAAAAAGGGTACAGAAGCCATCAATCCTGCCTATTCTGTACTAGACTTCAGGGGCCCTTCTTTTCAGCTCCCTACCCTGCCCCAGCCATGCCCCCACTGTAGACTCAGTACTCTGTCCATAGCTCTACTGTATTTCTGGCTTCTTTAAACTCTTCCAGGGACTTCTCACCGCTGCAGAAGCCAGACAGGAATTCCACTATGTTCCTCTCAGCCGACAACCATCTCACCTCTAATGCATACAAGAAACAATGGTATGAGGTATTTTAAGTGATTCCATTTTTTAAAATGTTTATTTTAATGTATATGAGGAAAAAAAAGAAAAAACATAACCAGCCCATGACACTGATATTGCTGTTTAGGTTGTTAATTTCCTTCTAAAATAAGCTATTTTATATTGAGGGGCTCTACATCTTAAACAAATCAATCACATAAGTAATAGTAGACGTTGTGTTTAAATACAGAAAACCTTGGGGGAAATTCTACCTTAAGGCAAATTGGCTTAAATCCCACTTGGTTCAAATCCACAATCTAATTTATTTTCTCTCTTTTCACTGAAAAGACTCTTCTAACTTCAGAGCTTCTGTGTCTCCATGTTCTTGGGATCTCTTCACTAGTCCTGCCATGGGTACAGTGGCCTTGAGCTTCCATTCTGTGTTCTTGCTGCATCAGTGTGAGCCTAAAGATGTTACTAGGACATTCTGGCTAAAGCTTTTACAGAGTTTTCACTTCGTTATGCTGTGCCGCTCTGCCATGTCTGTCTTTCCCTCCCTACCCCACATTTCCTATCCTATGTGTCCTGCTCTGTCACGTCCATCTTTTCCAGCCCATATTTCCTATCCTATGCACCCCTCTCTGCCACATCTGTCTTTCCCAGCCCACACTTTCTATGCCATGTACGCCTTTCTGCCATGTCTGCTTCCCCTTCTCACTCCACATTTCAGATTCTATGTACCCTCTCTGCCATGTCTGTGTTTCCCACCACACCCACACTTTCCAATCTGCATGCCCCTTTCGGCAGCACTTCCTGTGGTGCTGACAAGCTATACAGCACTGTTTTCTCTTGAACTTGTTAGTTCGCATGTGCTGTTGATGACAATGATGTATTCTGACTGGAGTGAGCTCAAATGTCAAAGCAGTTTCAATTTGTATTCCCTCATGGCTGAGGCTATTGAGAGTCTTTTCATATATTTATTAGCTGTTTGTACTTCTTTGGAGAAATGTCTGTTCAACATTAATTTGCTCATTCATTGATTTCATTGCATGTTATCTTGCCATTTCATTTTCATTTCTTTACATATTCTAAATACGAATCCATGTCCAATGAATAGCTGTCAAAGATTCTCTTCCATTCTGAAGACTGTTTCTTTCTTCACTTAATTGTTTTCTTTGCTGTGTAGAAGCTTTTTAATTTCATGAAATCCCATTTGTCAATTCTTAATACTTTAGAGTTCTATTAAGAAAGAGCTTATCTATGCCAATGTCTTGAAATGTTTCCCTGAGTGGTTTGAGCTAGTTTTATGTTTGTTTGTTTGTTTGTTTACCTTTATACATGGTAAGAAGAGGCAGGGGTGAGGCTTTATACTTTTTCTAAAGTTTCTTAATATCTAGTTACTAAAGAGACCATCTCTGCTTCATTTTTACACATACTCCAGAATGTCAGTTGGTCATCCTTAATGCTGCTAATGATTTCATCTACTCTCTTACAACTATTGTAAGTTCTTAATTATCATTTCCTTTTCATCCTTCCTACTCCCTTCCCCTTTTGTAATCTGCTGTGACTCACTGGTATTATTGTTGTTGTAGTTTTTTCACTATATAATGTCTTGAAGTAAAGATGAGGAAATAGATTCATAAGTGTGTCTACTGGTGAAAAGAGAAAGAGTCACACTGTTGTTTTCTGAAGTTCTGTCTGTATTTGAGGCATGACTGGACTATGTGGCCTCCTCCTCTGAGAACATCACGCCCGGTAATAAAGGCACTGTCCCGAGTTGATTGGCTGTAAGTTTGGCTCCAGTTCCTGAATGGCACTCTGCCTTTAGCACAACTTGCTCATTGCTCATTAGGTGATTTGCAATTCCTCACAGAGGTGAGGTGTTTTTTCTTTCTTTTCTCCTCCTCCTCCTCCTCCTCCTCCTCCTCCTCCTCCTCCTCCTCCTC